>CM055281.1:49424595-49864736 GCA_029237695.1 Conchocele bisecta
TTGTTGCAAAATAATAATTGTCCTGTATCCGAGGGATACCTACTGTCGGCAATTACTTTAAATTGGAATGTACACTGTTGATACTTTAGTTATTGGTCTATATTTGGTATCTTGTTCTTTATTATATATTTCTTATCTGCATATTTGTCCAGGCATTAGATGACAGTAAATTTTCAAACAAACACAGATGTTGAAATTTATTATGACACTGACGGCTAAGAAAGTTATATAATATAGCATTTAATTCCTTTGTCTACACATAATTTGATTCTGTCTATGGTCACAATTTAAATTGAACATACCGGGGTAGATTTAATTCAACAACTTCCGAAATAGACACACAATTTCAGATGATTGCATGGCTTCAGTGAAATAATATATGGCAGGGCTCCAGATAAGCTGCATATTTGCGTACATACCCAATTAACATTGCCAAAAACCCAATTGAAATCAGAAGTAGCGAGTATCAAAAAGCAATTACAATTTTGTGGTACATTTATCATGCTGCAGAAAACAATAAACTGACCGCTAATAAAGCATATTTTTCTTATTTTCCCTGAAAACACATCTTGGTATTTCATTAGAATTATCTCCAAGGAGACAATTCTAATGAAATGCCAAGACATGTTTTCATTTCAAAGAATACTATTAAACAATTGCTGTCTGTCGATGTGTAAATTTATAATAGTGTGATTTTATTTTACCCAATTAAAATGTTGAAATACCCAATTGCTTCAGAAATGATGGAGTGACAATACTCAATTACTAATTCCTTATCTGGAGCCCTGTATATGGCTTGAAATGATCATCGCATTTCCCCGTTGTTGTCCAATGCCCCATGACATTTGATGGGGAAGACATTGATAAGTGTATTATAAGATCATTTATTGCATTATCGCTAGCCAAATAGTTTTCACCATGGGCTTTGTCTCAAATTTGTTTTACCATTGACAGGTTTCTGGTATCGAAGAACGTCAAAATTGGTCGATAGACAAAGAATACAGAAGACAAAAAATACGATGTATATTGACAAAAATAATTGGTGTATTTGTTCACATAATACATACCTTCCAACAGACATGATTTAATTGACCCACATGGGCATCGTGGTATGTCAGTTTTCCAAAATATAACATTTGTGAACTGATTAATTACTAATTATGAGGCATCAACATATTGTTATCAACCAGCATGTCATCAGTTTTTTTCGCGCCTGCTTTAGTAGAGGTGTGACTATAGTCGGCGCTTTTTCCGTCGTCGTTGTCTTCCGCGTCGTCCGTTTTTTTTGTTAGGCAAATGCGTTCAAAGTTATTGTTTTTTCACAATATCTCTCTTTAAGCCCTTGACAGACTTTGATAATATTTCACATCAATGTTTGTCTAGGGATGATGCTTCATTATGCACACCCCACATCCAAATTCTCAAAGTCAAGGTCATTTATTTACTTGTAATGTTCACGGTCAAATGCCTCGGCAGGCACGATACCGCTTCCGTGGCGGAATTATTGGCTTAAATACTTAGAGGTTAATACGTCGTTTGTTTGATATTGGCCTAGGTATCGCCCCGAGGTAACTTGGTATCAGCCTGAGACCTAGGCCGATATCAAACAAGACACGTATTAACGTTTTTATTACTTAGATTACTTAGATATCAATTTCAATATCAATCATCCGCCAGTTGTGATAATCCTATATTAAAATCTATACCATTATCCATGATTGAATGATGAAATACAGAGCCTACACATTTAAATTCCCGGCATCTGTCAAAATTTACGCAGCCGATAAAGTAAACATACGCAATGCGCATGCCCAAAGGAACTGGTTTAATACGCACGCGAGACATGGTATCGGACTTTAAACAGTGGTATCAGACTAGTAACGATGGTATCAGACTAGAAATGGCAGTATCAGACTAGAAGTTTCAGTATCAGACTGGAAAACACGCCATATCAGCCTGGACTGTATGTTATTGCTGTAGGCAAATACAGGCAATTTCTAGGCAAAAATTGATATCTAAGTAATAATTGTGATGTATCAAAATCTTGTCTACCAGTGTATAAACTGATTTCTTTATTACTAGAATAATTGACGTGGTAGAAACTGTTATAGGTTACAGTTCTGTTTCTAGTAGATGTTTGTAATGATACATTTTTACCCAGCACACACCAGAGCTCCAGATAAGTTTTGTATCTATAGAGTATTATACTCCCAGATTTCGAAGTCAATGCACACTTTGATTTTACAAATGTATTATTGATTTTGTTCGTTATTAAATTGCGAATAAATGATAAAAAAAAAACAATTTCAAAATTCACTTTTTTTAACTGCAAAAAGCGTATTTTCACATTGCTGTGAGTATTTTGTACTCCCACTTTTTTTTTATAATCAATGCGTATTCTGCTAAAATAAAATAAGTGTGTCAAATACGCCAATACACACCTTATCTGGAGCTCTACACACCATGTTTGTATTCAGATTCCAGTATGGCATCTTCGTCGCCAAAGCGAGTTCCAAGAGGAAAGCCGAAGCAATATACAACATGTCATCTGTACAACACAGAGGCAGCAACTAAGAAGCTGACAGGATTGACATTTGCCACGTGCAATACTGTCTTCGATAAAAGAAGTGAGGTTTCAAGTGACGTTGATGTTAAGACAGGTATGTCTATCATGGATAAGTCGCAACAATAATTTCCAAACACACGTGCGCTGCTCTCTCTTAATTTTATTTATTTGATGTATCTGTGTATGAAATTGCTTTTCAACATTTATAAAAGTCAGTCAATTTACCATTTATTTGAAAAGTATTAGGATTACATTTTTTGTGCCACCTTAATGATATACATGGGCCAGTTTGTGACAAAATCAGATTTATTACAATTGCATCATGTGGAGATATTGACCATCCTGCATATCTGTATATTCAGATCAGTATATAGTCAGGGTTCCAGATAAGCTGCGTATTTGCGTAAACACCAAAAACCCAATTGAAATCAGAAGTAGCGAGTATCAAAAAGCAATTACAATTTTGTGGTTCATTTATCATGCTGCAGAAAACTATAAATAGACCACAAATATAGCATAGTTTTCTTATTTTCCATGAAAACACATCTTGGTATTTCATTAGAATTGTCTCCAAGGAGACAATTCTAATGAAATGCCAAGATATATTTTCATTTCGAAGCAAACTATTCAATAATTGCTGTCTGTTGATGTGTAAACAGTAGTGTGATTTTATTTACCCAATTCAAATTTCGAAATACTCAATTGCTTCAGAAATGATGTAGTGAAAATACTCAATTACTAATTCCTTATCTGGAGCCCTGTGTAGTGTTCACTATTCAGAAAGTGGGGTTTATTGCACCAAGTTAGCGTCACCTGCATTAAAAATAGATACTTCAAACGTCCATTGAGTTCAAGGTCAAAATACTGACACACATTGTCTATGGGAATGTAACATGGGAGAAAATGTAGTGGAGGAGCTGGAGGAGGACAACAATATTTTGGAAATTGACTCTGAAACCTGGATAGATTGCTTGTGCTGGTAATTGATCTAAGAAAACAAGTTAGATTTTTAAAATCCGTCCACAATTTCTGAAATTAGAAACATTTCTCCATGGACATCTTCAAGATGTCTGTGGGGAATTAACATAGGGAAATATTTTTTTTTAAATAAAATCAGTGTTGACCAAATTTCACGAAATAAAAAGAAGATTCATTCTTAAATTTCGCTATAATTTAATATTATCAATTTTTTTTATTGCTTTTGCATAGTTTATATAGCCATAATATTTGGGCCGGTTTCGTGAAACAGACAGTAGGGTGCCTTGCACCACGAAATCAGCATTCCCATTTGTATATGGCCTTCCTGTTGAACAGACATGAAACCCCAATCAATCCATCTTTCCTACAGAGATTCCTCCATACACCGAGGCCGCACAGCTACCACAGGGTGTCCAGGAGAAGCCACAGTTTACCGTGTCTGACCGCATGTCCTGCAACTACTGCGATATTGTCTTTTCATCCAGGCTGGATCAGGTATCATTGGCTGTTCTGTAGCCGATTTCAACAAAATTGCAAAGTATACTTTTCTAGCAAAGTATACTTTGAGGGAGAAATTTTCAATTTTAGGATAAATTTATTAATTTTTATTATACTGAATTTATTACATTATCACAGCCATATTGGCTGTGATAATGTAATTAATTCAGTATAATAATTCTGCATACTTTTAATCATCAAATATGTGCAGTGGTTAGTTCTATATGAAATAATGCATTTTGGGAAAAATAAATGATTACTCCCTCAAAGTATACTTTGCTAGATAAGTATACTTTGCAATTTTGATGAAATCGGCTACAGGTATCATTGGCTGTTAACATTTGAGCCACATGATGGTATAATATACATTGTACATACTGTTTTAGACATGTAGAAAACAAAAACAGATATAGTCCTAGTTTAGTCACATTCGTATTTACCACATATGTTTTATACCATCCGGTCACCAAGAAATAGTGCCTCAGGTCGTCCACACTACCTCAGGGAAATAGCTTTGACTGTTCCCCGAAAGACCATGAAATAACTGTATACTGTTGCTAGAAAGGGTGTCACATTTAGAAATGATATCCTTAAATGTGGCTGTTATTGAAAAAATGGGGCTTATGGGTTTTGCGACTATTGTAGATCCAGTTCAGCCTGTGTATCTGCACAGTCTGATCAGGACATGCACGGATTGTCATTCCATCACTGAAACACCCGTCATGTTTCTAACAAGGAATATAGATCGCTGTCGGGCTACATAAGTGTGCTATCTGATCAGGAGCTACACTAATGACAAATCGCATAAGCCCCAATTCTTCAGTCACAGTGCCAAATAAATATACATGTAAAACGTTTGACAATAAGACAGTTAAGATAATGGCCATAACTTGCATAGGACTTGTATATTTTTGGTAGTCAGGTTTTGAAGATTATTGTGTATCTCTTGACTTCGTTATGGTCTGTAGCCAATTTCACCAACATTGCAAAGTATACTTTGAGGGAGTAATCATTTATTTGTCCGGAAATGCATTACTTCATATATAACTAACAACTGCATATTTGTGATGATTAATAGTGTGTAGAATTATTATACTGAATTTATTACATTATCACAGCCATTTTGGCTGTGATAATGTAATAAATTCAATATAATAAAATTTAATAAATTTATTCTTAAATTGAAAATTTCTCTCAAAGTATACTTTGCTAGAAAAGTATTCTTTGCAATGTTGATGAAACAGTCTACTGTTACAATGCATTTGCAGAAACGCCACTATCGGTCAGACTGGCACAGGTATAATCTGAAGCAAAGGTTGAAGGGAAAGGAGTCTGTGGCTGAAGAACAGTTTTGGGCAATATCAGGTATGCAAACATTGACAATATCAGGGGCACGTTTCACTAAACTTTGTACAACTAAAATGTTTGTAAGTGCAAAATTATGATAGTCTGTATATTTTCACATTAAAAACGTTTTGTTGTAAACAAGTATTGGATTTACGTTTATTGATCCATCAATTGAAATTTCCAGACGATCCTAAATTTGCACTTACGAACATTTTAGTCGTACAAAGTTTAGTGAAACGGTCCCCAGGCTAGTACTTGTTTTGCTCACAGGTCTGTAGCCGTTTTCACCAACATTGCAAAGTATACTTTTCTAGCAAAGTACACTTTGAGGGAGAAATCATTTATTTTTCCCGAAAATCATGTTTTCATATAGAACTAACGACTGCATATATTTGATGGTTAAAAGTATGCAGAATTATTATACTGAATTTATTACATTATCACAGCCATAATGTCCTCAGTGACCTTGACCTTGGGCGATGAAAAAATAAATTGCCTTACAAACAAGTTGAAGATAAGTCCTCAGTGACCATGACCTTGGGCGGCCGGACGTGGGCCATATGCAAAACAAAGCACCATCCCTAGACACAAATGGTGGCCTAATATTGTCAAAATCGATGACACATTTCAGGAGTTATTGAAAAATGAAAGGTGTTACTACTGTATATCGGCGAGGGGATAACAAGCACGTCAGTAGCCGATTTCATCAAAATTGCAAAGTATACTTTTCTAGCAAAGTATACTTTTCTAGCAAAGTATACTTTGAGGGAGAAATTTACAATTTAAGGATAAATTTATTAATTTTTATTATACTGAATTTATTACATTATCACAGCCATTTAGTTCTATATGAAATAATGCATTTCGGGAAAAATAAATGATTACTCCCTCAAAGTATACTTTGCTAGATAAGTATACTTTGCAATTTTGATGAAATCGGCTACTGGGCCTGCGGCCTTGGGGTTCAAACTGTTCCTTTGTGCCATAATAAACAATTACCCACGGCTGGACACTGTCAAACCTTATATTATTCCAGGCAATGTGTCCAGCATATCTGGGTCAGACAGCGACACAGGGTCTGAGTCCGAATCGACGGACAAGGAGACAAAAACTCGCAGCAAGCCGACGGGAATCCCGACCCGACTGCGGGCGTCAGGCTACAGCAGCACTGATAGTGATTCAGACACAGACGGGACTCTGGACGCAGCAGCTCGCAGGCTGCCCAAGGTCTACTTCCGTAATGGCGACGGCGAGCTGGTGTCTTTGTACCGATCTGTTATCCATCACAAAAAGGTATTAAAGTGTTAGTAGGCGTTTTTTTTTCAGCTCACTACAACTTAAAGATTGCTGGACTTAAATTAGTCCCTGAAAATTACTAATAATATATTCCAGAAATTAGTAGATGTCCTTCTTTATTTGGATCTACATGTATATAAAAAATTCCTGAAATTTTCAGAAAAATCAAAAACAATTCAATATATGAACATTCAATATCTGTGAACATATGATACACTTTCATGCCACCCTTGACATGACCTTGACCTGTTTGACTTTTCACCATTCTGTTGCTGAAATTCCGGTAGTTTGCCTGTACCAGGCATATCAGTAGCCTATTTCACCAACATTGCAAAGTATACCTTTTTAGCAAAGTATAATTTGAGGGAGTAATCTTTATTTTTCCTGAAATGCATTATTTCATATATAACTAATTACTGCATATATTTGATGATTTCAAGTATGCAGAATTATTATACTGAATTTATTACATTATCACAGCCAAAATGGCTGTGATAATGTAATAAATTCAGTATAATAAAAAATAATAAATTTATCCTAAAATTGAAAATTTCTCCCTCAAAGTATACTTTGCTAGGAAAGTATACTTTGCAATGTTGGTGAAATAGACTACAGACTGAGTGTACTATATGCAATGTATCCCACATCTACAATTGTTGCAAGGTATCTTTTATGAATTTGTAGTCCACAGAGCTCCAGTTAAGGTGCGTAATTTGGAGGTAAATTTCTTATTTCTCCATCAAAAATGTCAAATTGGGATTGCTTTAGAATCGTCTCAATGAGACGATTCTAAAGCACTCCCAACTTGCCATTTTTGATGAAGAAATAACAAAATTTCCTCTCATGTTGGTCAAATTACGCACCTTAACTGCAGCTCTGGTCCATATGACCATGCTGTTAAATGAACATAAAACATCAATCGGTCAATCAACCCTTTCACCGCTACATAGCTCTATTCTAATGTTTGCAAACAGTGTAGATCCAGATTCAATGGTCCTGCGCTATATGTGGATGTTTTCAGGGATTGTACAAAATAGATGTACCAGGAAGAGACTATAGGCACAGGTTGAAGTAACGGACCGAGGTTTATAAATACAAAAAAATAAGCTAACATTTTATTTTAGTCTATTATACTCCATATTATATGGAGGGATTAAAAAAAATTTTTTAGCTCATTTTTTTCTTCATTTATTGATGCTTTTAGGAATATTTAATGTATTTATAGACCTCGGTCCATTACTTCAACCTGTGCCTATAGGAGTTACTTAGGGGTGAAAGGGTTACTTAAAGCCCCTATACGGCTCAAGTTGCCGAATTTGGCCTCCTATTGGGTTTTCCCACACATCAATCCAACAGGTTTCTATTTACACACACTTTGAAACTGTTTGCATTCATTTTGGTACAAAAATGAGTTTGTAGTCGATGAAAATATCAATATTTGTTGATAAACAAACAGCAGGTGCGTGTTCAAAGTCCGATCGATTTTCCGATAGACGCTCGGGTCAACTGCTCAACTCCCTGATTCGCGGCCGATGAATTCCGATAGCCGGAGTTTATCGTGCGCTTCCGAGCCGAAGCCGTTGGGTTACGGAAATTAATTTGTCAATATTGACATTTTGCACTGAGTGGTACACAAAACAAGTTTTTGTTGTCTTCACATTGCGATTAAGATGTAAATCTCAAGACTTGAGATGTATCTATTAGGTAGTATATGTTCGTTTTGTGTACTAAATCAGTTGCCAAACATGTTTTTGTGTTTGAAAAAATCGGAAAATTGTAATACTGAGCCGTTCAGGGCCTTTAAATAAATGTATATTTTGTTATTAAATGTCAGTCTGTATTTATTTTGCAGAAGGATCCAGCAACATCTGCAGACCTGTTTTCCATGGCAACGGACCTTCCAAATCACATGACCTGGGCCATCTTTATGGCAGGAGGCGGCCATTTTGCCGGAGCCGTGTTTAATAAGTATGTATTAAAAATTTAATTTAATTGGGACCACTACAGAGCTCCAGATAAGTTTTGCATCTACAGATTATTATGCCCCCATATTTCAAATTCAATGCATATTTTGCTTTTACAAATGTATTATGGATTTTCTTGCTTATTAAATAGGGAACAAATGATAAAAAATAAACCAAATTTAGAAATTCACTATTTGAACTGCAAACAGCGACACTGCTCAAATAAGTACATTTTACAGTACCCCCATGTTTCAAATTCAATGTGTATTTTATTTTCACAAATGTTCTATTGATTTTCCTTATTTCTGAACCAAAGTATATGTTGTGACCACTCATTTGAACCGTCTCGACGAGACGGTTCAAATGAGTGGTCACAACATATACTTCTGATGAGAAATAAAGAAATTCTTGAGCCTTGCCGGATATTTTTTCCCATTCACGGCACTAACCTACTATTCTCTATTTCTTCCTTATTAAAATGGGAACAAATAATACAAAATAAAACAATCTAAAAATTCACTGATTTGAGCTGCAAAGTAAAACTTTATTACAGTATTTTTACTACTCGATTTGAAAATCAATGCGTATTTTCACATTGATGTGAATATTTTGTACTCCCACTTGATAATCAATGCGTATTCTGCTAAAATACACCAATATGCACCTTATCTGGAGCTCTGCCGCTACTGAAACCACTTTAGGTGATCAGTACAACACAGCCAATTGTTTATCAAACACCTATATATGACCTTGTTTTTGAATGAACTTGAAACCCCAATAAATCAGTTAATACATCCCTCCCCACCCCATTACAACAACTTTTCACTGAATGATTTCAGAGACGAACTGTTGCTACACAAGACGTTCCACCGATACGTGGTGCGGGCGAAGCGAGGGACAGCCCAGACTCAGCGAGATGCCCAGGGTAATGCCCCAAAGTCTGCGGGCGCCTCGCTGCGGCGATACAATGAGGCGGCCCTAACACAGGTATAGACCAGCTTTATAAATAGCCTACCATACATGGAAAATCATGTCGGAGTAACTTCCCTTAGTCCTACAGTAGACCAGCCTTATAAATAGCCTCCCAAACTTGGAAAATCATGAGTAACTTCCCTTAGTCCTACAATAGACCAGCCTTATAAATTGGTTTCCAAACTTAGAAAGTCATGAGTAACTTCCCTTAGTTCTACAATAGACCGGCCTTATAAATAGCCTACGAAACTTGGAAAATCATGAGTAATTTCCCTTTGTCCGACAATAGACCGGCCTTATAAATAGGTTTCCAAACTTGGAAAGTCATGAGTAATTTCCCTTAGACCTACAATATACCGGCCTTATAAATAGGGTACCGAACTTGGAAAATTAACTTCCCTCATATGAGACACGTCATGACTCATGCGGTATTGTACCTAAGAACATGTGCGTTATTTCATGAAAAATATTTACAAAAGATACAATATTTTCTATGACTGACGTCGAAAGTTGATGAAATTTTCATATACAAAATGTCCTCATCTGTCGACGTCATTTACAGAAAATATCAAAGTTTCTGTAAATATACATTGTATTTCATAACAAATCGTAGATGTTCATAGGTAGAAAATCAGAATGCGTGCCTCATATCGGCATTGAAAATGGCAGTTTCAGTCACGTATATTAGTTTCTTAAATCAGGAAATTCATGAACTTTTCTCCTCATGGAGATCGTGTAATGTCGGACTCTTACCAAATTAAAATATTGTGGATCATCAATGGGTAATAAACATACAATTAGTATCAGCAAGCAGGCAATTCATAATTTGTGACAGACATGGTGTGTTATACATATATCTTCTAACACTATTCAGAGCTCCAGATAAGGTGCGTATTGGCGTATTTTACGCAGTTATTTTAGCTGAATACGCATTGATTACCAAAAGTGGGAGTACAAAATACGCACATCAATGTGAAAATACGCATTGATTTTCAAATTGAGTAGTGAAAATGCTGTCATAAAGTTGAAAATTCACTTAGTTGTACTGCAAAAAGTGAATTTTCAACTTTATGAAAATCAATAATCCATTTGTAAAAGTAAAATACGCAATGATTTTTAAATCAGGGGGTGTAGTACGCTTTAGACACAAAGCTTATCTGGAGCTCTGATGAGGGTGTGACTGGAGAAATGTTGTGACCAGTGTAGATCCAGATCAGCCGTCTAACAAACAACATATATCGCTATATCTTTGAGGTATCAGTAGTTTGACCTAAGATAATTCGAGGTAACGAGTGTCAACTGTATTTTCTGTGTTTCTTCAACCAGGAGATTCAGGAACTGATATCGTCATGGAGAGAGCAGGTAGACGCGTGCGACGTCATCTTCCTGCGGGCGCCAAGTTTCAACCGTCGAATCTTCTTCTCCGGGAAATTCCCGCCGCTCCGTAAGGACGACATGAGGATACGTCTAATACCCTTGCAGACGAAGCGACCGACGTTCAATGAAGTGCGACGGGTGTACGAGTTATTGGCTTCTATTGAATGTTATGGTATGTGCAGCGGATGTGGCTTAAACGTGTCAACCCTAAATATTTACATTTATTCATAAATTCACATTGTTACATGACTGTCATTGTTTGACACATACCTCAGGTAGCTCTATCACTTACAACACTGAATGAAATTTTGAGACCTGCCATGTGATTTTGTACCTATTAAGATGTGCAATATGTCATGGAAAATATTTTCAAAATTTAAGATCTTTTCATCGCAAATGCAGAAGTATATTCCGCATTTGATATGAAAATTGTGTCATCTTTTGACGTCATGTCCAGAAATTATCATACATGTACTTTCTGTACATATATTTCATGAAAAATCGCACATATTCTTAGGTACAAAATCACATGGCTTGTGCGATATGGGATCACTTTTCTCAACTGATGACCAATTTACTATTATAGGTGACGAAGCAGATATAACCGACTTTATTCCTGTATCACCACCGCAGACATTCAACACAGAGACTGGCCAGCTCAGAGTTCTCGATGAAACAGAACTGTCACCGAAACATCGTAAACTTTGGAACAAGAAGATTGGAAATTCCCCTCTAAGTAATAATCCGTGCAACAGAGGCTTGCACGGATGTAAAGCAAGATTCTGGTTTACCTGTGATCGGTGATAATCAAGGTGATGGGAGTATCGTCAAGGAAAAACTGAAGAGCCTAACAGGTATGGCAAAGTGTTTTTTCGGCTTGCGAGAGCTCAACATAGTGACCACAGTATTGTCTGCAGGTCCATCAATGCATCTGCATTAGCACTTTCAACACTAAGTATTTGGAATGAACTGTGACTATGTCATGTATATATATATATATATATATCGTAATGAGCCGTCTCATCAGGATCTACACTGTTTGCAATCAATTTTCATATTTTTTATAAAAAACACCTCATTTTATATAAATGGACTGACCAATCCAATCATCACAAAATGATCAGAAGATGAATATATTTTGATATATATATATATAGTTGTGACTGGAGAAATGGGGCTTATGTGTTTTGCGACCACTGTAGATCCAGATCAGGATTTGGATCAGGATCAGGATCTGCACTGTTCATTAATGAAACACCAGTTATGCTTCTAACGAGTAATATACCGGTAGATCATTATCAGGTTACAGGAGCAGGTTATTTGATGAGGAGCTATGCTATTTCTTCAGTCCCAGCCACAAATAACTTGATATCAAGACACCAGGGGTGCGTTTCACTAAGCTTTGTACAACTAAAATGTTTGTATGTGCAGATTTAGAATAGTCTGGAAATTTCGACTGATGGATTTACATTTACTGAGCATAGGCTGCATATGCAGCCTATGCTCAGTAAATGTAAATCCAATGATTGTTTACAAGAACACATTGTTAATGTGAAATTTACAGACTAATATAATTTTGCACTTACGAACATTTTAGTCGTACACAATTTAGTGAAACGGCCCCCAGGCTAGTATTCTCCATCTATTTATAGTTTGCCCTACTTTCTAAGCCAATCACTGGCCAGTATCGAGCTCCACTTATTTCACACATTGCAGGATTTAACCCCAATACGTTACATATTAGCAGATTAATCGGTAATTGTTCGACACGAAGTGGAAAATCAATACTCTGATGGGAGATGCATAGTAAAACGTGGCTGAACTATAAATAGGTTATTGTTCGCATGTTGGATTTTAAGGAACTAACTGCTGCGGTCGCTAGCGCTCTCTTGTATTTAATTCCTTAAAATTCCAACACACAAACCAGTCCGATCGAGCCTATTAATATACTTATTGTTTACCCTAGTTTCTCGACCAATGAAAGAACAGCATTTCGTCACCATTAATCACATATTGCGACACTTTCACCAATATCTATTGAATTAAACATTAAATGTTCAGCTGCTGTGTTTAGAACTGATTTTACGTCTTGTTGTCATCAGTTCATGAGACGCAAAGCATATTATTACTGCCCACACACGCGCTCTCTTCGTGTTACATCACATACTAGTGTATGTAATATAGCGATTCAAAATCACCTTTAGGGGCGGAGCTTCGCGCGTGGGCTGGTAAACAATAAGTATGTTATAGTTCACATTTATAATTTTTAATAGATTAATTTCTCACTCGCTAGCGCTCGCTACGAAATTAATTTATTAAAAATCCAATATGTGAACTATAACTTACACTTATAGGCCAAATCAGAGAAGAGGAAAAGCCACCCAGTTCATCGGGAACGTCAACGGCCAGCGAGACAGAGCTGGTGGAAACCATGGAAACCATCAACCTGATGGAGCTCAAGGAGTTTGCCGCCACAAAGAAACCGAAACGGAGAAAAAAACAGGCCAGGAAGAGAAAAAACTCGTTGAAATATCAGACAGAACCAGAATCCAATGTTTTTGGTAAGCTGTTCTCTATGTTTGGCTATAATAAAACACATTCAGTCTAAAATATATTTAAATGTAAGTACTTTTCATCAATAACAAAAAAACTAACCATCCCCGAAAAATGTTATTTGGTAAAATTCCATCAAATGTTGATTTTATAGCGAAAAAAATATTTTCCTATGGGAACAAAGTATGTTGAGGAGTACAGTGGACCTCGCAGGGTGTCCGGTTTGGAAATATGCTTTGCATCGCTACTAAAATAATGTAATTCTTTGAATCAAAATACAGTGAAACCCCTCCAAACCGGACACCCTGGGAGGTCTCCCAGGGTGTCCGGTTTAGAGATGTTCCACTGTAAATCAGACATGTGAGCACTTTATGACACATTCTAGTGTTTTGCAATCATGAAAAGTCATTGTAATCAGAGATACATAACAGCGAAACACATCTAAGGTAAAGATCTATATTTTCCCTGAGTGTCCGGTGTAGAGGGATTCCACTGTATATACTGTTTGTATGTCCATCTGCAGGGATTCCGCTGGCGATCGCCACTTTCGCAATTGGCGATAAAAATAAACAATTGACAATAAAAAATTACAATTTTCGAGAAAGAAATCTAAAAAAAAAACATTTATTTTTTTTGAAAATTGTAATTTTTTATCGCCAATTGTTTTATTTTTTTTGAAGTGGCGATTTTTTTATTTTCCCCAGCGGAATCCCTGCACCTGTGTAAGATTCGTGTTTTAAAGATCTTGTTTGTTGGTCCAGTAGCCTATTTCACCAACATTGCAAAGTATACTTATCTTGAGGGAGAAATTTTCAATTTAAGGATGAATTTTTATTATACATGTACTCAATTTATTACATTATCACAGATTTCTCAGCCAAAATGGTGATAATGTAATAAATTCAGTATAATAATTCTGCATACTTTTAATCATCAAATACATGCAGTCGTTAGTTCTATATGAAATAATGCATTTCAGGAAAAATAAATGATTGCTCCCTCAAAGTATACTTTGCTAGATAAGTATACTTTGCAATGTTGATGAAATCGGCTACAGGCAGCGGCCATGGGTCTCCATGAGCCTCTGCTCACTTGCTCTTGTTTCTATGAGAACACGTGACCCAATACGTCTAGAATAATTGTGTTGGTTCATGGTTAATATTTATTTTCAGATGAAGAAAAGTATCACTTGAAGAATAACCTGTACACTGCCAGTAAGACCGGCGACATAGACACACTTCGTAACCTGCTCGCAATCTTCCCTCAGCCACAGAGGAACCCTGGGATATCTCAGACAGGTCAAAGTTCATATGACCAGCATTTTAGGAAATTGGATTCTGGGATTGTACGGTCATGTGACCAGCAGGATAATGCAGGGAATCTGGATGATACAGATTTAGATGATAAAGCTGAGAGTGTGTGTGACACAGGACAGAATGTGGGACAAGCTGGGCAGGACATTGACCAGATAGCCGGTGACGTGTTCTCTCAGATGGGCAGCTTTGTGTGGCCTGTTTCGCCGTTGGAAAAAGTTAGTAAAAAGAAAAAACGTAACATGCAGGAGAAATTGACTGATGTTACATCACAGGCAGCAGATTTGAGGACTAACACGAAGCAAGTTGATGAAGTTTGTGATCAGGCAGCACAGATTGATACGGAACATTATATTTCAGGTAAAGTTGATGTAATTCTCGATCCGTGTATAAAAACCGATTGTGACTTACTGAAAAGTGATGAACATGAATATATTACCACTACTGTTAGTCAGCAATCTTCCATACAGAGTTCAGAGACGTGTACAGATTCTAATGGAACGGTCAAGCGACTGGACATCAAACCGGCTACCAGTGCAAATGTCCAACTGCCAGATCTGTCTCCCGTGGTGACCGTGGCTCTGTTAAACGAGTCATTTGGGGATAACGACACCAGTCTACTGCACGTGGCGTCGAGAGAGGGCCACAAAGGAGCAGTAACTCTTCTTATGGAGGCGGGTGCTGACCCTGCCGTCAGGTAAGTTTGTCGTGACAATGGCCTGTGTATAATATATTTTTTGTGTACCCCGAACCAGAGCTCCAGATCAGGTGCATATTGACGTATTTTACGCCCTTATAGTAGCTGAATACACATTGATTATCAACAGTGGGAGTACCAAATACTCACAGAAATGTGAAAATACGCATTGATCAGGGATTCCGCTGGGGTAAATAAAAAATCGCCACTTCAGTTTTTTTGAAGTGGCGATTTGTTTTTCGAAAATTGTAATTTTTTATCGCCAATTGTTTATTTTTATCGCCAATTGCGAAAGTGGCGATCGCCAGCGGAATCCCTGATTGATTTTCAAATTGAGTAGTGGAAATACTGTATTAAAGTTGAAAATGTACTTAGTTGAGCTGCAAAAAGCAACTATGTAAATGTTCAGCTGTATTATAGTATAAATAAGTGAATAAGTAATAATACACTCAAATAAGTGAATGTTTAAATTTGTTTTGATCATGCGTTCTCTATTTAATAATGAAGAAAATCAATAATCCATTTATAAAAATAATATATGCATTTAATTTTAAATCGGGGTACAATACTCTTTTAGACACAAATCTTATCTGGAGCTCTGCCCCAAACCTTTTATAGTCGCCACCCTGTCTGTCTATCCAGGATTTGCATTTAGGAGATAACTGTATTGAAATTCAATGTATTTACGGTTAGAAACTTCGATTTATGGCGACAACGCTTGCGGTGTCGTCATAAATCGAAGTTTTTAACCGTAAATACACCAAATATCTCCCAAAATTACAAATTACAATACGGTTTTCTCTATTCTAATGTACGACCATCATTTCTGACTCATTTTAGGAATACATCTAATTGTAGATCATGGATTTCCTTCATTCTGTGGCTCACTCATTTGGCACAAGGTCAATGTGAAATGACTGTTCTATAGGTTTTGCCCTGTCCCGGCGTCCGTCTATCCGTCCGTTTGTTTATTTTTGGATGTTTTTGTAAGAGTTTCTCAAATCACCTATAATTTCTGTTTGCCTTCAACTAATATCGTCATATTGCACATATGCATTACGTAGTAACGATACATCCTTCCACATTAATACAATTCGCTAGTCGCTACTGATCGTACGTACCTTTTTAGCTCGACTATTCGAAGAATAAGTAGAGCTTATGTTGTCACCCCGGCATCGGCGTCGGCGTCACCGTCATGCCTTTACAACCACCCCACCATACGTTGGAGCACTTCATCTCACCTTTAGTGATTGTACATCAATAAAAACCCCTGATCTATATTTGAACCTTGAACCCTACATTTCTCTTGAATTACTTACTTAAATTGAGTTAATTCCCCTTGGATTAAGGTTTTTTTTTAGTCAACCTTGGTTAAGGGTTTGATTTTAGTCAAGCTTGTTTATAGTGGAATAATACTGGCCCTACACCCACCATACTTGGACAACGTCATTCTACCTGATGAATTACATTCAATAACCCCCTGATCTATATTTGACCTTGACCTACATTTCCTCTTGAATTACTTAGTTAATTCCCCTTGGTTTCAAGGTTTATTTTTTAGTCACGGTTGGTTAAGGTTATTAGTCAAGCTTGATATGAATTTTTTTAACCTACTGGGCCTACAACCCACCATTTACCTTGGACAACTTCATTCCCCTCCTAATGGATGGTTAAACCAATCAACAACCCAATGATCTAATATTTGACCTTTGACCTACATTTCCTCTTCACTTATTAGTTAAATTCCCCTTGGTTTAAGGTTTTAGTCAACCTTGGTTAAGGTTTTTAGTCAAGCTTGACAGGGAAATTACTTTTGTGCATACAGACACCCTTACTTTGGACAACCTTTTCTCATAGGGATGTACTCAAATAACCCCCGAATCTTTATTTTACCTTCAACCTTCATTTCCTCTTGAATTACCTTAGTTAATTCCCCTTGGGTTAAGGTTTTTAGTTCAAGCTTGTACATGGGAAGACTCCTGCCCCTCACCAACATCTTGGACAAACTTCATCGCCTAATGATGTATTCAAAACAACCCTTGACCTATATGACGTGACCTAATTTAACCTTTAATTACTTAGTTAATTCCCTTGGTTAAGGTTTTTAGTCAACTTGGTTTAAGGTTTTTACTCCAAGCTTGTAGATGAATTACTATTGTTGCATCATTCACATATTGGACAAACTTCATCTCCTTAGTGATGTACAACAATACCTGATCTATTTGACCTTGACCTACATTTCCTCTTGAATTACTTACTTTAATTGAGTTTAATTCCCCTTGGTTAAGGTTTTTAGTCAACTTGGGTTAGGTTTTTAGTCAAGCGTATATTTGGAATAATATGGCCTACACCCACCATACTTTTTGGACACGTCATCTCTTAGTGATGTTAACAATAAAAAACCCCTGATCATTATTTTGACTTGACCTACATTTCCTCTTGAATTACTTAGTTATTTCCCCTTGGTTAAGGTTTTTTAGTCCGCGTTGGTTAAGGTTTTTAGACAAGCTTGTACATGGAAAATTATATTGTGCATACAGGACACCATACTTGGACAACTTTTTCATAGGGATGTACATCAATACCCCTGATCTTTATTTGACCTTGAAACCTACATTTCCTCTTGAATAACTTAGTTAATTCCCTGGTTAAGTTTTTAGTCAAGCTTGTATATGGAATACTACTGGCCCTACACCCACCATCTTGGACAAACTTCATCTCCTTAATGATGTTCATCAACAACCTGATCTTATATTGAACCTTGACCTCAATTTCCTCTTCACTTTACTTAGTTATTCTTGGTTAAGGTTTTTGTCAACTTTGGGTTAAGGTTTTTAGTAAGATTGTTACCCCTGGAATTATATTGTGCATTACAGACACCATTCTTGGACAACCTTTTTCTATAGGGATGTACATAATACCCCTATATATTTGACCTTACCAACATTTCCTCTTGGAAATTACTTAGTTAATTCCCCTTGGTTTAGGTTTTTTGGCAAGCTTGTAATGGAATATACTGGCACCCTTACAACCGCCCAACCATACGTTGGACAACAAGTCAAAAATCCCACCTCCCTAGTTGATGTTACATCAATTAACCCCTGATCTATATTTGGACCTTGACCTACATTTCCTCTATTGAAATTACATAGTTAAGTTCCCCCATTGGTTAAGGTTTTTTAGTCAGCGTTGGTTAAGGTTTTTTAGTCAAGCTTGTACATGGAAAACTATTGGCAATACAGAAACACATACTTGTAACAACCTTTTTCTCATATGATGTACAACAATAACCCCTGATTCTATAATTGACCTTGACCAACCATTCCCTCTTGAATTACTTAGTTTAATTCCCCTTGTTAAGGTTTTTTTAGTCAAGCTTGTATATGGAATACTACTGGCCCTACACCCACCATAACTTGGACCAACTCATCCTCCTAAGAGTGTACATTCAACAACCCCTGATCTATATTTGACCTTGACCTACATTCCTCGTTCACTTACTAATTTAATTCCCTTGGTTAAGGTTTTTAGTCCCAACCTTTGGTTTAAGTTTTATCAAGCTTGTACATGGAATCCTATTGTCATACAGAACACCATACTTTGACAACCTTTTCTCATGGGTATGTACATCAATAATCCCCCGATCTATAATTGACCTTCACCTACATTTCCTCTTGAATTACTTAGTTTAATTCCCCTTGGATAAGGTTTTTTTAGTCCAAGCTAGTACGATGGAATACTCCTGCCCCACACCAACCATACTTGGACAACTTCATCTCCTAATGATGTAAATCAACACCCTTGACCAATATTTGACCGTGACCTACATTTAACCTTAAATTACTTATTTAATTCCCTTGGATAAGGATTTTATTCAACTTGGTTAAGGTTTTTACTCAGCCTTGTAGATGGAATACTATTGTGCATACATACACCATTACTTGGACAAACTTCAACTCCTAGATGATGTAACATCAATAACCCCTGATCTATATTTGACCTTCGACCTACATTTCCTCTTTAATTACTTACTTAATTGATTAATTTCCCCTTGGTTAAGGTTTAAAGTCAACCTTGGTTAAGGATTTTAGTCAAGCTTGTATATGGAATAAAACGGCCCTACACCCACCATACTTGGACAACGTCCTCTCCTAGTGATGTACATCAATAACCCCTGATCTAGAATTTATACCTTGACCTACATTCCTCTTGAATTACTTAGTTTAATTCCCCCTTGGTTTAAGGTTTTTAGTCAGCGTTGTTAAGGTTTTTAGTCAGCTTTACATGTAATACTATTTGTGCATACAACACATACTTGGACAACCTTTTCTCATAGGATTACATCAATAACCCCTGATCTATTATTTGACCTTTGACCTACAATTCCTCTTGAATTACTTAGTTAATTCCCCTTGGTTAAGGATTTTAGTCAAGCTTGTATATGGTAATACTACTGGCCCTACACCCGACCAATACTTGACAACTTCATCTCCTAATGAAGTACATCAACAACCCTGATCTATATTTGACCTTGACCTACATTCCTCTACACTACTAGTTAATTCCCCTTGGTTAAGGTTTTTAGTCCAACCTTGGTTAAGGTTTTTAGTCAAGCTTGTACATGGAATACTATTGTGCATACAGACACCATACTTGGACAACCTTTTCTCATAGGGATGTACATCAATAACCCCCGATCTATATTTTACCTTCACCTACATTTCCTCTTGAATTACTTAGTTAATTCCCCTTGGTTAAGGTTTTTAGTCAAGCTTGTACATGGAATACTCCTGCCCCTACACCAACCATACTTGGACAACTTCATCTCCTAATGATGTACATCAACAACCCTTGACCTATATTTGACCGTGACCTACATTTAACCTTTAATTACTTAGTTAATTCCCTTGGTTAAGGTTTTTAGTCAACTTGGTTAAGGTTTTTACTCAAGCTTGTAGATGGAATACTATTGTGCATACATACACCATACTTGGACAACTTCATCTCCTAGTGATGTACATCAATAACCCCTGATCTATATTTGACCTTGACCTACATTTCCTCTTGAATTACTTACTTAATTGAGTTAATTCCCCTTGGTTAAGGTTTTTAGTCAACCTTGGTTAAGGTTTTTAGTCAAGCTTGTATATGGAATAATACTGGCCCTACACCCACCATACTTGGACAACGTCATCTCCTAGTGATGTACATCAATAACCCCTGATCTATATTTGACCTTGACCTACATTTCCTCTTGAATTACTTAGTTAATTCCCCTTGGTTAAGGTTTTTAGTCAACCTTGGTTAAGGTTTTTAGTCAAGCTTGTACATGGAATACTATTGTGCATACAGACACCATACTTGGACAACCTTTTCTCATAGGGATGTACATCAATAACCCCCGATCTATATTTGACCTTCACCTACATTTCCTCTTGAATTACTTAGTTAATTCCCCTTGGTTAAGGATTAAGGTTTTTAGTCAAGCTTGTACATGGAATACTCCTGGCCCTACACCAACCATACTTGGACAACTTCATCTCCTAATGATGTACATCAACAACCCCTGACCTATATTTGACCGTGACCTACATTTAACCTTTAATTACTTAGTTAATTCCCTTGGTTAAGGTTTTTAGTCAACTTGGTTAAGGTTTTTACTCAAGCTTGTAGATGGAATACTATTGTGCATACATACACCATACTTGGATAACTTATTCTCATAGGGATGTACATCAATAACCCCTGACCTATATTTTGCCTTCACCTACATTTAATCTTGAATTACTTACTTATTTCCCCTTGGTTAAGCTTTGTACTCAAACTTGCTTAATGTTTATAGTCAAGCTTGGCTTGTATATGGAATACTCCTGGGCCTACAGGCCCTACAGCAACCATACTTCGACAACTTCATCTCCTAGTGATGTACATCAATAATCACTGACCTATATTTGACCTTGACCTACTTTTATCCTTGGATTACTTAGTTATTTCCCCTTGGTTAAGGTTTTTAGTCAAGCTTGTATATGCAATACTCCTGGGCCTACAGCAACCATACTTGGAAAACTTCATCTCCTAGTGATGTACATCAATAACCCCTGACCTATATCTGACATTGACCTACATTTAACCTTGAATTACTTACTTAATTTCCCTTGGTTAAGGTTTTTAGTCAACCTTGGTTAAGGTTTTTATGCAGGCCACGGCCACCTTGTTTGTCAAGCTATGTGTACATCGACAACCCTCGTAGTCGAGCTATGCTGTTCTCCTACAGCTCTTGTTTATGCCCCCGCTACCGAAAGGTACGGGGGCATATAGTGTTACCGGCGTCCGTCTGTACGTCCGTCCCGTCCGTACGTCCGTCCGTACGTCCCGATATTACCATATTCTTTAGTAACTTCTACATGGCTTCACATATTATGTCAATATTTATACACATGATACATATGTACATGCCTTACACACTCCACCCCCCAGTACTTCGACCTTGACCTTTGGCCTTGACCTTTTCCACTTTAAATGTTTGCTTGGCACTTGGGACAAATCTACGTGCACGTTTCTCAATCCTACACTAACTTCTCAATACTTTTGCCAATCGCTTAAATATTTATACACATGATACATATGAACATGCCCTACACACTCCACCACCCAGTACTTCGACCTTGACCTTTGACCTTGACCTTTTCCACTTTAAATGTTTGCTTGGCACTTTGGGACAAATCTACGTGCACGTTTCTCAATCCTACACTAACTTCTCAATACTTTTGCCAATTGCTTAAATATTTATACACATGATACATATGAACATGCCCTACACACTCCACTACCCAGTACTTCGACCTTCACCTTTGACCTTCACCTTTTCTACTTTAATTGATTACTTGCCACTTTGGGACAAATCTACGTGCGAGTTTCTCAATCCTACACTAACTTTCACACACGCATTGCTCCAATAGTCCTCTACCGCCCTGTGACAAATCCACATTCATCCTGCCCCCGCTAAGCACAGGGTCAAGGTCACATATTTGGTGCGTTTGAAACCTTAACATTCAGTTAAATGGCTTATAATTTGTGTTTCCTTGCTCAAATCTGCTTCACATTTCACACACGCATTGCTACAATGGTCCTCTACCGCCCTGTGACAAATCCACATTCGTCCCGCCCCCACTAAGCCCAGGGTCAAGGTGCGTTCAAAACCTTAACGCTCGGGTAAATGGCTTATAATCAAATATGCCTCGTTTTCTTTGGCTGCCAGCAGGGGCATTCATGTGCCGACAGGCCACATTTCTAGTTTTAAGTTTGTATCTATCTGTCTGTCCGTCGGTTCATTTTTTGAGTTTCTCAAACCACCAGTGGGTGCCCTACGTGCATCGACATCTATTCCAAATATAGCATTCCTGACCATTCTGGCTCCTGTAGCCTATTTCATCAACATTACAAAGTATACTTTTGTAGCAAAGTATACTTTGAGGGAGCAATTTTCTATTTTAGGATAAATTTATAATTTTTTATTATACTGAATTTATTACATTATCACAGCCATTTTGGCTGTGATAATGTAATCAATTCAGTATAATAATTCTGCATACTTTAATCATCAAATATATGCAGTCGTTAGTTCTATATGACAATGCATTTCGGGAAAAATAAATGATTACTCCCTCAAAGTATACTTTGCTAGATAAGTATACTTTGCAATTTTGATGAAATCGGGTACTGATCTTCTAGCACACTCGTGCAGCGTTATCAGGCGACACGAGTGTGCTATTTGATCAGGAGCTACACTGGTCACAGATCTCATAAGCCCCATTTATCCAGTCACAGCCACTATTATGTTATGTTCTTTTATAGGGACAAAGGTGGATTGACTCCATACATGGTTGCGAAGGACAAACCAACTCGGAACGAGTTCCGCAAATTTATCTCCAATTGGCCGGGCAGATACGACTACATTACGGCTCAAATTCCCTCACCGCTCACTGAAGAGCAGGAAGCGGAGAAGAAACTGAAGGAAATGGAAAAGAAAAAGGCTCAAAAGAAAGCGCGACAGGAGCGACAGAAAGTAAAGAGAGCAGAGGAGGAGGCGACGGAGAGAGAGGAGAGAGAGAAAAGGAGATTTCTCCAGCTGTCAGATAGTGAGAAACGAGCGCTGGCAGCCGAGAAGAGATTTCTAGCTCAGGCCAGTCGCGACGGGGTCGCACAGCCAGTTTTAAGGTACAGCACTGTAAAAACCATAAATATTTGGACGCGATTTATTCTGCGAAACCCCGTATGTATATGGCCATGTTGGGTGCCTGTTTCACTAAACTTTGTACAATGAAAATGTTTGAGCAAAGATTGTTGTGAATTTGTTTCTCACACTAACACGGTTATTTAATATTATAATTTACCACTCGCATCTACAGCTCATTTGGTGTGAAGAAACGAACTAAAGATCTGCCTACATCGACTATTAGTTCCACTGTTGTAAATTGCAATTTTGCACTTACAAACTACTTATTCATAGTGAAACTGGCCCTGTTGAATAACAAAACAATAACAAATAACAATACAATTTTTGGGCTACATGTAGTCACTACCACGTCCATTTGTCTGTCCGAGTTTTGTCTAACTACTATCTCTGTCACCGTAAGTCAGATTGACTTGAAACTGCATATACTTGTTTATCATCATCCATATTTTCATCTATAACCCACATATGCGACCCCTCTGCTCATGTTCAAGTTCAAATGACTTAAACGATCTAGTTTGTTTATTAGAAGCAGGACAGGTGTTTCATTGATGGAATTGCGAACTGTGCAGATCCTGATCAGACTGCGGATGCACAGGCTGATCTGGATCTACACTGGTCGCAAAACCAATAAGCCCCATTTCTCCAGTTACAGCGACATTTACGTTAACGTTTCTGACAGGTACATCCTCCATTACTTGGTTACTGATTTACAGTTTATTAAGAAATTTAAAGTAAAAAAAAACTATTATTAAACAACAGGCAACAATTTCCGTTCCTGCCATTTAATGGTTAACGTCGTTGACTACATAGTTGTCTCCCTTCCTTCCAGCCGCTGCTTCTTCTGTGGAACAGATATGACGGGGAAAGTTCCGTTCGAGTATATGGCGTACAAGTTCTGTACGTCCCAGTGCTTACAAGAGCACCGCAGACAGAATAAGACCAGATAGCCCAGGATGGAGATATGTTATTCAAATTAATTTTATGTGTGTGGGGGTGGTGGTGGAAGAAACCAGAGCTCCAGATAAGCTTTGTGTTTAAAGGGTATTGTACCTCATGATTTCAAATTAAATGCGCATGTTATTTTTACAAATGGATTATTGATTTTCATCATTATTATACCCCCCGCAACGAGATGTGGGGTGGGGTATACTGGAGTCGGGTTGTCCGTCCGTCCGTCCGTCCCGTCCGTCCGTCCATCCGTCCGTCCACACTGTCCGTGCATCCGTCCGTGCTTAATGCTTAATATTTCACGCATGCATTCCTGTAAGGCTCTACTACCATGTTGTGCCAAATCCATGACTTAACATCAGAGAAATAAGTTATAACTGCTATTTCCTTCATTGAAAATTCTTAATATTTCACTTGTGCACTCCTCTAATGTTGTACTATCATGCTGTGACAAACCTACGACTGTCCAACCCCCGCTGATTCCAAGGTCAAGGTGACATACTTAGTCTCTTTACAAAACTTAACATCAGAGAAATATGTTATAACTTCTACTTCTTTCATCGAAAATTCTTAATATTTCATGCATGACATGTATTCCTCTAAGGCTCTACTATCATGCTGTGACAAATCCCCGCTGATCTCAGTCACATACTTAGTCTCTTTACAAAACTTAACATGAGAGAAATTGGTTATAACTTCTATTTCCTTGCTCGGATCTGCTTCACATTTCACACAAGCATTGCTCCAACGGACCTCTACCACCGTGTGACACATTCACGTTTGTGCCCAGAGTCAAGGTCACAAGCCCACACACTTTTTTTTTTACATATTTAGGGGTACTGGGCCCACACGGGGGGTGGGGGGGGGTGGGTATTCCGTAAGCCTTGCTTACTGACCAATCTAGTTAAATAGGGAACAACGGATCAAAACAAATTCACATTCACTTATTTGAGTGTATTATTACTTATTCACTTATTTATACTGTAATACAGTTGAAAATTTACTTAGTTGAGCTGCAAAAAGCAAACTAGTGTAATAAATATGAAAATCAGCTTGTTACCAAAAACATATTTGGTGACCAGTAGTGCTTCAATGCTAACGATGTGCTTATGCAATAAATATAATGTAACATTTGTGTTAATTTAATATGATATTCATTAACTCGTTTAATAAATATCATATTAAAGGTACATGCCCACTCAGTAGGTTATAATACAGGGAGACAGAAAGTTTTTGTATATTCTGTAGGTATGACATTTTATGGCAAAATAAACATTCATTCACCATTAACCTACGTACTGATTGGCATTATTATACTTTTTATATCAGACGTAAATTTCCGCACTAATATCAGGGGCGATAATCGTGTTTCCTTAAAATGTTAACGGACATTACTATTTATTCTCTGTATTTATTTTTTGGTGTGCAAATATCATACTTTATAATCTGTCAGAAATATTATTTTTTCAGGCGACACATTTAATTACTGCTGAGTATAAACAATTAAAAAATATCATGCATCATTTTTCATATGAAAATAGCCTGATACCACCGCGAGTCACTATCAGTAAAATAAATATTGCTAAATGATTATATCTGTATAGCGGGCACTCGTAATGTTTAGAACTGGTGGAATAGTGACACAATTATAAATGTATTTAAAGACATTGTGCCTACTGAGTGGGAATGTACCTTTAAATCATGACTCAAGTAAGATCATCTATATCATGCCTAGATGAAGAACCCTACTGACTTTCAGTGTTCGCCATTAGTATGTTCGCCAGTAGATGCAAGACTACTGTTGTGATACTGTTCCATTTATCGCCCCTTGTTATAACTTATATGTAATGCTTAAAAAGCAATGTTATGTGTGAGAAGTAGATATATTCATTTATCACTATAACTATTAAACAGGATCGGACAATACCGGACTTATTGTCATTTCTGACCAGTGTAGCTCCTGATTAGCTTCGATGGTTAATGTTACCGGAATCCCGACTTGAGACCAGGGGCCCCGTTTCACTAAACTTCGTAAGACTAAAATGTTCGTAAGTGCAAATTTAGGATCGTCTGGAAATTTCAACATATGCAGCCTATGCTCAATAAATGCAAATTCAATGATTGTTTACCATAATACACTGTTAATGTGAAATTTACAGACTATCATAATTTTGTATTTTTTGAACATTTTAGTCCTACGAAGCTTAGTGAAACAGCCCCCTGGTTTGGCCCTCACATACGTCTTTGGCATTATGTATGTGACAGTTGAATCTGGTTATACCCCTTATTGAGTATTACGATTATTCGTAATCCTATTTTTTTAGGGGAAGGGGCCCAGAGAGTTTGGTGTGGTATGTACCTGGCACCAGGTCAGTTTATTCTAATTTCAGGGCTGAATATATTATTTTCGATATTCCGTTTTGATTTTGGGACCCCCCTCAATACAGCAGGTTAACACAGGATCTAACCCGTTTGCCCGACCTTACTTGACCTTAGCTGTCGATAGGCCGTTAAACACCAATAAACAAACCAGTCTGATCCGAGCGAGCCTATTACTATTTCATATCATTTTCTAGCGATTTACTTGCTGATCCATTGAATGGAAGGTAAACCGTGGACACATTAACCCTTGCTCCCAATATATATATATATATAACATGATCTGTTTCATGTTAAATTTGGACTACTAGTCCATTTATCAAAAATGGGTATTGTCTCAATATCATCAAAATAATGACAAGCACTGTAGATCCTGATGAGGTGGCTTGTTAATGAGCCTGATCATCTGGAGCTACAGTGTTTGCAAATGCTTGCTTTATGTCATGTGGGGTTGTATGCGTTAATCAGACTTGTTGCTCTGTGTTTGCACTGTACAAAAATGCAACAGGCCTGGTTTTGTCTGATCGGGACCCATGTTTTAAAACATACTGTCTGGTTATTTGCGAGTCTTTATTTCGTGTGTGGTTTGTGGCAGGACACCAGTCCCAACGCTCAATTTACTGGGTGTCCTGCTTAAAGATGTTCTATTGGAAAAGGATGGGCAGTGGCCCTGGGAATATGACATTGGACTTCAGCAATGGAGGGTGTGATTGCAATCCTCGCCATAGGCGTGAACAATACTTACATTATTATATCTTAGTTCCATGTGAGCACATTAGCCTATTTCACCAACATCATGAACATTGCAAAGTATACTTTTCTAGCAAAGTATACTTTGAGGGAGTAATCATTTATTTTTCCTGAAACGCATTATTTCATATAAAACTAACAACTGATGATTCAAAGTATGCAGAATTATTATACTGAATTTATTAATAAATTCAGTATAATAAAAATTAATAAATTTATCCTAAAATTGACAATTTCTCCCTCAAAGTATACTTTGCCAGAAAAGTATTCTTTGACATTTTGATGAAATAGGCTACTGATATGGACACTTCATGTGCTCGGTTTGTAATCAACAGTGTGGGGTTCATATATAATGTAATGTTGTCAAACTCTAGACGTGAATAATGTCAAGCATATCACTTCGGGGATGCATGAAACAACAAAACGGAACCTGTCTGTTCATCTGTATTGCTTTATATGCTCCTGGTTGTTTTAATACACACATACATGTAATGGAGTTAAACAATAAGGCGTGGATAGTCATCCAGGGAAATCAGACACCCTCCACAATTCAGAACATCTGTGAATGAAGAATGTTTGGCAATTAATTACATGTATGCAAAATTGTCATGTGCAACGTTAGTCATGTGCATATTAATATACTACTCTGGACGTACAGTCTGTTCCACGTGTTTGTGCCGATTAACTTTTGGCTATTAAACATGTTAAACACATTAAATCTATAACATATTTAAATGTAAGTACTTTTTCATCAATACTAAAAAAGTCTCCCTCCCAAAAAATGTTATTACATGAAATTCTATCAAATATTGATTTTATTGCGAAAAAACACAGGCGATTGTGTATATGCAATGTAGGATGTATATATTTGACGAAGTGACCCGATACCTATATATTTTCATCCCCTCACCGATAGGCAGGATAGGATATATACATGTACATGTAACTATAGTAGGGGATGTAGCGATGGTCCATGTCACATGTATCCGAAAGAAAAATCACCTGGTTATCTAGTTTCTAATACACTTATACTAGACATGATACTGACGTGCGATTTTAGTCACCTGTGGTCCGGTGGGTGGCAGGTTGGAGCATGTGATGGGTAATTTAACGATCGGTGTTGATCCTTATCGGAATCCCGACTGGAGACCTGGTGGGACCCTCACATACGTCTTTGACATTTTGTATGTGACGGTTGAATCTGGTTATACCCCTTATGTGATTATTCGTAATCCTATTTTAGGGGAAGAGGCCAAGTGACTTTGGTGTGGTATGTATTCTAATTTCAGGGCTGAATATATTTTTTCTCGATGTAAATATTCCGCGTTCTGATTTTGGGAGCCCCCCCCCCCCCCACCTCCAATGAAGCAGGTTAAAATGGGATCGAACCCGTTTGCCCGGCCTTACATGACCTTAGCTGTTGATAGGTCGTTAAACACCAATAAACAAACAACCAAAACCTGTGGCCCATGTACATAATACGTTTGTACGTTAGTGACACGATTTGTTATTTTCACAGTATCTCTGTAATCCCGTCTCAGATTTGGATAATATTTGGTCGCAATGTGTGTTTAAAGTTGATGCTTTGTTATGCATACACCCCCCTCCCCCTCCCCCCCCCCCCCCCCCCCCCCCCCCCCCCCCCGAAGCTCAAGGTAACTTAGTTTTCATGTTCATCATCAATGTTAGCTTCTTAAGATAGTTTCATAAACTACCTGAACCTCAAAGATGCATGTAGTTCAATGGCTTTGCATGTGTACTATGAATGATAAATGGCACCTGTATGTTTTTAATCAGTGTACATGCACGTTTATTAGAAGGAATGCAACAATTTGAAAGAAAAATCCTTATTATTGAAGAGAAATGTTTTGAAAATGGATACAGATTCTGCCATGTTTACATTTGCGGAAGTACTTTCAGGTTCGATGGTATAATACATGTACGTACATGTATACTCTCGAATCTCAAAATATTTCCTCCAGCTCGCACCATATAATTATTATTAATGTGTGTAATGTTAATACTTTCAGAAATGTTGCATACTCACGATTGAAGTTTGCTTGGCTATCGCGCTGTGCTGAAATTTAAACAAAAGCCGTAGCACAATTTTCTTTAATATTTGTTTTCTTTTCACTCGCTACGATTTCTCGAAATGAATGTATTAACAATTCAATATATGAACTACACGTATAACTATACTTATTCTGAATGTGTTATTAACTATAGATGACAGGAAAATAAAATACATGCTATTTACATGAATATGGTATTGAACACTTATCATTTGGGCCACTTAACCCTTACAATGCTGAATTAAGTTTTGTGGCCTGCTGATTAATGTTTTTTATTTTCCATTTTTCACATCAAAACCATGGTTTGACACTTGAGCATCAATGAAAATGAGCGTTGTCAAACCATGTTTTCAATGAGAAAAAATAGACAAAACACGTAACAACAGTCGACGACAATTTTCGTTTCCAGCATTCTGAAGGATTAATGTATGGTTTCCGTTGTTTGCGCATATGCGCACAAATAGCGCGTGCTGTTTGCATATGGCTTTAGGTAATGCTCATTCCGGGGCCGCGCGTAATGGAAGTGCCTTCATGACGTCACTACGCGGAAGTGCCTTCATGACGTCACTACTTCATGACGTTCATGACGCGGCCCCGGAATATGAATACCGAAAATTATCTACGTGAATGGGACAAGTACTGAAAATAATGAATATAATGCTGCAATTACATCAGTTTTTTGTTGGAAATGTAACAATAACGTTTGATCATGTCCAGCCGTGTGCAAACGTTTGCTTTGGCCCTTGGGAACTGTTTAAACGCGCGGCCTGCGGCCTTGTGGTTCAAACAGTTCCCTCGGGCCACAGCAAACGTTTGCTCACGGCTGGACATGATGAAACCTTATACTAACATCTCATGCGTGTAGGCGTCAACTGCAAATGGTGGGTTACATAGTCATTGCAGAACGACGAAATTCGTGGTCCAGCGATCGTCTCTACGTCAGCTGTTGTCAGGATGTCCTCGATGATTTTGCCATCGTACGGTAGAGTCCAGTTGGTTTCACCCTAAATGTAGAAAACAGTATCACGAACGCGTGAAAATAGAACAATACTGACAAATAACATATTGCCATTAATGTCATGATGTTGCACGGCTTTATGGAACCGACAGATGGTTTTGGATGACCGTTTGACTTAGATGTCTGATGACAGGGGGACAGCTTCTGGGTGATATGTGACAGTTTCTGGACGTGCGACAAGGCCGGGTTGCAAGACAATGTCGAAAATGGTAAAGTACCTGATTATTTGTCTTTGTCATACATACTTTCGTATGATGTATTAAATACACCATGTTGACCACATAAAACCATGACTTATAACATTTGAGTCATGTTTTATAAATATGACTATTACAGCATTCGACATGGCGACAGCTGTGTAATTACAGCACATTTTAGGCGACATTTTTCGGTAGATAGCTTTTTAAATTCTTGGGTTCAAATATGTTGCAGAAAAGGGGCATTGCGCGGCTTCACGTTAGCATATCATCATGCCATAAGATATCGACACGCGACATCGTCAGGAGACACTTTAGGATATGTCATGTTTGTTATGTAGTGCCGAGATTCCAATGCGGCAATAGTACCAGTGTAAAGTGTAATATACCGAAGGCATGTTGTATACGAAAATGTACGATAATTTGTAACTAACTAAACATGTACACAGCCTATCTGCTGTTGATGACAATGGTGGGTATAATATGAATTGAGGAAACAATCTAACATCAATAGGAAGCGAAGTGAAAACAATCGTTTTGTACAACGATGTGCATAGAAACGAATATCGTTTGGTTGTATCTACATTGTGCTATACGCTGGCTCCCAGCTATTTAAACGCCTATAGGTAACATTTGTTTTTGCAATAAACTGAATATTCGATGGAATTTCATTAAATAAACAATATGGAGACGGTGACCGTTTTGTTATTGATGAAAGAGTGTATTGTTTTATATTTAATACGCCAGTAATATAGTGCTAGTCGACTGTTTCGGCGGTTAGTATGTAGATAATCAGGATGTGACTGGCTGGGAAAGTATGCTCTTGTTTTGCTACCAGTGTAGATCCAGATCAACCTGACAACGTTCTACACTGTCCGCCATTCCATGAAATAATACCAATCCTGCTTCTAAAGAGCAATGTAGATCGTTATCAAGCTACACGAGTGTGCTTTATTAATGTATCGGGAACTAACACTTGTCACGAATACCATACGTCCCATTTCTCCGGTCATATCCACATATATATTCCAAACAAGAAAATACGTACCAATGCGTATATGTCCGGTGTCGCTTCTGGCACTGGGGTGGGAGTCAGTAAACATAGTTTTCGTCTAATGTCCTTAAACACACCGTATTTCTGAAACAGGAAATAAATGCGTAATTCACATATAGCATGCACATAAAGTTTGAAACCATTCGTTCATAGAGTAAAGCAGTTATAGGAGAATAATTACAGCACAAAAGTATTTACACAATTCCCTAACATTTGAGCAAGTCTCTGTACAAAATTTATATCCCAGTAAACTCCCATGCCGAACTACTTTCCGTAACCGTGAGGCGCAGCTTAAGAAAACGGAAAATAAACACATTTTCTTCATGAATTTGTTTCAAATGCCTTCGTCCAGTATTGCTGCGACTTTTCCAAGTTTATACCCCGATAAATTCCACAAAAAGGCCATTCATTCCTATAATGGAGAAACGCGCACACATCTACTGGATGGAAATGTCAAAGTTGTTTTTCCTTGACCTTGGGCATAGCGAAACACGGATGGACTAGGGAATTAACAAATGGGTGATTCTAAACATGCACATGGAGTTTCGAGCCAATCGGTCATACAGTAAAGAAGTTAGAGGAGAATAGAGAAACGCGCGCACATCTACTGGACGGAAATGTCCAAGTTGTTTTTCCCTGACCTTGGGCATGGCGAAACACGGGTGGACTGGGGGAATGAACAAATGGGTGATAATAAACATGCACATGCAGTTTCAAGCCAATCAGTCATACAGTAATAAAGTTATAGGAGAATTGAGAAACTCGCAGTGTCGCGCATTTATTGGACGCATATTTCTAAGTTGTTTGATCTTGACCTTGGTCATGGCGAGAGTATGTGTGGACTGGGGAATGAAAATATGGATGATACTAAACATGCACATGGAGTTTCTAGCCAATCGGTCATACAGTAAATAAGTTATAGGAGAATGGAGAAATGCGCACACATTTACTGGACGCAAATTTATAACATTTGACATTGGACATGGCGGGAGCATGGCTGGAGCGGGGAATGACACTATGAATGATGGGGAACATGCACATAAAGTTTGAAGCCAATGGGTCACACAGTAAACAAGTTACATGATATGATATTGGAGAAACGTGCACGCATTTACTGGACGCAATGTTTTATAAGTTATTTGACCTTGGGCATGGGTGAAGCGGGGAATGAAACTATGCATGATGGAAAACATGCACATGAAGTTTGAAGCCAATCGTCATACAATAAAGAAGTGTTACGTCCGTTCAATGACAGTAATGCCATATACAGTATGTGATGGGAAATTGAGATCACTACCATATATGTTTCTCATCTGCATTGAGATACATTTACTAATATTGCTCGGTTGTCTTGGTAACGTTCTGACGATCGCTGAGGTATATGCAAGCGGACGGTGATTTATTTTATTAACAAACGTTTGTCAATGTGTCATCATATGTGATTGCGACCGGAGAAATGGGGCTTATGGGCTTTGCGAGTATATATCAAGATCAGGCTACAGGACACGAATCCCATAAGCCTCATTTCCCCAATCACAACAACATATGTTACTGTGGCTGCAGACATGGGTCTTGTGTGTCTTGCGACCAGTGTAGATCCAGATCAGCCTTGGGATCTGCACTGTTCGCCATTTCATCAATGAAACATCCGCTATGCTGCTAACAAGCAATATAAATCGCTTTCAGACTACATGAGTGACCAGGAGCTACATTGGTCACGACTCCCATAAGCCCCGTTTCTCCAATCACAGCCACATGTATACTTATACCGTATCAAAATCGTGATAGCTGACGGTACTGATGTGGTCGGTGTACATGGATACATCTCCAACCGTCACGGTCACAGTGTTGGCATCGGAGTCGTGATAAATATCTTGGTGAACCCGGGCATCCTCTTCTACGTGGATAAAATGGTAGTTCTGAAAACAAAACAGCATTTAAAACAACAGTGGAACGGCGAGGACATACGTTCGAGACATGCACAAGCAGCAATGTATATGTTATAAAAGTAGTTTACGCACTAGAGACTATTTTAAACTACATATATTTTAAAACGATTACAAACAAGCACGACATCACGTAATATTCAAATGCTTCCGCTGCAATAGGTACACGCGTAAGGACTATACTTAATGCGGGAGGACACCGGAGTACCCGGAGGAAACCCACGGTCGATATAACGACCACAACACTATCTCACATACTGATCCCTTCGACATTGGTAAGTTACCAGTTACGCTAATCGGCCAACCAGAGTGCATATACAATAAGTATGGACATTCCGAGGTTGTACACACATCAGCCAAGGCAAGGGCGATATTCCAAACTCAACGGCGTGTTTGTACGCGTACGCTGTCCTGCAATAATATATAATCATGTAAAGCGATGTACATGTACGTATATGTTTACCTTTTGGTCAGCGGACCCGAGCGCCAGAAAACACACAGCAACAGCAACGTGAACGAGCATCATTCCTATGGAAGACTGACGGCAATAGGAATCTGCAAAATAATTGAAATATGGAAAAGTAAGATTAATATAGGGTTAACTGTATTGTAATTTTGAAATTTGCGGCGTATATCAGAAAATGATAGTTAGGAAAATCTGTTTTATGGCGACGCGCTAGCAAGATATATATTAAAGATACACTTACAAGATATTAACAATTTTTGTATGAATGTATACATGTTTATGTTGCTGCTTTCATTATATTTCAATTATAGTAAACGCGATAAATGCATCATCAGAATTATAATTGTCTCTACTACTGTTAATGTCCATCCGGCGTGATCTCTTAGCAACAAAATGACAATTGCCGCTGCCTGTCAAACTTCCTGATGTTGATAAATATTGTGATAACTTGTCTAATCATTCGTGATATACTACCATTTGAGATGCAAACTTACACAGGATACATACTTTCTGTTTGTGTGAACTATCTATTACTGCCAAGACATACGAAACGTGATTAACGGTTAGATAGTTTCAATAATATTTCGCCGGACGTTTCGGACCATTTCACCAGAACGTTTCGGACCAGGACGTTTCAAATGTAAGCCAGCTGTGTTTTTGACAATAATACCAGAATACCACTTGGTACATTTTATGTGAGTTTTCCCACGTTTTGGTCTGATTTGGTGGCAGAATAAATTGACTGATTCAAACTTAGTATTGGCGTAGGAATACATTCATCGTACTTTTGTGAAGTGCCCTAGGGTATATATTGAAATAATTTGCGACCGTTCATCAACAATGATATACATGTAATGTATAACCAACAGCCAATCAGATTGTGTGGTATTTATATAGTGCATTAGACGTTTATTCGTTAACGTTGTTTATCGGCATTACACTACATGACGTTCATCAATTTACTCTGCCATCAAATGACCAAACACGTGGGAAAACTCACATAAAATGTTCCAAGTGGTATTCTGGTATTATTGTCAAAGACACAAACGTCCTGGTGACCTGGGGCCCGTTTCACTTACCTTCGTACGACTAAAATGTTCGTAAGTGCAAATTTAGGATTGTCTGTAAATTTCAATTGATGGATTTACATTTATTGAGCATAGGCTGCATATGCAGCCTATGCTCAATAAATGTAAATCCAACAATTGTTTACAAGAAAACATTGTTAATGTGAAATTTGCAGACTATCATGATTTTGCACTTACGAACATTTTAGTCGTAGGAAGTTTAGTGAAACGGCCCCCAGGTCCGAAAGTCGCATTGTCCGAAGTGTGCGGCGAATAATTATTGCAAATTTCTCACCGTTGATCCGTTTCATATGTTTTGGCAGTAATAGATCGTTCACACAAAACATAAAGTATGTATCCTGTGTGTAATTTTGCATCTCAAATGGTAGAAGATCACGAATGAATAGACACGTTATCACAAAATGTATGAATGTACAAGGAGACGGTGTTTATAAGCGCTTGCGCTTACTACTGAATCCTTTTCACAAATTGTACCGCATTGTCGTGATTGATATATTTTGTATATACGCTATTACATGTATCTGTGTCAAAATGTGAATAAAATATTGTTTAAACTAAAATGTATGAACATCAGGAGGTTGGACAGGCAGCGGCCATTGTTGCTAAGAGATCGCCCCGGAGAGAACAATAAAAGGGCAAGGTAATATGAGGCAATTATAGTTCTAATGAATGCATTTATTGCTTTTAATATTGAAAACTAATGAAATCAGCAACATAAATGTATACACATTCATGCACAAATTGCTAATATCTTGTAATTTTATTGAAATTATTTTCTTCTTAGAAAATTATTGTGTCATCCATCCGGTATGACCTGCGCAACCATCTTGCACTCCGATACGATTTTCCAATTAGGCTCGATAAAATTTGCTAAACAGTAACTGAGTGCATTAGACATAGGTTAACCGCATTGTAATTTCAAAATTACAATACACAAGGTGTATGATCACGTGGTACTAACAACAACAACAAGTACTTATTCAAATTACGTATTATTTTATAGTGTCCTTATTACGTAACGAATTTTGATGAAATATGGCGCATCAAACGCGTCTTGTTAAGCTGCATTTGGTGGTCTCTTTATTTTCGCTCAAACTTCTGTCGTTTTTGCGAAGAATCGATGTCCGTGTCTCCGACACGGAAATCGATTCTTCGCAAAAACGACATATGTCTGTGCCAAACTCCATAGACCACCAAATGCAGCTCATGAAGACGCGTTTGCTGCGCCATATTTCATCGAAATCCGTTGCATATTAAGGAAAATATCAAATAATACTTACTTTGGAGTGGGCGACGTTGTTGTTGTTGTAACCACGTGATCATGCACCTTGATACAGTTAACCCTATATTCAATAACGTCACGCTATTGACCGGCAACGTCGCTATTCCATGAATTGCGACAAACTAACGTTAAACAATATGCTAATTTTAACGCCGTAGTTGGATATTTACATTTTTGAAACTGAATATGCAATGTAAATATAAGTAATACAACCATGGACTGCTGCGTTTACTGTAGTGCGCAAAACGTTTGCCTTTGGTATGTCTCAAGTTTGCGAGGAGTACTTCGGACTCGATACACTTTTAAACAGACCAGCTGTTTTACTACTCGTTAATGTTTTGTAAGTGTACATTTAATTTTGTAAGTATGCCGGCATAATGAGTAGAAATTATAAAACACAATAATACCAACGATTCATGAATATCTTCTGAATAATATAACAAAATTTACTTACAATCGTGTCACTTCTTCCACACTAAATGGGATGCCGAATTCAAGATGCGCGGGTTTTTATTGGCGCTGCATGAGAGGGTGCCGTGAGAGGAACGTCACCTGCTATGCATCCTGGTTCTTATCAAACGGAACAGTGCATGCTGTGCATGTGCAGGACACATCCGGGTTCATTTATGTTTACTAGCGTGACAGTTGTACGTGGCGGCTCAGCTGTCTTTTTTCTCATATACTGAAGTTAACCCTTCCAACACTACATACCTCTCGTATGATGTTTGCAGACAGTGTATATCCAGGTGAGCCGACTCGTAACGAGCCATCTCATCAGGATCTGCACTTTTTGCATGTAATTTTCATATATTTTTTGCGGAAAAAAAACAACCCCTTTTTATAAATGGACTGGTATGAATATCAGTTTGTGATGATTGGATTGGTCGGAAAAGTAACATGTTTCAGTCCATTCCAGTTACTTAGGGCTGAAAGGGATACATTATGAGAAGACACTTCTCTGGCCAGAGTTACCAGAAAATGCGTCAACTTGCAATTACTGTATTCCATATGTAAATTTAAATATGAAATATAGAATGCCTGCATTGAGATGCATAATTGCATTTACAAGGTGTATGATAACGTGGTACTAACAACAACAGCAAGTACTGAAACTTCCAGAATCCATCTGATTCAAAGTACGTATTCTTTTATATTGTCCTTATTGCGTAACGGATTTTGATGAAATATGGCGCATCAAACGCGTCTTGTTAAGCTGCATTTGGTGGTCTTTGTATCTTTGCCCAAACTTCTGTCGTTTTTGCGAAGAATCGATTTCCGTGAATCGACACGGAAATCGATTCTTCGCAAAAACGACATAAGTCTGTGCCGAACTCCCTGGACCACAAATGCAGCTCATGAAGACGCGTTTGCTGCGCCATATTTCATCAAAATCCGTTGCATATTAAGGAAAATATCAAATAATACTTACTTTGGAGTGGGCGACATTGTTGTTGTTGTAACCACGTGATCATGCACCTTGATTTATATTTTATAGTTTTTTTGGAGCTACTTTGTATGGCTTTCTACTATACAATGTAGGATGCTCGAATATCCTTCCTTATACTAGTTGGTGGGCTGTTGGTTGGGAGCATGCGAAGGGTACTTTGGGTTTCATCCTTAGCGGAATCCCGATATCCCTGGTTTTACCATCGCATACATATTTGGCTTTCTGGTACGTGAGAGTTGAATCCGGTTATACACATTATAAAAGTAATACGATTAGTAATACTCATATTACATTTAGCGAATGGGTCTAAATGACGACTCCAGTCTGGTGAGTACCTGGCACCAGGTCAGGTTATTCTAATTTCAGGGCTGAATTTTTCGTTTTCCTGTAAAAAATCCAGTTCGCTGGGTTACACAACCGCCTGTGTCAATCTTGCCCAGATGTCGACGTTTCTGAGCATCTGTTGGCAATCTCAACTCCCTACCACAACCGCCTGCTTTAATCTTGCCCAGATGTCAACGTTTGTGAACATCTATTGGTAATTTCAACTCCCTACCACAACCGCCTGCGTTAATCTTACCGACAGATGTCAACGTTTCTGAACCACTATTGGGGCAATCTCAACTCCCTACCACAACCGCATGCGTTAATCTTGCCCAGATTTCAACGTTTCTGAACATCCATTAGTAATATTAACACAACCGCCTGCGTTAATCTTGCCCAGATTTCAACGTTTCTGAACATCCGTTAGTAATATGAACACAACCGCCTGCGTCAATATTGTCCCGATTTCAACGTTTCTGAACATCTATTAGCAATTTCAACTCGCAATCAAGCAGTTTGATTGTAGCACAGCTCAAGCTCAGCCAATCGATCTGCTTGATTTCAGGCACACTATTCAAGCATTATGTAGGACAACAATAGACAGCCATTGGCAAGATTAGCGCCGGCGGTGCCGTACAAGAAATATTGAGAAATGTTTTTACAGCAGAAAATCTACAGTTGAGCCACAACACACATACAAACAAGTATGCAGGTATATAATACTTTATTATATACCTACCCATGAAATACATAGTTATACGATGTAAATAAAAGTCATATGTTCTCATCGATGAAATAAACAACTTCCGGTGAAAATACGACTACTTCCGCTATCTATATTCATAACGCGCATCTGCAGTGCCGGACTGCAAATAGGCTTCAAATACACATTCATTACCGCATACAGTCTAAAAAACTGCTAATTTCCATGGAGCGGTATATAATAAATAGAATATTCATATTTTTGCAACGAATATGACATATATGTTCATCGAGTGGTGTGAAATTTCTATATTTCAGGAGTGCCTCACGGCACTCGTGAAATATGGACATTTCACACCATTCGATGAGGCACTCGTGAAATATGGACATTTCACACCACTCGATGAACATATGTCATATTCGTTGCAAAAATATGAATATCCTCTATTTATTGGGAGAAGATTGACTAACGTGCAATCTTGATGGCGTCGTGACGTCATATATTACGCGTTTTGTTACACATTTGTGAAAATGACGTCTTCTAGCTAACAATGTATCAAATGGGAGATATCTGGAAAGCTATGCGTTTTAACGAACTCAAACTTAGCAGTGATGTTGCCTTTAGAAATTCAATGATATGCAATAAATCTCAACAGCATTCAAAACTCTGATGTGTTTCTGCCCAGGTGGATAACGCCTGGCAGGGATTGTAAAATGGTTAAAACATTCCTACTTATGTTTTGAAGTGACAGAAAGTCAGAGAAATAAAAATTGACATGAAAACAAAAGGTCGCCTCTTACTATATGAAGATCAGTAAGATGATCGTGGCTGTCCTGTTGTTTGACCATGCAACATATCGCCCAAAGCAAAAACAAATATAGAGAATAATATGTTAGTGCCGTGAATGGGAACAAGATCTGGCAAGGCTTAGGAAACGGGATGGGCGAGGCTCTGCCGAGCCCATCCCGTTTCCGTGCCGAGCCAGATATTTGTCCCATTCACGGCACTAACCTACTATTCTATTTATCCCGTCAACACCTACAAATAGCTGACAAATTAAATAAAAACAACCCCAGCCACCGCATATATTCATACGCAGTGATTAGGTCGTATTGACAGAATATCAAAACTGTTTCACGGCACCGTGTTTCACGGCACATACGCACTGTGTTCACGGGATAAAGTTCTTTTATACAATGCCGGCATATGACAAAGCTCTAAGAAAAGCAAATTCGGGTATATTTGCTTAGTAACAGGCACGTACATGTAAGGTATTATTAGGCTATCATTGTCAAGGTGCATGATCACGTGGTCATGACAACAACAACAGTGGCTGAAAGTGTTGAAATCTTGCCCACTCCACAGTAAGTATTATTTGATATTTTATTTAATATAAAACGGATTTTGATGAAATTTTGTGCAGCAAATGCTTCTTCATGAGCTGCATTTGGTCGTCCAGAGAGTTCGGCACAGCCTTATGTCGTTTTTTTAGCGAAGAATCGATTTCCGTGTCGGTAGACACGGAAATCGGTTCTTCGCAAAAACGACAGAAGTTTGGACCAAAGTACAGAGACCACCAAATGCAGCTTAACAAGACGCGTTTGATGCGCCATATTTCATCAAAATCCGTTACGTAATAAGGACAATATAAAATAATACGTACTTTGAATAGAATAGATTCTGGAAGTTTTAGTACTTGTTGTTGTTGTTAGTACCATGTGATCATACACCTTGATGGTTGTGGTGATTGAATAGAAGTGTGAAATGCTGAAAATATATTGTAATAACGCTTTTACAAACAGTTTCAAGCGGGTCTGTCTTTGCATCGAATATTCAACAAGACGGTGCTATTAGTCGGTGGTAATTATGAAAGGAATTACGTCACTGTATGTCGGTTTTCCAGATATCGCAATACGGCCAAGTTAAATTATGTATGGAATTTCCTCGTCTTGCTGTTAACGACATCGAAAGCTGCCATGTAAATGCGATACTTAGCCGATGAACGCATGTTTATGACCAAGGACAAGTGACGACTGTGTTCACTATTCATTGGTATATCTCAACTCACTGACAGGTGGTGGTTACGATCAAAAAGGTGATGGAAGAGTTTCTGACTATACAAGTGTTTGCAGAATATAAAAGTGTAGGTTATACATTAATAGCATGTCTTTAGTGTGTGGAGCTGGAGAATATAGAGGATAGTCCATCGTAACTTTTGAATAGCGTGAAATAATACACGAGTGTGCGTCGGCTTCCGCTTAAACATAGAGTGAGACGTGTAGCGAACGAGTTGCTTACACAGAAGCCGACGGACACGAGTGTATTATTTCCGCTATGAAAACATGTACGATGGATTATCCTATTTATTACACTTCACGGTGGATATATAGAGGATATTCATATTTTTTCAACGAATATAACGGCACTCGTGAAATATGGACATTTCACACCACTCGATGAACATATATGTCATATTCGTTGCAAAAATATGAATATTCTATTTATTATATACCGCTCCATGGAAAGTATCAGTTGTTAGACTGTATACGGTAATGAATGTGTATTTGTAGCCTATTTTCAGTCCGGCACTGCATATGCGCGTTATGAATATATATAGCGGAAGTAGTCGTATTTTCACCGGAAGTTGTTTATTTCATCGATGAGAACATATGACTTTTATTTACATCTTATAAATATGTATTTCATGGGTAGGTATATAACAAAAATGCATATTTTCTGAGATTGTAAGCAAAATGATTGTGCTGTGCGTATGAATAGTTACACGCAAGTATCACGGGCGGATCGAATGACCGAAACAGTCGTGTATTATAAGTCGCATTCACGGAAAGACTCGGTGCCGTTCTCTATGACCTATTTTATAATCAGTGTCTGATATTCAGGCTTGCGTAGTGGACTCGCGTTATTTTACCGGCATTTCTATGAGACATTTACTATTTAAACAAGTTCAACGAAAGTCCGACAAGGTTTTATATATTCATGATAATGGTGACCTATTTACTATACAAGGTGCATGATCATGTGTTGTTACACCAACAACAACGTCGCCCATTCCAAAGTAAGTATTGTTTGATATTTTCCTTAATATGCAACGGATTTCGATGAAATATGACGCAGCAAACGCGTCTTCATGGGCTGCATTTGGTGGTCCAGGGAGTTCGGCACAGACTTGTGTCGTTTTTGCGAATCATCGCAAAATCGACAGAAGTTTGGGCGAAAATACAAAGACCACCAAATGCAGCTTAACAAGACGCGCCATATTTCATCAAAATCCGTTACGTAATAAGGGCAATATAAAAGAATACGTACTTTGAATCAAATGGATTCTGGAAGTTTCAGTAATTGTTGTTGTTGTTAGTATCACGTGATAATACACCTTGTATATCAGGAACTGGACTATTGGTTATCAAGAGTGCCACTCCAGCTAAACCATGTTTTAAATACACTATTTATATGCCCCCTATTCGACAGTAAGTGGGTCATATTGCTTTGCTCTTGAAGTCCGTACGTCCGTCCGTCCGTCCGTCCGTCTCGACGGGCTGACGAATGGGTAGTCATGTAGCTAAGAGAACAATAGTAAATGTATATTGCATTCATTCCGTTCTGATGTGTGATTCTTTTACGTTTATGCAAACTTAAAATCCTTGGTTTATGTGGCTATTGTAAACAAAATAATATAGGGTTAACTGTATTGTAATGTAGGGTTAACTGTATTGTAATATAGGGTTAATTGTATTGTAATATATTGTTAACTGTATTGTAATATAGGGTTAACTGTATTGTAATATAGGGTTAACTGTATTGTAATATAGGGTTAACTGTATTGTAATATAGGGTTAACTGTATTGTAATATAGGGTTAATTGTATTGTAATTTTCAAATTTGCGGTGTATATCAGAAAATGACCTATCATTTTCTGATATACGCCGCATATTTCAAAATTACAATGCGGTTAACCTATTTCTAATGCACTCCTTTACTACTGGAGTAGGTAGGAATACATATTGAAATAATTTGCGACCGTCCATCAAGAATGATATACCTGTAATGTATAACCATCAGCCAATCATATTGCATGATATTTATAGAGTGCATTATAATAGCCATTTATCTATACAATCGTGAGAACGTCCGTCCGTCCGGGCCAACGTCCGGGGGTTTGAGAGCTTAGGGGCGTGGTTAGGACCAAAATATTCCTTTGTAATATTCCCTAAGCTCATAAACTCTATTGTTGTTTAGGGGCTTTTTCATTGTTCTTCAAACAATGGAAATACCCCATAAACCCAAAATGTTGGAACGTCCGTCCGTCCGTCCGTCCGTCCGGGCACACGTTCGGGGTCTTAGGTGCAAGGTTGGAGGTGTAAGACAAAATAAAACGATGCAACAATATTCCGTAACCACCTCAGTCGATTATTTCTAAGGTGTTTATTCTGTTGCTTGAAACTAATGAATGTACCACCTAAGTGGCGTCATGTAGGGACTTCCGTCCGTCTGTCCACCAGTCAGGTTTTTTTCAAGAAGTAACTTTTAAACCCATATAGCTGGATACTTCATATTTGGTATGTCGCTTTGTTATGGTGCACAGATGCGCAAAGTGAATTTAGATTTTAGATATGACCCCTGGGTCGTGAATTATCTCCTCTTTTGTACTTAGAATTTCGCGCATTTCGTTTAAGAAGTAAAACGTCTAAACCTTAATATGTGGAGTATTCAGATGCAAAATGTGAATATAGGGTTAACAGTATTATAATATAGGATTAACTGTATTGTAATATAGGGTTAACTGTATTATAATAAGTTAACTGTATTGTAATTTTCAAATTTGCGGCGTATATCAGAAAATGATAGGTCGGAACATCTGTTTAATGGCAACGCGCTAGCGGAGCCATTAAACATGTTTTCCGACCTATAATTTTCTGATATACGCCGCAAATTTCAAAATTACAATGCGGTTAACATATTTCTAATGCACTCCTTTATTACTGGCGTAGGAATACATATTTAAACTAGAGCAGCTTGAGCTGCATCAACGGTTTGAGCCTCAAACATTGATTTCATGTGTAACTAAGCTTTAGTCCAAGGTGTAAACTATCGGTTGCAAAAAGAATTTCTGAAGTTTTAGAATGAACAGTCCAACAGTATTGTGTTCGCATCATCACACCGATGTGGGGCCGGTTAGCTTAGAGGTAGAGCAATGGGCTCGGAGCGAGGGATACCGGGTTCGATCCTCAGCCAAAGTTTTAGCTAAAGGACAGATATATCGACTACAGCAAAAACAATTGAAATCTAATGATAAATAACGAAGCTGACGTCACATCCGTTTGCTCTATTCTGAAAAATACGTTCATCTTTGACATCGAATAGAGCCGTAAGTAGTCAAGATATAGCTCTGAAAATTATCATCTTTCATGCGGCTGACACTCCCCTATCACACTGTCAAGAAATTATGTTGCTGACAGTACTGTACAATTTGGAAAACGTTTGTAAAGACCACCCGTTATCAGCCGAAATTCGGCAAAATCGTTGAAAAGTATGTACATTTTTCAACTTCAAATGCATATAGCTCTTTTATTTGAGCAGACAGCCGAAAACTGTCAGTGAGTCTGATTTTGTCAGCTTTCCGATGCAAAAAGAATTCTTGAAATCGGTTGGAAAATAAGGAAGTTAAAGGAAGTATGACGTCACTTCCGTTTTCGTGGAAAGTAGCATTAACAGATATCTGAAAATCTCTGAGTCTCTGCTCACACTTGATCCGAATCGGCATGCACAATTTGAAGTCGATCCGACCAGCGGAGCCCGTAAGTCAGCGGATGATTATTTTTCGATAGTTATCGCCCCTAAATTGCAGTTTACGCCATTTGTAAATACACATAATAAAACGGAAATTAAAACGGGAAAGTTTTAGCTAAAGGACTGAAATATCGACCGCAGCAAGAAATTTTGAAATCTATTGAAAAATAACGAAGCTGACGTCACATCCGTTTACTCTATTTTGAAAACTTGAAAAAAAAACGTTCAGCTTTGACATCAAATAGAACCGGAAGTAGTCAAGATAGAGCTCTGAAAATTATCATATTTCATGCGCCTGACACTCCCCTATGACACTGGCAAGAAATTATGTTGCTGACATTGCTGTACAAATTGGAAAACGTTTGCAAAGACCACCCGTTATCAGCCGAAATTCGGCAAAAATTCGGCAAAATCGTTGAAAAGTATGTACATTTTTCAACTTTTTTTGAAATCGGTTGGAAAATAAGGAAGTTATAGAAAGTATGACGTCACTTCCGGTTTCGTGGAAAGTGGCATTAAGAGATTTCTGAAAGTCTCTGTGTCTCTGCTCACACTTGATCCGAATCAGCATGCAAAATTTGAAGTCGATCCGACCAGCGGTTTGGGCTGTAGACTGAACGGCTGAATAAAAAAACAAACAAAAAAAAACAACGAATACAATAGGTTTTCGGCGCAGCTGAAAGCCGCCTCAAACCTAATAATTTGCGACCGTTCATCAACAATGATATACCTGTCATGAATGACCATTAGCCAATCAGATTGCGTTATATTTATAGAGTGCATTAGAATTACGATTATCCCCACTTCCTTTGCCTTTGTAAGAAGCAAACCTGCTAATCGTTGGAGACATCATATTTGGTATTTGGTATGTGTGTGGATGCGCAACGTGAATTTCAATTTTTGATTTAACCCCCGCCCCGGGTCATGTATTATCTCCCCTTTTAGGACTTAGAATTTCGAAAGGTTGCCTTGTATTCGTAAATCATTACAACCCTAATAGCTGGAGACTTCATAGTTTGTGTATGGCTTCCATATGGTGTGCAGATGCGCAAAGTGAATGTCTATGTTTTGTGTAAAATCTAATTCTAAAAAAATGTGTTATACACAATTATGTTCTAATTGAATAGTTTAACTGTACAAATAAATTCACATCTCAAGGTCCTCGACGGGGGTTTCGTATGTGTAATACTATACTAGTGGTGTCTTCCTGATTCTCCTACTTTTGTTAATTTGGGGCTAATTTCAATGTAGGAGAATCAGGAATTTTGTACAGGTAATACTGTTGACAATGCTCTGTTTCAACTTTGTATTGTGAATTATGAAGGAAAATAGTTAAATATTGATATTATCAGTATTCATTTCTTATGTCTTATCTGTAATTCATCATTTTCCTTATTTTGTATTTCGTCATTAATTAATGTGTTTTGGAGAAAAATAATGAATTGCATTTATTATAAAATTCTCTTAAATATATAATATATAATGAATGCAATACTTTTTTTCCTACACTAAACGCTAAGGTTTAGAATAATTTGTATTTAATGTTTTAATAAATGTTGACAACAAAAATCAGTGACTACATGTCTTCATGTCTGATCAGGGTCTGTAATCTCCGCAATTCAGTTTGCACTGCACATTTTATATTTCTAACAAACATTTTAGAGCCGTATCGAACAGCTTACTTCCTGATTCTCATACTTTCGAGTGTCTAGTATTATATTTTATCCCGTCAACACAGTGCGTATGTGCCGTGAAACACGGTGCCGTGAAACATTTTTGATATCCAGTCAATACAATTTTTGCATTTTACAGCCATTTGTAGGTGTTGACGGGATAAATAGAATAGTAGGTTAGTGCCGTGAATGGGAAAAAATATCTGGCGCGGCACGGAAACGGGATGTGCTCGGCAGAGCCTCGCCCATCCCGTTTCCTGAGCCTTGCCAGATATGTGTTCCCATTCACGGCACTAACCTAATATTCTCTATATACAAGATCAATGACATATCAAAGAAGGGAGTATTAAAAAAAAAAAATTAAACACAAACACATAAAACATCATAGATCTTTAATTGTCTGTTAATATTTTAACTCAATAGAAAAAGAAAAGTATGAGAATCAGGAATACTGGACACTCGAAGGAAGGAGAATCAGGAATACTGGACACTCACAAGTAGGAGAATCAGGAAGTAACCCTACTAGTGACATAAAAGTGTGACAAATACCAGTGGGACCCTCGATTTAAACACTCACTGGATATGGGTTATTACCAGTAATACATTTTCAGCTAATATATGTGTTTATTTTTCAATTATAGTAGTTATAATAATTACAAATAAGCAAATAACAATGTGACAAGAGTGGGTATAATGCGATGGCGCGCCATGACTTCAATCTAGTTTTTATTTCGGAGGTCCCTCAAAAGACATCATTACCTTCTATGTCATCTGTAGCCTATTTCATCAACATTACAAAGTATACTTTCCTAGCAAAGTATACTTTGTGGGGAGCAATCATTGATTTTTCCGAAATGTATTATTTCATGCAGAACTAACGATTGCATATATTTGATGATTAAAACTATGCAGAATTATTATACTGAATTTATTACATTATCACAGCCAAAATTGGCTGTGATAATGTAATAAATTCAGTATAATAAAAATTAATAAATTTATTCTAAAATTGAAAATTTCTCCCTCAAAGTATACTTTGCTAGGAAAGTATACTTTGCAATGTTGATGAAATAGGCTACTGGTCACATATTCCAGTATCAGCTGGCAGCAACTAAGATTAATATGTGCATATAGTTGATAGTTATTTGGTAAATGTATAGCCTTGTTTTTTTCTCATGAAATCAGTAAACTCGTTTAATAAATATAATATTCAATCATCATTTGAGTACGATTCTCTGCATATCCAAATACATAGAAAACAGAGAAAAAAGTAATAATAATAATAAGTAATTCAGAGCTAAAGATAAGCTGCGTATTTGCGTAAATACCCAATTAAAATTGCCAAAAACCCAATTGAAATCAGAAGTAGCGAGTATCAAAAAGCAACAGACCACACATACAGCATATTTTTCTTAATTTCAATGAAAACACATCTTGGTATTTCATTAGAATTGTCTCCAAGGAGACAATTCTAATGAAATGCCAAGACATGTTTTCATGCTGTCGGTTGATGTGTAAACAGTAGTGTGATTTTATTTTACCCAATTAAAATATTGAAATACCCAATTGCTTCAGAAATGATGGAGTGACAGTACTCAATTATCAATTCCTTATCTGGAGCCCTGCAGTAATAATACATGTAATGATAATAAATTACAAAACAAATGACCATATTCACTGAGCCTGTCATTTATCACTGTATACATGGCTGCATTCATTGGCGCCAGTTTGTGCCAGTAGGTATTTACTGTCCTCCCGCCCAACGCCGTCGCCCGTCATACACCCGTCCAACCTCGTTCTTCTGTTTCGGTCCTCACGCAGTTTAGACTCATCCAGTCGTTCGTTGTCTGCACGTTTAACGTGTTTGTCTAATCTTGTTTCATGAACGTTGTTTACTTTTGTATCAGCTGACAAATGCTGTTGTATTTCCTGTGAATCGTTTTGATTCGTTGACAGATCCGATGAACCCGTGCTTGTGCGCTGGTAGCTTGTCGGGACTGGTTCTACTTTGAAGTTAATGCAACGTGAATGTTGATCACCGTCTGTGTTATTACACTGATGCTGCGCTGAATTATCTATGTTGGTTGTTAGCATTTTAGGACTATGTAGTTCAAAGGTTCCATTTTGTTTTTGGTGAGTCACTCTTATAGTACACGATCGTTCTTGTGGGTCGATGAATGACTTTCTGGTGACGTAGTTGGTTTTCGAGTAGCCTCCACCCTTTTGGAATTTACGTTTCCACGCTCGGGTTATTTCTGCCCGCACCTAACAGAAAAAGAAATAGAGAATAGTAGGTCAGTTCCGTGAATGGGAAAAAAATATCTGGCAAGGGTCAGGAAACGGGATGGGCGAGGCTCTGCCGAGCACATCCCGTTTCCGTGCCGCGCCAGATATTTTTTCCCATTCACGGCACTAACATACTATTCTATTTATCCTGTCAACACCATAACACCAGCCACCGCACATATTCATACGCAGTGATTAGGTCGTATTGACAGGATATCAAAAATGTTTCACGGCACACACGCACTGTGTTGACGGGATAACATATGTTAAAGAATGTGTAACATATTGAACCTGCAAGCTGCATACATACAGTCATGTAATATATATTCTACATTTTAAAATGTTGTGATTAGGCCACAATTTACCGCTTATTTATAAAATATATATTATTCAGTATTTACGATATCTGATACATGTATAATATACCCCTGATATACGTATACACGTTATATAGATATTAGGATCTATATTAAAGGTACATGCCCACTCAGTAGGCACAAACTGTTCTTTAAAGGAATTAAATAAGTGTATACTTGTGTCACTATTCCACCAGTTCTAAAAATTACGAGTGCCCGCTATGTAGATATAATCGTTTAGTATTATTTATTTTATTGATAGTGACTCGCGGTGGTATCAGGCTATTTCCGTATGCAAATGAGGCATGATCTTTCTTTAATTATTTATACTAATTAAATGCGTCACCTGAGAAAAATAATACTTTCGACAGATTATAAAGTATGGTCATTGCACATCAAGAACATTTTAAGGAAACACGGTTACCGCCCCTGATATCAGTGTGGAAATTTACTTCTGATATAAAATGTATAATAATGCCAATCAATATGTGGGGTAAGGGTGAATGAATGTTTATTTTGCCAGCAAATGTCTCAGATGATGTCTTTGATATAAAGAACATTGTGTGCCTACTGGGTGGGCATGCACCTTTCAGATCACTTTATATAGATATTAGGGTCTATATTAATGTAGATAATGTATCCATTATAATTTCAGTAGTACATATCTTATAAAATCTGGAGAAATTGGGTTTGTGGGTTTTGCAACCAGTGTAGATCCAGATCAGTCTGTGCATCCGCACAGTCCGATCAGGATCTGCACTGTTCGCAATTCCATCTATGAAACGCCCGTCATGCTTCTAACAAGCAATACAGATCGTTATAAGCCAACATGAGTGTGCTATTCGATCAGGGGCTACACTGGTCACACTCCCATAGCCCCATTTCTCCAGTCACAGTCACATACAGTCAAATGTACCTACCTCACCGTTAATGAAACAAAGGACCACAGCTATAACAAATCCCTGGAACATAGGAAAATATTCAAATCAAGGTCATTTAGTATAAAATACACATCAATGCGTCCTAGGTGATTTAGTATAAAATACACACCAAGGCGTCCTAGGTGATTTAGTATAAAATACACACCAAGGCGTCCTAGGTGATTTAGTATAAAATACACACCAAGGCGTCCTAGGTGATTTAGTATAAAATACACACAAAGGCGTCCTAGGTGATTTAGTATAAAATACACACCAAGGCGTCCTAGGTGATTTAGTATAAAATACACACCAAGGCGTCCTAGGTGATTTAGTATAAAATACACACAAAGGCGTCCTAGGTGATTTAGTATAAAATACACACCAATGCGTCCTAGGTGATTTAGTATAAAATACACACCAAGGCGTGCTATGTGATTTAGTATAAAATACACATCAAGGCGTCCTAGGTGATTTAGTAAAAAAAATACACACCAAGGCGTCCTAGGTGATTTAGTATAAAATACACACCAATGCGTCCTAGGTGATTTAGTATAAAATACACACCAATGCGTCCTAGGTGATTTAGTATAAAATACACACCAATGCGTCCAAGGTGATTTAGTATAAAATACACACCAATGCGTCCTAGGTGATTTAGTATAAAATACACACAAAGGCGTGCTATGTGATTTAGTATAAAATACACACCAATGCGTCCTAGGTGATTTAGTATAAAATACACACCAAGGCGTCCTAGGTGATTTAGTATAAAATACACACAAAGGCGTGCTATGTGATTTAGTATAAAATACACATCAAGGCGTCCTAGGTGATTTAGTAAAAAAAATACACACCAAGGCGTCCTAGGTGATTTAGTATAAAATACACACCAATGCGTCCTAGGTGATTTAGTATAAAATACACACCAATGCGTCCTAGGTGATTTAGTATAAAATACACACCAATGCGTCCAAGGTGATTTAGTATAAAATACACACCAATGCGTCCTAGGTGATTTAGTATAAAATACACACCAAGGCGTCCAAGGTGATTTAGTATGAAATACACACCAAGGCGTCCTAGGTGATTTAGGTATAAAATACACACCAATGCGTCCTAGGTGATTTAGTATAAAATACACACCAATGCGTCCTAGATGATTTAGTATAAAATACACACCAATGCGTCCTAGGTGATTTAGTATAAAATACACACCAAGGTATCCTAGGTGATTTAGTATAAAATACACACCAAGGCGTCCTAGGTGATTTAGTATAAAATACACACCAAGGCGTCCTAGGTGATTTAGTATAAAATACACACCAATGCGTCCTAGATGATTTAGTATAAAATACACACCAAGGCGTCCTAGGTGATTTAGTATAAAATACACACCAACTAGGTGATTTAGTATAAAATACACACCAAGGCGTCCAAGGTGATTTAGTATAAAATACACACCAAGGAGTCCTAGGTGATTTTAGTATATAAAAATACACATGGCGTCCTAGGTGTATAGGTGATAGTAAAATAAAAACACACCAAGGCGCTCCAAGGTCCTAGATAGTAAAAATACACACCAGGGCGTCCTGGTGATTTAGTATAAAATACACACCAATGCGTCCAAGGTGATTTAGTATAAAATACACCAACCAATGCGTCCTATGTGAAAATATTTAGTATATAAAATACACCAAGGCTTTCAAAATACGTGATTTAGTATAAAATACAACACAAACCGGCGTCCTAGGTGAATTTAGTTTATAAAATACACCACCAATGAACGTCCTAGGGTGATTTACATAAAATACACACCAATGCGTCCTATGTGTGATTTAGTATAAAAAAAAATACACACCAAGGGGCGTCCAAGGTGATTTAGTATAAAATACACCAACCAGGCGTCCCTGGTGATCTCAGGTATAAAAATACACATCAATGGCGTCCTAGGTGATTTAGTATAAAAATACACACCAAGGCGTCCTAGGTGATTTAGTATAAAATACACACAAAGGCGTCCTAGGTGATTTAGTAAAATAAAATCACAACATCGGCGTCCTAGGTGATTTAGTTAAAATTTAAACAAAATACACACCAAAGCGTGCCTATTTGTGATTTAAGTCCTAAAATTACACAAAATCAAGTCGTCTAGGGTGATAGTAAAAAAAACAATAAAACAAACACCAAGGCGTCCTAGGTGATTTAGTATAAAATTCCACACAATGCGTCATAGGTGTTTAGTATAAAATACACACCAATGAGTGTGATTTAGTATAAATACACACAAAGGGCGTCCTAGGTGATTTTGTATAAAAATACACACAACGCGTCCTAGGTGATGATTTTAGTATAAATACACACAATGGCGTCAGTCCTAGGTGATTTAGTAAATAAAATACAAACCACCAAGCGTCCCAGGTGATTTAGGTATAAATTACACACCAATGCGTCCTAGGTGATTTAGTATAAAATACACACCAAGGCGTCCTAGGTGAATTTAGTATCGATAAAATACACAAGGCGTCCTAGGTGATTTAGTATAAAATACACACCATGGCGTCTAGGTGATTAGTTTATAAATACACATCAAGGCCGTCCTAGGTGATTTAGTATAAAATACACACCAAGGCGCGTCCTAGGTGATTTAGTATAAAATACACACCCAATGCGTCTAGGTGATTTAGTATAAAATACACACAATGCGTCCTCCTCCTAGGTGATTTAGTATAAAATACTCACCAATGCGTCCTAGGTGATTTAGTATAAAAAATTACTAACACCAAGGCGTCCTCCTAGGTGGGATTTAGTATAAAAATACACACCAAAGGGGTGAATTTAGGATAAATGTCCTAGGTGATTTAGTATCCAAAATAGCACATGGTGCACAATGCGTCCTATTTGTGAGACATTTAGTATAAAATACACAGGCAAAGGGTGCTAGGTGAAAATGATTTAGTATTTAAAATACATGTGCACCAATGCGTCCTAGGTGATTTAGTATAAAATAACATACAAAGCGTGCTATTTTGTGATTTAGTATAAAATACACACAATGCGTCCTAGGTGATGTTTAGTATAAAAATACACATGTGCACAATGCGTCCTTTAGGTGATTTAGTATAAAATATACACCACTCCAATGCGTCAATCCTAGGTGATTTAGTATAAAATACACACACAAGGCGTCCAAGGTGATTTAGTATAAAATAAACACAGTCCTAGGGGATAGTATAAAAAAATACACCCCCAAGAAAGTCCTAGGTGATTTAGTTTATTAAAAAATACAACACAAAGGCGTCCAAGGGGATTAGTATGAAATACACACCAAGGCGTCCTAGGTGATTTATGTAAAAATGAAACACCAAAAATGGCGTCCTAGATTTGAATTAAAGTCAAAAAATAACACCACCAAGGCCTTCCTTTAGGTGATTTAGTTATAAATTACACACCAGCTAGGTGAATTTTAGTAAAATAAAAAACACAACCATTTAGGCGTCCAAGTGGAATTTAGTAATAAAAATACACACCAAGGGGCCAAGTCCCCTAAGGTGATTTAGTTTATATAAAATACACACCAAAGGCGTCCCTAGTTGAATTTAGTTATAAAATACACAACCATGCGTCCAAGGTGGAATTTTAGTAAAATAACCAAAAAAAAATACACACCAAGGCCGTCCTAGGGGGTTGGGTGATTTAGTATAAAATACACCAAAGGCGTCCTAAGTAGATGTTTAATTAAAATAAACCTAACCACCACCAAAATGCTCCCTAGGTGATTTTAGTAAATAAAATACACACCAAAGGCTCCTAGTGAATTTAGTAAAATAAAATACACACCAAGGCGTCCTACCGGTGAATTTAGTATAAAATAACACACACCGGCCTAGGTGATTTAGTTTAAAATACACACAATGCGTCCTAGTTTGATTTAGCCCATAAAATACACACCAAAATGGCGTCTTAATGGTGATTTTAGTATAAAATACACACCAAGGCCGTCCAGGTTTGAATAGTAATAAAATTACACAAACCAGGCGTCCAGTGATTTAGGTAAAAATACACACCAATGCGTAACCTATGTGATTTAGTATAAAATACACACCAAGGCGTCCTAGGTGAAAATTATAGTATTTAAAATAAACACACAAGGCGTCCTATGGTGATTTAGTAAAATAACCAAAATAAACAAACCAATGAGTCCTAGGTGATTTAGTAAAAAATAAACAAAATACACACCAAGCCGTGCTATGGTGATTTTTAGTAAAAAAATACAACCCCCAAAATCAAGGCTCCTAGAGATTTATTAAAAAAAATACACACCAAAGCGTCCTAAGGATTGATTTAGTAAAAATACAAACCATTTGCCTCCTAAGGAGAATAGTAATAAAATACAAACACCAAAAGGCTCCTAGTGATAAAAGTACACACCAAGGCGTCCCTAGGTGATTTAGTATAAAATAACACACCAATTGCGTCCTAGATGATTTCCGGGTATAAAAAAAATACACACCAAGGCTCCTAGGAGAATATTTTAGTATAAAATACACACCAACCAAGGTGATTTAGTATAAAAATACTCAACCAAGCGTCCCAAGGTGATTTAGTATAAAATACACAAGGAGTCCTAGTGAATTTAATTAATATAAATACCCACAACCAACGTCCCTATGTGATTTAGTATAAAATACACACCAAGGCGTCCTAGTGATTTTAGTATAAATACACACCCAACGTCGGACCTAGGTGATTTAGTTTAAAATAAAATACACACCGAAAAAATTGGGCGTCCCTAGGTGATTTAGCCTATAGAAAAACACACCAAGGCGTCCTATGTGATTTTAGTTTATATAAAAATACACACCATTTGCGTCTAGGGTGATTTAGTATAAAATACACACCAAGGCGTCTACCGGGTGATTTAGTATAAAATACACACAAACCGCGTCCTAGGTGATTTAGTATTTAAAATACACACAATGGCGTCCTCGTGGTGATTTAGTAAAAATAAAACACACCATCCAAAGCGTCAACCTAGGTGATTTAGTAAAAATAAAACACACCAGGCGTCCAAAAAGGTGACAATTTAGTTTAATAAAATACCCACCAATTGGCGTCCTAGTTGATTTAGGTATAAAATACCAAACCCCATTTTGCCGGTCCTAGGAGTTTAGTAAAATAAAAAACAACCAAGGCGACCTAGGAGAATATTTTAGTAAAATACACACAAAGGCCGTCCAGGTGGGATTTAGTAAAATAAAATACACAACCAATGCGTCTAGGTGATTTAGTATAAAAAACACCAAAGGCGTGCTATGTGTAGTAAAATACATCAAGGCGTCCTGGTGATTTAGTAAAAAAAAATACACCAAGGCGTCCTAGATTTAGTAAAATACACACCAAGCGTCTAGGTGATTTAATAAAATACACCAATGCGTCCTAGGTGATTTAGTAAAATAACACACCAATGCGTCCTAGGTGATTTAGTATAAAATACACACCAATGCGTCCAGGTGATTTAGTATAAAATACTCCAGATTTGCCTCCTAGGTGATTTAGTAAAATTAAAATACCTTGGTGAAGTATAAAATACACACCAAGGCGTCCTAGGTGATTTAGTATATACACATCAAAGCTCCTAGGTGATTTAGTATAAAAATACACACCAATGCGTCCTAGGTATTTAGTTATAAATACACACCAGCTCCAAGTATTTAGTATAAAATACACACCAATGGCGTCCTAGGTGATTTAGTATAAAATACACAACCAGCCATCCTAGGTGATTTAGTATAAAATACACACCAAGGCGTCCTTTAGTTTTATATAAAATACACACAAGCGTCCTAGTGATTTAGTATAAAATACACACCAAGGCGTCCTAGGTGATTTAGTATAAAATACACACAAAGGCGTCCTAGGTGATTTAGTATAAAATACACACCAATGCGTCCTAGGTGATTTAGTATAAAATACACACCAAGGCGTCCTACGAATGACCAAGCGTCCTAGTATTTAGTATAAAATACACACCAGGCTCCAAGTGATTTATATGAAATACACACCAAGCGTCCTAGGTGATAGTATAAAATACCACCATGCGTCCTAGGTGAATTTATATAAAATAACACAAGGCGTCCTAGGTGAATTTAGTATAAAACACACAAAGGCGTCCTAGGTGATTTAGTATAAAATACACACCAATCGTCTAGTGACTTAGAATGATTTAGTATAAAATACACACAGCCGCCTAGGTGAATTTAGGTATATATACACCAAGGCGTCCTAGGTGATTTAGTATACACACCAAAGGTGTCCTAAGGTGATTTAGAGTATCATAGAATGCACCAATGCGTCCTATGTGATTTAGTATAAAATACACACAAAGGCGTGCTAGGTGATTTAGTATAAAATACACATGTGCACCAATGCGTCCTAGGTGATTTAGTATAAAATACACACAAAGGCGTGCTATGTGATTTAGTCCAAAAATACACATGTGCACCAATGCGTCCAGTGAATAGTGATATAAAATCACACAAAGGCGTGCTAGTGATTTAGTACAACACCAAGCGCTAGGTGATTTAGTATAAAATACACACCAAGGCGTCCTAGGTGATTTAGTATAAAATACACACAAAGGCGTGCTATGTGATTTAGTATAAAATACACACCAATGCGTCCTAGGTGATTTAGTATAAAATACACACCAAGGCGTCCTAGATGATTTAGTATAAAATACACACCAAGGCGTCCTAGGTGATTTAGTATAAAATACACACCAATGCGTCCTAGGTGATTTAGTATAAAATACACATGTGCACCAATGCGTCCTATGTGATTTAGTATAAAATACACACAAAGGCGTGCTAGGTGATTTAGTATAAAATACACATGTGCACCAATGCGTCCTATGAAAGAAAGGCGTGCTATGTGATTTAGTATAAAATACACACCAATGCGTCCTAGGTGATTTAGTATAAAATACACACCAAGGCGTCCTAGGTGATTTAGTATAAAATACACAGGTGGGAGGTTTAGTGATTCCACTCAAGGATGTAATATATAGAGGATCTTACATGAGTGATGATATACTATGATATTTATTAAACGAGTTTCTGATTTCATAAGAAACGAGACTATGCCTCGTTTCTTAGGAAATTAGTCAATGCGTTTAATAAATATCATATTAAATCAACACAAACGTTATATTCTATTTTTTGCTTAAGCACAATCGTATACATTGAAGCTGTACTGCTCATCTATCATGTTTCCTGCAGCGGCCTAATTTGCATATTCATAACACTAGTGGATTACGAGTTCTAGTACACTGTGTTATTACACTGCGAAAACTAACTTTATGGTAATATATTATTTAATAGTTTCAATCTATTAAAAATATATTTTTCTATTATTGTGTGGTTGTTGTAGAAGTTAATATTTATAATCCGATGAGGGTGGGTGGCAGGTGGGAGCATCCGATAGGTAATTTAACGATCAGCGTTCATCCTTACCGGAATCCCGACTGGCGACCTGGGGGCCGTTTCATTAAACTTCGTAGGACTAAAATGTTCGTATGTGCAAAATTTCGATAGTCTGTAAATATCACATTAACAGTGTGTTCTTGTAAACAAGTATTGGATTTACATTTATTGAGCATAGGCTGAATATGCAGCCTATGATCAATAAATGTAAATCCATCAATTGGAATTTCCAGACGATCCTAAATTTGCACTTACGAACATTTTAGTAGTACGAAGTTTAGTGAAACGGGCCCCTGGTTTGGCCCTCACATGTTTTTGGCATTTTGTATGCGACAGTTGAATCTTGTTATATATATACCCCTTATGAGTATTACGATTATTCGTAATCCTACTACTTTTAATGGAAGGGCTAAGTGGCTTTTGTGTGGTATGGACCGGGCACCAGGTCATGTTTATCTGATTTCCGGGCTGAATATATAATTCTTTCGATGTAAATATTCCGTTCTGATTTTGGGATTTTCCCCCCAATGCAGCAGATTGAATACGGGATCGACCCCGTTGGCCCGGCCTTAAATGACCAACAATCAAACAAACACACTAATACGATGAGTAGTTAAGATGCGAACTTCCGGGCATACAAACTGACTCCAGTTGATTCAATGTTTACATAGCGAGCTTCCAGTCTCTGTGTGTATACGTCTATGTTCTACTGTAGACACAGTACCTGGTAGGAGTTGAAGAACATTTCTATAAATATCATCACGAACTCCACGGTGTCGTCCATCGTTTCCAATGGCAACGTGAACACAATGTAGTAGACGCCGAACAGCGGGATCAGGAACAACGTGCTTCGTGCCAGCCGCCTACAACATTATATCACAGGCGACTGAACTTCTCAAATTCCGCTAATAATATTTCTTTTAGGGGAAGGGCCAAGTGCATTTAATGCGTTTAATGCGTTTTATTACAACTGTGTAGTCTGAAGGCCGCCAATACTGAAGCTCATCGTAAATAAATCAGAAATTGAATCGGATACAATTATTGCGAATCTACATAGCGTGGGCGCCGCCATTTTGCTTTGAATACGTCGTTTATGACGTCACGCACGTTCAAACAATTAAGTTCAGTATGCGGTATAAATTAAATACATGATGAGTGCCGTCGAATGTAAAATATATTCGGTTTCGCCCCGACAACTTTATAGGGGCTCGCTAAAGCTGGTCCCAATAAAGCTGTCTAAGGCTCAACCGAGTTTACATTGGACGTCACTAACCATACATTTATTATATATACTAATACTATATATATTTACAATAACTGGACCTGAAGTGCGCCGCCATTTACTACAGTGTAAACAATATATCACGTGATTTCATACCCTGATGCATGCATACCTGTATCTGTAGCGTTTCGCCTCCAGGGTCGGCGTGGTACTCAGCTTCGTGAACAACACCCGTACAATGTTGATGAAAAACAGCAGGTTCAGCTGAAACGGGGAACCAAACTCTCACTGCATGATCATTGATACAATGGACAGGGAACACCGAGTTCACCCTATGCAATCCGACACAAGAAACAGGAATATTCAAGAAGTGACAATTACAGCCAACATCCTGGTTTAATCTATACACGGTTCGTGTTTCTATGTCGTTTTCCGTCTCTTCTCCTCAATCTTCAGTTCCATTTTCCCCATGGTAAATTCCCACGCGCAAACCTTTTTTTTAATTATTTGACCGAATTGCAAGAATTGAAAAGAGGGGCACATTCCTAATAATCTTAATAATCTTGGAAATAATTATACAGTGTACGTCATACATAATGTATTTTGAAATGTTTAGATAAGCGTAAAAAGGGGCAGGTTTTGTTAAACAGACAGTAGTAACTACTCGCAAATTGTGCAGATCCTGATGAGCCGGCTCGTTACGAGCCGGCTCATCTGGATTTACACTGTTTGCAAACATTGCTATAGAGGTCTGTATTCTTGAATGGGTTAAGGAGTCTAGTGAATTGACGATCTCAGTACTCACCACTATGGTGGCCATGATTGGCCCTTTTATTATCCACATGAGGCCCGGGTGGTTGTTGTGCGTGTTCCAACACCTGTAATCCAGCACAGACTATGGTAATAATAGACATTTATATATTCACGGGATGACTACACCGGATAGCCCGCGTCTGAGCCGGATACAATCATAGATTTGTCATTGTAGACGGGCACTTACATTTTACAAGCTGAATGATAACTACATGGTTTCTGATTGCCATTGCATCTACAGTAGAACGTCTGTAAACCGAACACATAACTGGTCTGTCAGTTAATACGGTTGTTGATAATAGGGGCGATAACTATTGACTGGAACACAATAGTGTCCGCGCAATACAATCGATGTGCTATGTGGTTTTGTTTGTTGGCTAACTGATTGTCTCGGACCTCAACCAGACCTGTGTCACGTAGTTCCATGCAATAGACTCGTTGCGATCAACCGCAATTCTTGGAATATTAAAGGAGGACAGACGACATATCTGTGCATTGTAACGCTGGATCCGTAGAACGTCTCTTAACCGAACATGTAACTGGTATAATTGTGTTGACTGAAGCACAATAGTATACACGTAGTTCCGCGCAATACACTCGTGGCGATCAATCGCTATTCTGGGAATATTAAAGGAGAACAGACGAAATTGTAACGTTCAATAACTCAACTTAATATAATTATACTTATTATATGCCCATATATCTCTCCAGACATCATTATAAACAGGATACTGTATTTACAAATAATTATATGTCTGGAGAAACGCACGTTATTTCTCATTTTAACAATGGTTTTCTCTAACAGGGTTCCATCAAGGCGCATGTTTGTTCAATGCGGATGCGCAGGCTGATCTAGATCTACACTGGTCGTAAAACCCATAAGCCCCATTTCTCCAGTCACGGCCACACATTACTTACAGTGTGTTGTCGAGCATAATTCGTGAGACGGCCCAGGGTATAACGATCACCACAGGCAGCGCTGTAACATAACAATAATAATAATACAATAATAATAATGCCCTCGCTGGCAGCATTGATAATAATAATAATAAAAACAAACAAAACGCATTTGCCTTACGAAGTCTTACGCATAAGGTGAGCTGAAGTCCTTTGTGACCTTGACATTGGGCGGTCGGACGTGGGTTATATGGAAAACAAAGCAGCATCCATAGACACACATTGTGGCCAAATATTATCAAAATCGGTGAAACTGTTCATAAGTTATTGGAAGAAAGGTGTTACTAACGGACGGACGGACGCACGCACGCACGCACGCACGCACGCACGCACGCACGCACGCACACACACACCTACGTACATGGACTAACGATATATCCCATCTTGCATATCGGCGAGAGGATAATAATAATAATAATAATAAATAAAAATAATAATATTAGACATATAGTAGAACCTCCCTAAAATGGACTCACAGACAAGCTCAGTGATTCATGTGTACATACAGTGCCTGTATGATTATGACAACATTACACACAAAACGAACTCCTTTGGTAAAAAATGGCACACGCCTCATGTTATGGATTCCAGTCACATTAACTCGATGTAAATATCCTCCTCCCCAATGCAGCAACCAGTACATAAATCAAATCATTGCTTTACGAACCGGATCCCCTTTGATATCCCCGAGGACTCCGGGTTATAGATATTCCATTGTAAATGTTGGTACACTGGGGCCCGTTTCATTATTAAAATTTATGTAAGCACTAATTTAGGATCGTCTAGAAATTTCAATTGATGGATTTACATTTATTGAGCATAGGCTGCATATGCAGCCTATGCTCATTAAATGTAAATCCAATACTTGTTTACAAGAAAACAGTGTTGATGTGCAATTTATAGACTATCATAATTTTGCACTTTAGTCGTAAAGTTTAGTGAACTTCTCTAAACCGGACACCAAGACAACTTCTTTTATCTTATTTTGATGGGTTTCTTAATCATTTATCTCAGGTGTTCGTGATCTCATAGCACACAACTCAGGATAATCAAATGCCTGATTTACAGGGAAATCTCTCTAAGCTTGACACCCTGGGGATCTCCCAGGGCGTCCGGTTTAGAGAGGTTTCACTGTACCTCCCTTATCTTGCTTATCGAAACTCGATTGTCTGCCAATACTAAGTTCGAATTACGGAAAATACATGTATGATTGGTTTTGGGAAAACAAATCAACATCAACCAAATAGTGCCATGCGCCATGAGAGAAAATGCCAGAGCGGGACTCGATACATATTGGAGCAATCGGCATGAGTAACAAACGGTGTCACAGACATTCAGACATTTGTCCCATGTGGGACCTTTTACACCCGTGAAATATATTCATTAGTGAATCAGCACATGGGACGCGATCATACGTCATGGGTCTTTTTTCTTCCTTAGGCCATGCCGTTATTTTTCTCTGTTAAGCGTCCTCCCAGATGGCGAAAATGTACCAACGCATCCGGTAAAAACAAACAAGGTCTTGAGAAAAAATACGAATGCAAATTTATGTTAAAAACTTCCCCAACCCTTTGCAGTCTGCAAAGGGTTGAAGAAGTTTTTAGCATATATTTAGATTCCCTCCACCAAACAATAAGACGAAAATATTCTGAAGCGTAAATTCATGAAAGGGTATAAAACGTGCACACGTCTCCAATCAGTTTTCATATTACTTCGCCAGTAAATAGGGTCAAATAGCATCCATAGTTTGTTTTTTGACAGAATAACTCGCACTCACACGCGGACGCTTAACAGATAAAGAACTTTGTATGGCCTTATTGCTAGGGCCGGTGTATCTTTGGATCGGACACAGTCGTAGCATAATAGTTGTTAGTATCATCATTACCAGTCTATAGTCTGTTTCACGAAAGCTGCCCAAATTTTACGGCCATATAAACAATTCAAAAACAATATTTTTTTCGATAATATTAAATTAAAGGAAAATTTAAGAATGAGCCTTCTTTTTATTTCGCGAAATTTCGTCAAATATTGATTTTATTACGAAAAATTTATTTGTCTATGGGATAAATTCCCATAGACAAATAAATTTTTCGTAATAAAATCAATGGGGGAAAAAGGTAGAGGAGTTGTGGGAGGAGTAAAAAAACGATATTTTTTTTTTAATTGACTCCGAAACCTAGCTAGATAGCTTGGAAATGATCTAACTAAGAAAACAAAAGTTAAATTTTAAAAATCGGTCCAGTATTTGTGAAATTCTAAAAAAAATTCTCCATGTTAAAGGTACATGCCCACGCAGTAGGCACACAATGTTCTTTATAGGAATTAAATAAGTGTATAATTATGTCACTATTCCACCAGTTCTAAAAATTACGAGTGCCCGATATACAAATTTAATCATTTATTAATTATCCATTTACTGTTAGCGACGCGTGGCGGTAACAGTCTATTTTGATAATGTGCGGGGACGACGACTTTCACATCACGGCTTGCGGTGGGCATGCGCAGTATACTACGCGCGCCAGTAGGCTTCCCAATATGTAAACAAGAATATCAACATGTCGAAACGTTCAGGACGGAAATTGTATGAAACGGTGTCGGCCAAAAAAAAGGCGAAATGTCTGAGGGACATGCACATACAGAGAGAGAGAGTGGTTAATATTGGCGACCAGATCACCAAATGGAAAGAGTTACGTGGAGATTTGGACTCGAACAGAGAATTTTCTTCTCAACTTCCGATACTTAACTGCGCATGTCAAAGATGTGATATGATTGACCGTGTCACGTGACGCGTGTTGGTAAAAATAGCAAGAGGTTGGAAAATACCCTTTCTGGTCGCGGCATATAAAATGCGATTTAACACCAATTAACAAGCGCCGTAATTAAAAATAACTCGTTAGTGGGTAGACAAATGGCTCATAAAAGGCATGACAGAAAATGAAAACTAGTAGTACAGTGTAACCTGCTGCGTGGGCATGTACCTTTAAATCCCCATAGACATCTTCACTCCGTGAAGATGTCTATGGGGATTTAACATGGGGAAATATTGTTTTCGCAATAAAATCAATATTTGACAAAATTTCACGAAATAAAAAGAAGGCACATTCTTAAATTTTCCTTTAATTTAATATTATCGAAAACAATATGGTTTTTGAATTGTTTATATGGCCGTAAAATTTGGGCAGCTTTCGTGAAACAGACAGTAACTGTCTAACTATGTTCTGACAATGGGGTACGGTTGGCCCATTTCATGCTGAAGATACGGGGTATGAACAAATTTAAATAAATTTCGCTAGTTTCTTAGTTGGGACGTCCCCAGGGTGTCCAGCTTAGAGAGATTTCACTGTATATCAGGCATTTGATCATTCTGATCACGAACAGACATTATCACCTGAGATAAATGACAATTAAACTCATCAAAAATAAAATCACAGGTGTTTTCTTGGTGACCGGTTTAGAGAGGTTCCACTATACATGTACTGTAGCTGTATCAGACACTGTAAACAGCTGGGTTATGGATGACATACCGAGTAATATCAACGACGCCGGTCACATATGTGTCTTTCACTAGAGAAATGCTGCCACATTTGTACTCTCTCTCCCTCTTTCTTTCCACCCCCCTCTCTCTCTCTCTGCCCCTCCCTCTCCATCACTCTCTTTCTCTCCACACCCCCCTCTCTCTCTCTCTCTGCCCCACCCTCTCCCCCCTCTCTCTCTGCCCCCTCCCTCTCCTCCCTCTCTCTCGCTCTATCCCTCCATCTCTATAGTATATCATGTGACGTCACACGTTATTCGTCTCTCCCAGAAGATTAAAAGTTAGTCATGTGTCCCGAAATTACGGTTGATGAGAACTGAACAAATACCTTTTTATTCTTCAACAAAAGCATGTCGTTCCGGCAGGATAACTATGACAAACTCACTCACGTCGTCGTATTACAGTAGCCCAGAGTGACGCCCCCTCAACAACAACAACATCACTAATAACAACAACAACAGCTACTACACTCACCCCAGCCGAAGACGATGTACCAGGTGACGCTGGTTTTCTCCATGAAGATCGACACGAAGATGTACATGTGCAAGTAGACGCCCTCCATGAATATCCAGACGTAGCTCGCCCCCACCACATACTGGAACACTGTGAAGAAGGCCCGGCACCCCCAATGCTGAAATACAAACATGATTGCCTAAAATGAGTTTTCATGGTGTAGAAACGTATTATTACATGTATAGTCATAATGCACTATAGTCTGTTTCACGAAAGCTGCCCGAATTTTACGGCCATATAAACAATTCAAAAACAATATTTTTGTCGATAATATTAAATTAAAGGAAAATTTAAGAATGAGCCTTCTTTTTATTTCGTGAAATTTTGTAAAATATTGATTTTATTGCGAAAAAACAATTTCCCCATGTTAAATCCCCATTTATGTGAAGATGTCTATGGGGATTTAACATGGGGACATTTTTTATAATTTCAGTAATCCTGGACCGATTTTCAAAATTTAGCTTTTGTTTTCTTAGTTGGATCATTTCTAAGCTATCTAGCTAGGTTTCGGAGTCAATTTCCAAAATGTTTCGCTTTTTGACTCCTCCCATAATTCCTTTATCTCTTTTTCCCCCATGTTAAATTCCCATAGAGAAATCAATTTTTCGTAATAAAATCAATATTTGACCAAATTTCACGAAATAAAAAGAAGGCTCATTCTTAAATTTGGATAAAATTTAACATTATCAAAACAAATATTGTTTTTGCATTGTCTATATAGCCGTACAATTTGGGTAGCTTTTGTGAAACAGACTATAGTGTGAAAATCAGACGGCATATAATTGTCTCTATGTATCTAAAAAGACACATGAGTTAACCTTAGAACTGTATACACGAGCAATTAGATCAGAATCAGAATATACATCTGTGGCCTGTGCCGTAATTATAGGGTTAACTGTATTGTAATTTTCAAATTTGCGGCGTATATCATGAAATGATAGGTCGGAAAATCTGTTTAATGGCGACGCGCTAGCGGAGCCATTCAACATGTTTTCCGTCTTATCATTTTCTGATATACGCCGCAAGTTTCAAAATTACAATGCGGTTAACCTATTTCTAATGCACCCCTTTACTACTGGCGTAGGAATACATATTGAAATAATTTGCGACCGTTCATCAACAATAATATATATTGCGTGATATTTATAGAGAGCATTATAATATAAGTACGCATGACAGTAACGATATATAATGATCTATACTGGGAGCAACTAATCTCACAGTAATCGTGAACTCGACGTACCGAACCATCCCGGAAATAGATGGCGTTCGACTCGTTATATCCGCCGGTGGACTCGTTGTAGCCAACGTCGGCGGCGAAGCCGAGTCCGTGCACCATGAGATTGTCTCGGACCAGACTGATCACCGCCCGTAGTATGAAGGAGACGAATAGGTTCAGGTGGATCGCATTCCTTGCGCAGTGCAGTCGCCTAGCAATAGACACAGGCATTCGGTGTGTTTCGGTTTTTATCGGTATAAGTATATATGAACAACTATAAATAACAAAGCAAATGGCGTTATTTAATTACAATGTAAGTAATCATTGTAATGTATTCAGTATTAACAACGCCGTTCAGTTATAGCAGTACTGAAGAAAGCCGAAACACGCCGAATGCAGTCGCCTAGCAACAGACGCACGCCAATTGTCAATTGGGACAAGCCTAACCCGAATGTTCTGTGTGTAACGCAGGGTGCGTCACACAGAACATTCTGGTTAGGATAAGCCATGTGATTTTGTATCTAAGAATAATTCCAGCACAACAATATTTACACAATTCCTTAACATTTGATTGGCCCGTAGCAAGTCTCTGTCCAAAATTTATATCCCAGTAAACTCCCACGCCGAACTAATTTCCGTAACCGTGAGGCGCAGTTAAAATAATTTTTAAGAAAACGGAAAATAAACACATTTTCTTGATGAATTTATTTCAAATGCTGGAATTATAAGGAATGAATGGCATTTTTGTGGACTTTATCGGGGATATAAACTTGGAAAAGTCGCGGGAATACTGGACGAGGCCTTCCGGCCTTCGTCCAGTATTCCCGCGACTTTTCGAAGTTTATACCACGATAAATTCCACAAAAAGGCCATTCATTCCTATAATAATTATTATGTGCGATATAAATTGTACGATCTTTTCCGTAATGTTCAGAGCAGACGCGACATAGAATTCCGCATTTGCTACGTAAATTTCGACAACTTTCGACGTCATTTACAGAAAAGTCACAGTGTCTGTAAATATTGTTTTTGAAAACTTGCACATCTTCTTAGGTCATAAATCTCAATTGCGGCTGTGACTGGAGAAATGGGGCTTATGTGATTCACGACCAGTGTAGCTCCTGATCACATAGTATACTCTTGCAGCACATAACAACGACCTAGATATTGCTGGTTAGAAGCATGACGGGTGTTTCATTGATGGAATCGCGAACAGTGCATATTCTGTTCAGACTGTGCAGATGCACAGGCGGATCTGGATCTACTCTGTCCGCATAACTCATATGCCCAATTTCTCCAGCCACTGCCACAATTAACTACTGTCTGTTCCACATTTGTCTGCCGACGAACATTTGGCTATTAAACATATTAAATATAAAACATATTTAAATATATGTCATCAATAACAAAAAAATCGCCCTTTCAATTATTTGTTCTTATGAAATTCCATCAAATATTGCTTTTATTTTTAAAAATAATTTTGTAATATGTGGACCGATTTTCAAAATCTATAGAACCTTTGTTTAATTAGTTACATCATTTCCAAGCTGTCGGGCCAGGTTTTGGAGTTAATTTTCAAATATTTTTGTTTTTCGACCATGGGCCTCACCCTTCCCTTTGTCCCCCTTGTTACACTCCCATAAATAAATTGTTCTTTCACAATACAATTTATAGTCTGTTTCACGAAAGCTGCCCAAATTTTACGGCTATATAGACAATTCAATTACAATATTATTTTCCATAATATTAAATTAAAGGAAAATTTAAGAATGAGCCTTCTTTTTATTTCGTGAAATTTGGTCAAATATTGATTTTATTACGAAAAATTGATTTCTCTATGGGAATTTAACATGGGGGAAAAAGAGGTAAGGAAGTGTGGGAGGAGTAAAAAAACGAACAATTTTGGAAATTGACTCCGAAACCTGACTAGATAGCTTGGATATGATATAACTAAGAAAACAAAAGTTAAATTTTAAGAATCGGTCCAGTATTTCTAAAATTCAAATAAATTTCCCCATGTTAAATCCCCATACACTGTAGACATCTTCACTCCGTGAAGATGTCTATGGGGATTTAACATGGGGAAATTTTGTTTTCGCAATAAAATCAATATTTGACCAAATTTCACGAAATAAAAAGAAGACTCATTCTTAATTTTTCCTTTAATTTAATATTATCAAAAGAAATCTTGTTTTTGAATTGTTTATATAGCCGTAAAATTTGGGCAGCTTTCGTGAAACAGACAGTAGGGAGGGTGACTTCATGAAAATTTAAATATGCTTTTGAATTTAATGAAAAGTCAAAGGTTCGTCGGCAGAATAATGTGAAACAGCCAGTAAATTATGATATCTCATGGTGTAGCATGACAAAGACCAAATTACTGCCATCAACGATGTATACATGTACCTTGTAGGACTTCCGTGAGATGACAGTTAACGATGTTGAAACACAAGTCGTCTCCTTTGTCATTATACTTGGGTTATGTAGCATCATTAAGTACAGACAGCCGTAGATCAATGAGCATAGCTTTGAAATCCGAACTATTCGCTGCATTGAGTACTAGCTACTGTTTGAGTCTGTTTCACGACACCTGTCCAAATTGTGATTGAGTTTGAAAAGGGGTGCAGAAGTATCGTTTTCCTGTGCAATGGGTGGGAAAGTAATGGACGATGTCGAGTGCATACATCTTACCAGTCAAAATCACTTGTTCTTGAAGAACGGTTCATATTTCGGTGTTTTATGGTTATTTCGGTATATCTGTTGGTTGTGTGCATTGTTACCAACATATAATGTACGTTACTTCCCGCAAATTAAACGTATAACTAGAGTCTTTTGACAGTATAAAAGGGGCCGGAAAGTTCGGAACGGTGAATGTGTAGATTTCTGTCGTGTGTAATGTTTGAGCATTAGTAGTTGCACAAAACTATGTAAATTACCCAAAACCAAAGAAATCCATCAAAATCTACCAAAGTCTACCAAAAATACCCATATGACACCAACATACGGACCATATGTTCAAACACCTGTGGTTCAAATCAGATTTAAATATTATGCCGTTTAATCTGACGCCATATGCTGTCCAGCCGTTTATTTATATACTGTATATACATGACGTTCCACACTTCGCGTGCTGACGTCATTGATAGATTAATTATAATTATGTGGCTGTGACTGGAGAAATAGAGAATAGTAGGTTAGTGCCGTGAATGGGAAAGAATATCTGGCAAGGCTCAGGAAACGGGATGGGCGAGGCTCTACCGAGCACATCCCGTTTCCGTGCCGCGCCAGATATGTTTTCCCATTCACGGCACTAACCTACTATTCTATTTATCCCGTCAACACCTACAAATGGCTGTAAAATGCAAAAAATAGTATTGACTGGATGTCAAAAATGTTTCACGGCACCGTTTCACAGCACATACGCAGTGTGTTGAAGGGATAAATGGGGCTTATTGAACCAGTGTAGATCCAGATAAGACTGCATGGTTCGCCATTCCATAGGGCCACATAACTATGTTATTTGATCAGGAGCTACACTGATCACATATCCCATACGCCTCATTTATCCAGTAACAGTCGCACATGAATTGCGATAATCATTGTACAGCAGAACCTCTCTAAACCGGACACCCATGCAATATATGTCTGCTGAATTGTATGTGTCAGTGTCTGTTCATGATCGCAAACCACATATACCTGTTTTGTGGTGCCCATTTGCCTGATTTACAATGGAGCCTCTCTAAATCGGACACCCTGGGAGGTCCACATATACCTGTTGTCTGGTGCCCATATGCCTGATTTACAATGGAGCCTCTCTAAACCGGACACCCTGGGAGGTCCCAGGGTGTCCGGTTTAGAGAGGTTCCACTGTATGTAAACACGATTCCTTTCTCGAAATGAAACCACTGACGTACTAGCACCGATCTAAGTAGAATTTAGTTGGCTCATTAATTCGGTTTTCGCATTTTCCCGATGTAAAATGAAATGAGAGAATCCCATTTCTACGATTGTGTCATCGTCAGTCGTAATGGGGCTTGTGGTCTGTGTGACAGGTATAGACCCAGATTGGCTAAAGTATAGGGGCTCGTCAGTTCGATCAGTCTTCACTGTTCGCCATTCTTCCGTTACCGAAACATCCGTAGTACCAGTATGGACTGATCAAACGGGGGTGGGTGGCAGGGGATGGTGGATCTACATTCTCACAAACATGTTGGAGGATAGCAAGCCTACTAAGGCCAAAAAAAAAAATTGTTTGTTTCCGCTAACACCTGGAAAAAAAATAGGGTAGGCGAAACTTTTTCTCGATTTTTTTTCAATTCACGACACACTTTTTGTACTGGATATGTTAACCCTTACTACGCTGAATTAAATGTTGTCGTCTGCTGGAAATGTTTTATTTTCAATATTTCTCGACAAAAACTTGGTTTTGACAGCACGGAATTTGACAGCCCTCGGAATTCGCACGGGTTTCATAGCCTTGCCTGATAAACTGACCGTGCCACGGTCAGTTTATCAGGCAAGGCTATGAAACCCGTGCGAATTCCGAGGGTCACCGAGCTGTGTCAGATACATGCATTCCTTGGAATTTCAATCTGACGTCAATCTGACGTCAAATAATAAAACGTCACACTTGTGAATTATCATTGATGTAATTATGTGTACGGGTTTGAAAAAAAATGACAAAACAAACCCATAGTCATTTACTACAGTGTATTAGTCAGGGATTCCGCTGGCGATCGCCGCTTTCGCAATTGGCGATACAAATAAACAATTGGCGATAAAAAATTACAATTTTCGAAAAAATAAATAAAAAGACCAAAAGAAATTATTTAAACAATTTTTTTAGTGGCGATTTGTTTATTTTCCCCAGCGGAATCTCTGATTAGTTACAGCCATTTGGCAACGCAATCACCGATGACGTACAGTGTAACTACTTGGAATATCAAACACACACAATATGACAAATATACTCACCAGGAGCTGAATTCCATTTTATATTAGAGTTTGACATACATAATACTAATTATTTATTGTGAACCATTGTTTACGTGTTGGTGAAAAACGACCAACCCGCAAGCGTTAATCAATTCAATCACTATAGTATTGACCTCTGACCTGGTGACAGTAATGTCCGCCGGGATGTTCTGTTGGCTGCTTGTTCGTGTGGCCGTGACTGGGAAAAAATGGGGCTTATGACATTTGCGACCAGTGTAGACCCAGATCAGACTGCGCATCCGCGCAGTCTGATCTGGATCTGCACTGTTCGCGATGCAGTCGGTGAAACACCAGTCATGCCTCTAGCAAACAACAAAGACCGGCTGCATGAGTACACGAGACGACCAGTCATAAGTACAGATTCTTGAAGGAGCCAACTATATACACGTAGACTATAACTTAACAAACGGTTTGAATGAACAGATTCAACCATTAGCAGAAATCTATGAATTCATCAATGGACTAATGAGCAAATGGAAGGACAGAAGCGCGGCGGAACGGAACTAGCGAACAGTGTAATGCCCTGATCAAACGGCACAATTGATGACCGGCGGCTACACTTGTCATTACACCGATTATTCCCCGCACTCCCAATCCGATCACATAAGAGTTACGACTTGTGATTTTGTACCCAAGAACGTGAAACATATTTACAAAATTTACGACAGTTTCCGTAAATGACGCCGAATTTTGACGGAATTTCGACGTCATTTTTCAGAAAATATCACAGTTCATGAAACATATTTACAAAATTTACGAAAGTTTCCGTAAATGACGCCGAATTTTGACGGAATTTCGACGTCATTTTTCAGAAAATATCACAGTTCATGAAACATATTTACAAAATTTACGACAGTTTCCGTAAATGACGCCGAATTTTGACGGAATTTCGACGTCATTTTTCAGAAAATATCACAGTTTCTGTAAATATATTCCATTAAAAATAACACATGTTCTTAGGTATAAACTATGAGACACGCCATGTGATTTTGTACCTAATAAGATATGCGATTTGTTATGAAAATTATTTCCAACATCTGTTTGTACTCTGTTTCACGAATCCTGCCCAAATTTTACGGCCATATCAACAATGAAAAAACAGTATTTCTTTCGATAATATTAAATTTTATAAAAATTTAAGAATGATACTTCTTTTTATTTCGTGAATTTTTTTCAAATATTGATTTTATTGCGAAAAATGAATTCTCTATGGGAATTTAACATGAGAAAAAAAGAGGTGGATAATCTGGAGGAGGAGTCGAAAAACGAAAAGCTTGGAAATGATCTAACTAAGAAAACAAGTTACATTTTGAAAATCGGTCCACTATTTCTGAAATTATCTTCACTATGGGGATTTAACATGGGGGAAAAGGTAGAGGAGTTGTGGGAGGAGTAAAAAAACGATATTTTTTTTTAAATTGACTCCGAAACCTAGCTAGATAGCTTGGAAATGATCTAACTAAGAAAACAAAAGTTAAATTTTAAAAATCGGTCCAGTATTTGTGAAATTCTAAAAAATTTCCCCATGTTAAATCCCCATATACATCTTCACTCCGTGAAGATGTCTATGGGGATTTAACATGGGGAAATTGTTTTTTTCGCAATAAAATCAATATTGGACCAAATTTAATGAAATAAAAAGAAGGGTCATTCTTAAAATATGCTAAAATTTAATATTATCTATTTTTTTATCTATTATCTATTTGGATGCACAGGCTGATCTGGATCTACACTGATCGCAAAACCCATAAGGAGGCATGGACAAACCGCTCGTCCGCTCGTACTGACGAGTGAATTTTCGATCTGGACGAGTGATTATTTGAAAAGACAGTGCGAAATAAGCATTAAAACATGTATGTACATGTCTGTGTTGAAATCCAATCTGGACGAGTGAAAAATCAAGAATTTGTCGTGGCCCGATAAGTCCCATTTCTCCAGTCACAGCCACATTTTAGCTGGAACACATCGCCTGGAAAATCCATTGCCGATTGATACGTACAACATAATTCATATTGCTCTCATTTGTCAGCAAATAAATGGTAAATTGATGGGTTTAGCTGAATCCATATTTCAAAAGCGCTCTTTCAGTAGCAACCGAATGATTGATTGCTATAATAATACTACACGTGCGACATTTTGCGTCATTCCACGAAATACTACGCCTTACGCGTAGGAATTTTACGAATAGTCCGCAAGTTATGTAAATAATGTCGATATTTCCTGAACGGTGCAAGGCGGATGCGTATTCTTACATAAATATTCGTCAAACAATGATGCCAATTGACTGGAATTATTGCGGAAATGTGTTTCTGTGAAATGGTTATATGTGCAAGACGTCTATCCCCACGGTTTGGTACTTCCGTTTGCGCATGCCTAATTTGCGCATATGAAACAGAATCTATTAAATCATCACTGACGACTTGAATATCTTGTCATGTGGGCAACGCGATATGAATTTGCGGCACATCCTGGTTTTCTCATTGCAGCAGTTCTATGCCATATTTGCACAATTGTCAGTGCCATAATGACTGCAAAATACCGTAGACCCTGATTAGACTCCGCGGATGCGCAGGCTTATCCGTGGCTACACTGCTTACAAACGTGGTAAGGTCCATTTCATCAACCGATAACCCCAATGTGATTGTATAATATTACAATGTAGCATGGCTCAGGTGTTACCTAACGTATCGCATCACCGTTTTTCGACGATATTCATTTCTAATAAATGAAAGAATTTCAATCAATGACGTCGGATGCGGACATGAATTTCAAAGCTGTGGAATTTAAATTTATGTCAACTTTTGTTGTTATTTACGGAAAATATGGATAATTTTAAAAATCAATATCGGTTCAATACGGCAATGTGAGTAATTTTCCAGAGCCATGCACCTATGTGGATGTGACTAGAGAAAAAGGGTTTATGGGTTTTACGACCAGTGTAGATCCAGATCAGCCTGTGCATCCGCACAGTCTGATCAGGATCTGCACTGTTCGCCATTCCATTAATGAACAAGAGTGCCGCAAGTCATAAAATACGCCCGTCGAAGATGGGCCAGACAGCGAAGATGCAGAAATGTGAAGCTGTCACCAAGGCAAGAAACATTAATGAGAATTTGAAAGTCTATAGCATTATTTCTTCATCTCGTTGTGCTAAACATGTATACTAATTTAGGCAGAGATAGAAAAGTAGAGTGTAAAGTAGAAATGATAGGGAATTGGATACAGTAATGTAGAAAAGATGGCTAAGTTAAAAAGGTGATATTTTTGTCAAAAAATATTGTTTCGGCATAAAAACACCAAGGTGCACATCATCAATATGTGTAGAAGACGTGTGTATAGTTTCAGAACGATCGACCGAACGGTTTCGGAGGAGTTGTGTACACAAACTATGTACCGTATATAGAACTGTATAGAAACATGTAGAAAAATGGCTAAGTTAAAAAGGCGATATGTTTGTTAAAAAATATGTTTTCGGCATAAAAACACCAAGGTGCACATCTTCAATATGTGTAGAAGACGTGTGTATAATTTCAGAACGATCAACTGAACGGTTTCGGAGGAGTTGTGTACACGAACTATGCACTTTTTCTGTCAGCAGCCCGCCCGCCCAGTGGTAAAACATAATACGTACCGTTTTTTGAAAAACGGTCGTATACAAACCCGTCATGATTTTAACGAGCAAAATATTTGTTATTGGGCTATTCGAGTGTGTTATTTTGTCAGGAGCTATACTGGTCACAAATCACATAAGCCCAATGGGTCCAGTCACAGCCCCGTGTGAGACAAGCCATGTGATTTTATAGTGTTAAAGGTGCATACGCACTCAGCAGGCACAAACATGTTCGTTATATCAGAGACATCATCTGAGACATTTTCTGGCAAAATAAACATTTATTCACCATTACCCCACGCATTGATTGGCATTATTGTACAGTTTATATCAGATGAAGATTTCCACACTGATGTCAGGGGCGATAACCGTGTTTCCTTAAAATGTTAACGGACATTATTGTTTATTAGCACTCGTGGAATAGTGACACAATTACACACTTATTTAATTCCTATAAAGAACATTTTGTGTCTACTGAGTATACCTTTAAGAGCATGTGCGAATTTTTCATGAAAAATGTTTAATATAGGAATGAATGGCCGTTTTGTGGAATTTATCGGGGTATAAACTTGGAAAAGTCGCGGGAATACTGGACGAAGGCCGGAAGGCCTCGTCCAGTGTTCCCGCGACTTTTCCAAGTTTATATCCCCGATAAATTCAACAAAAATGCCATTCATTCCTTATAATTCCAGCAGTTTGAAATAAATTCATCAAGAAAATGTGTATATTTTCCGTTTTCTTAAGAATTATTTTAACTGTGCCTCACGGTTACGGAAAGTATTTCGGCATGGGAGTTTACTGGGATATAAATTTTGGACAGAGATTTGCTACGGACCAATCAAATGTTAGGGAATTGTGTAAATATTTTTGTGCTGGAATTATAAACTGATATTTTCTGTAAATGGCATCGAAAGATAACGAAACTTTAATAGCAAATACGGAACCGAGTTCCGCATTTTGTTTTGCGTCATTTATCGAAAATATGGTAAATTTTGTAAATATATTTCATTAAAAATCGCACTCATGTTCTTAGACACAAAATCACACGAGGCGCGTCTCATATGTGAACGTCTTGTCAATATGCGGACATCTGCTGTTAAAGATAAGGTTAAATAGGAAGGAGACGAACGAGGAAACGATCCAACCCAGGCGCCGTCATATTGTAGACAAATATTGACGGCTAACGATTGCCTCTGGCAGCCATTTTATGCACACATAACGCGTATACAACCTGCGTTAAAACATGCCGCGATGTCAACGTTTCTGAACATCTGTTGGCAATGCCAACTCGCAACCGAGCAGTTTGATTGTCTGAGCCAATCAAGCTGCTTATCTTCAAGCACAATATGCAAGCATTTTAAAATGAAATAACTGACAAACTATTGACAAGATTAGCGCAGGCGGCAGTGTATGAAGTAGGGACGATGGATATGAAAACAATCACATTATTGACCACCCATCATGTAAGTTGGTAACGAAACCATTAGCAAACAATTTGAATGAACATATTCATCCATTAGCAGAAATCTATGAATTCATCAACGAACAAATGAGCAAATGGAAGGACGGAAGCGCGGCGGAACGGAACTAGCGAACAGTGTAATTGCCCTGATCAAACGGCACAATTGATGACCGGCGGCAACACTTGTCATTACACCGATTATTCCCCGCACTCTCAATCCGATCACGTAAGAGTTACGCCTTGTGATTTTGTACCCAAGAACGTGTGAGAAAATAGAGAATAGTAGGTTAGTGCCGTGAATGGGAAAAAATATCTGGCAAGGCTCAGGAAACGGGATGGGCGAGGCTCTGCCGAGCACATCCCGTTTCCGTGTCCACAAATAAAAAGAATATTTAAAAAAAATCTATTTTTAGCCCCATGTTAAATTCCCATACGAAAATCTTTTTTTCGCAATAAAATCAATATTGAATGGAATATCATCAATTTTTTTTTCGGGGAGGGTGACTTTTTTGTTTTGTCCCGCCTGCTTTAGCAGAAGTGGGACATAGGCATAGCTTTTCCGTCGGCGTCGGCGGCGTCGGCGACGTCGGCGGCGTCGTCGTCGGCGGCGGCGTCAACATTTCACGTTAAGTTTTTGCGTTTAGCTCACTTTCCACAAAACTATAACTCCTACGACCTCCATACTTGGTATACATCAACACTGTGGTGTAACCATCTCACACAGAGGGAGCCCATGTCACCTTCACCTACTTTTCATGGTTCATTGACCTACTTTTCACATGCATTCAACGTTAAGTTTTTGCGTTTAGCTCTGTTTCTAAAACTTAACGCTCAGGTTAATTTGCATTGTAACTTCTGTTTTCCTCAATGGAATGCTTTAATATTCCATACATGCATTTGTAACAACATCCCGCATCATTCTACAGAAAGCCCATGTTGCTCGCTAACCCCAAAGGTCAAGGTCACTGACTTAGAAATTTCCGTGTTTGGAAAAAATTAACGCTCACTTTATGGTTTAATATTCCATACATGCATTTGTAACAACATCCCGCATCATTCTACAGAAAGCCCATGGTGCCCGCTAACCCCAAATAACCCCAAAGGTCAAGGTCACTGACTTAGAAACTTCCGTGTTTGGAAAAATTAACGCTCACTTTATGGTTTAATATTCCATACATGCATTTGTAACAACATCACGCATCATTCTACAGAAAACCCATGGTGCCCGCTATCCCCAAAGGTCAAGGTCACTGACTTAGAAATTAAAGCTCAGTTTATGCTTTAATATTCCATACATGCATTTGTAACAACATCCCGCATCATTCTACAGAAAGCCCATAATTCTACAGAAAGCCCATGGTGCCCGCTAACCCCAAAGGTCAAGGTCACTGACTTAGAAATTTCCGTGTTTGGAAAAATTAACGCTCAGTTTATGCTTTAATATTTCATACATGCATTTGTAACAACATCCCGCATCATTCTACAGAAAGCCCATGGTGCCCGCTGACCCCAAAGGTCAAGGTCACTGACTTAGAAATTCCCTTGTTTGGAAAAGTTAACGCTCAGTTTATGCTTTAATATTCCATATATGAATTTGTAACAACATCCCGCATCATTCTACAGAAAGCCCATGGTGCCCGCTATCCCCAAAGGTCAAGGTCACTGACTTAGAAATTAACGCTCAGTTTATGCATTAATATTCCATATATGCATTTGTAACAACATCCCGCATCATTCTACAGAAAGCCGCCCATCATTCTACAGAAAGGCCATGTTGCCCGCTAACCCCAAAGGTCAAGGTCACTGACTTAGAAATTTCCGTGTTTGGAAAAATTAACGCTCAGTTTATGCTTTAATATTTCATACATGCATTTGTAACAACATCCCGCATCATTCTACAGAAAGCCCATGGTGCCCGCTAACCCCAAAGGTCAAGGTCACTGACTTAGAAATTTCCTTGTTTGGAAAAGTTAGCGCTCAGTTTATGCTTTAATATTCCATATATGAATTTGTAACAACATCCCGCATCATTCTACAGAAAGCCCATGGTGCCCGCTATCCCCAAAGGTCAAGGTCACTGACTTAGAAATTAACGCTCAGTTTATGCATTAATATTCCATATATGCATTTGTAACAACATACCGCATCATTCTACAGAAAGCCGCCCATCATTCTACAGAAAGGCCATGTTGCCCGCTAACCCCAAAGGTCAAGGTCACTGACTTAGAAATTTCCGTGTTTGGAAAAATTAACGCTCAGTTTATGCTTTAATATTTCATACATGCATTTGTAACAACATCCCGCATCATTCTACAGAAAGCCCATGGTGCCCGCTAACCCCAAAGGTCAAGGTCACTGACTTAGAAATTTACATGTTTGGAAAAGTGAACGCTCAGTTTATGCTTTAATATTCCATACATGCATTTGTAACAACATCCCGCATCATTCTGCAGAAAGCCCATGGTGCTCACTAACCCCAAGGCTATTACAAGCTCCTTATATACTATCGAACTGCGCCAGGCGAGACATTTTGCTCCACGGAGCTCTTGTTATTGATAAAAAAGGGAATGGCGAACTGTGCAGATCCTGATCAGACTGTGCGGATGCACAGTCTGATCTTGATCTACACTGATCGAAAAATCCATAAGCCCCATTTCTCCAGTCACAGACACATCTAAGTATCCAAATATTTACATATAAACAGGCTGTTGCAGACATTCGATAACGGAAACTTGGACAGGGAAACGTGACATACGCCCTCACCGATGTATTTATTTGTGGTGATAAATGGCTCGTCTCTAAATAATTACAAAGACACACACACAGTGACACAGTCGTCCATTTCAGCCATTCGACAGCGGAACTATGTCAATGACCTACATGCACTGGAAAAGATGCCCTCAAATTATGTAAAAATACATATTTCCGGAAATTAAGCGGGTGCCTAATTATGTAATTATTCTACATGTTTTTAACATCGAAGGTATCCGTTTTTCACATTATTAACTAACAAGGTGTATGATCACGTGGTACTAACAACAGCAACAAGTACAGAAACTTCCAGAATCCATCCGATTCAAAGTACGTATTATTTTATATTGTCCTTATTACGTAACGGATTTTGATGAAATATGGCGCATCAAACGCGTCTTGTTAAGCTGCATTTGGTGGTCTTTGTACTTTTGCCCAAACTTCTGTCCGAGTCGCTTTTGTGAAGAATCGATTTCCGTGTCGGTACACATGGAAATCGATTCTTCGCAAAAACGACATAAGTCACCGCCGAACTCCCTGAATGCATGAAGACGCGTTTGCTGCGCCATATTTCATCAAGCTCCGTTGCATATTAAGGAAAATATCAAATAATACTTACTTTGGAGTGGGCAAGATTTCAACACTTTCAGCCATTGTTCTTGTTGTTATAACCACGTGATCATGCACCTTGACTAATATGTCAATTTCGTGTCAGTACCGTAGTGTGATCACCAGTGTGAGTAGATGAAGATATGGTGATTAGTTTAAGTTATTTAATCTAATAATGTGTATACACTTAACTACGACTGCTGTCGATATCTTCTAAAGTATGATTATTGTACACCAGAAAATGCATTGTACGAATAAATATTGATTTCCGTTGAATAAATAGTGATTTTTGTTTATATTTTGAGAAACGCGGTTATCTCCCCTGACCGCAAAATTATTAAAATCCGCCATTCAAATTAAGGCAAAATAATGCAAATTTTAAGTGTACACAGGTAATAATAACAAATCATTGCTATGTGTTTTTTAATGGCTGAACCAATAAAAGATAACCCCTGCAATACATCCTGAGGCGCGGGACCCCATCTAGAATTTAATGCAAACAAATAATGCAGATAATCTGCGAGCTTTAGCGATTGTACATGCGGACCACCGGGCTTTACAGTGGGGTCAGCGTGTAAGTGCACACACAAACGAACACGACAGGTTGGTTCCAACCTGTCGTGTTCGTTCGTGTGTGCACTTACACGCTGACCCCACTGTAAGTAATTTATCCAAACAGCCATACCCGTACCATGTGTAGCTTCCATAATGACACAGGGACAAACCTCTACAGTACATGTACATATGAGACACGCCATGGGACTTTGTACCTTCGGACATCTGCGTAATTTCATGAAATACGTTTACGAAAATGTACAATATATTCCGTAAATGGCGTCAAAAGTTGACAAAATATTCAGAGTACATTAAATTTAATTTTATTTATGAAAACTATTGTAAATTTTGTTAACGTATTTCATGAAATTTCGCAGATGTCCGAAGGTACACAATCACAGGGCGTGTCTCAATTATGTACATATGTGTGGGTGAAATGGGGTAAAGTCTATTACTTTTCATTAACCCCCATGTTCTTGGATCTTTGTGTATTCCATTAAAATTATACAATCTCAACATGGGCAGTAAAAGACATGTATTAGCCGTTACAAAGCTGAATTCAATTTTCTCGTCTGCTGTTTATTTTCCATTTTCCATTTTCCATTTTTCTCATAAAAAAAAAATGGTTTGGCAGCACTTTAAAATCATTTCCAATGGAAATGATTCTAAAATGCTGCCAAACCATGTTTTTTTCTGAGAGAAAAGACAACATATGAAACCACAGCAGACGAGATTATTCGGTTCCCCCATTCTAAGGGTTACACAGGCATGATACGTACCGGAAGTACACCATAATTATGACCGCGAAAACCAATGACACCAACGAGAGGGCGTAGCCGATATTGTACATCAAACGGAACTCGCTCAGGTGCTTCTGTAAACATATACAAGTCATACTTAGAGAATGGTTCGTCCGACTGTACGAGTATTTCGTTTCCCGCAGTCTAAGGGTTAAAACCGCACACACTTCGCGGAATACAGTACTAATAATAGTTGGAATACACGACTTGTATCATCAATGATCTCTGTAATGTCATTAATTAAATGTGCATGCCCACTCAGTAGCCTCAAAATGTTCTTCATAGGAATTAAATAAGTGTATAATTGTGTCACTATTCCACCAGTTCTAAAAATTACCAGTGCCCGCTATGCAGATATGATCATTTAGTAATATTGATTTTACTGATAGTGACTCGCGGTGGTATCAGGCTATTATCATAATGCAAATGAGGCTTGATGTTTTTTAATTATTTATACTAATTAAATGCGTCACTTGAAAAAATAATATTTTCGACAGATAATAAAGTATGATCATTGTACATAAAAAAATACATGCAGAGAATAAATAGTAATGTCCGTTAACAGTTTAAGGAAACACGGTTATCGCCCCTGATATCTGTGTGGAAATGTACGTCTGACATAAAATGTATAATAATGCCAATCAATATGTCGGGTAATAGTGAATGAATGTTTATTTTGCCTGAAAATGAGTCAGATGATGTATTTGATATAAAGAACATGTTGTGCCCACTCAGTTGGCATGTACCTTTAATATGCTAAACAAATAAATATATGCGTACTACACTATTTCAAAATTACATGCTAAATGGCTGTGACTGGAGAAACGAGGGCTATGAGATTTGTGACCAGTGTAGCACCTGATCAAACGCCACACTCCCGTAACCTAGTAACGATCTATACTGCGTGTTAGAAGCATGACAGGCTGATCTGGATCTACACTGGTTGCAAAACCCATAAGCCCCATTTTTGCGGTCACAGCGACAACTGTAGCTTTGCACTTAACGAACTTCTTAATCGTGTGAAGTTTAGTGAAACATGTGCCCGTTTCACTAAGCTTCGTACGATTAAGGAGTTTGTAAGTACAATTTCACAATACAACAATGTTCGCATGAGTAGCTGATGTTGCAAAATATTTGCTGAAGTTGTTCAGATTATTGACCCCTACAACATGGTTTGACAGCACTTCAGAATCATTTCCCATGAAATGATTCGAAGTGCTGTCAAAGCATGTTGTACATATAGGTGGAACATTGTATCAGTTGTGAACCAGGTTGATGTGTAAAGTGAATTTATAAAAATCTTCGTACGGCCATTTGTATTGTATGAAGTTTAGTGAAACGGGCTCCTGTTCCCGAAGTGACGTACCAGCATTAGATCTGGAACATCGTGCATTTCGTTGTTGTTCGCCGGGAACGTGCTGTTGCTTGCGCATGCGCTGTAGTTGGTCCAGCCATTTCCACCGCTCGTGTTGGACAGGTCAGGGTGGACATACCAGGTTCCGTTGGGGAGGCAAGTTCGTGTGGCCAACTCTGCAAATAGAGAATAGTAGGTTAGGGCCGTGAATGGGAAAAAATATCTGGCAAGGCTCAGGAAACGGGATGGGCAAGGCTCTGCCGAGCACATCCCGTTTCCGAGCCGCTCCAAATATTTTTCACATTCACGGCACTAACTTACTATTCAATTTATCCCTATTCTATTTAACACCTACAGATGGCTTTAAAATTCAAGGAAATAAGCCCAGTCACCGCAAATATTCATACGCAGCGATTAGGTCGTATTGACAGGCTATCAAAAATGTTTCACGGCACCGTGTTTCACGGCACATACGCACTGTGTTGACGAGATAATACAAGATACACTGTAAATGACGACATTTATCAGATGGTTAAAAACACCAACCTTATTTGTCATATCTCAAAGATACGGACACATTAGTGCCATTTGATTTGCTTTATTTCCATTTATTCAAGATTGAATCATGAATTCCCATGATGTTTTCTTGAATTTTTATGAATGGAAGGTGTTGAAAATTCAAGAAAATTCAAGAAAATTCAAGAAAAGATCTTGATAATTCAAGAAAATATCTTGAGAATTCAAGAGCAGATGTTGAAAATTCAAGAACAGATGTTGATAATTCAAGACAACATCTTGCAAAATCAAGAAAGCAAATTGAACATTTATCTTGTAAATTCATGGAACTTCAAGAAAATGCCGGAGTTAATTGAATGAGGATTGACAAACATGTGTCTGGACGCTTCTATAAATAATGGGGTATGTTGTAGTTTGAATTTATTCTTGTAACTTTATCTGCATGCACCATCGCCGGCTTAAACCTTCAGTGGTTTGTGAGAAATTTGTTATTGTTGGGTCATTTTTGCTATGCTAATCTATCGATTTGTAACTGTTAAATGTCAGAACAAATAAATGAAGCTATAGTAAGAGAAGTATTATTGAATTATTAAGCATCAATTGTGTGAAATGCGAATTTGAAAGTTTATGTCGTATTTCATCCAACTGTAATATTCCACGATATGTTGGTAGATGTAATGTGTATCTGCACCAGGTTAGCTAAGTTAACTTGAGCACATTTCACCAACGTAGAGCATGTAGAGCCCACTGTTGTAACACCCAGCTATTGTAACACGGTGACCATAGCTGGGGGTTACAATAGCTGGTGATGCACGCGCCCACTGTTGTAAACCCCAGCTATTGTAACACGGTGACCATAGCTGGGGGTTACAATAGCTGGTGATGCACGCGCCCACTGTTGTAAACCCCCCAGCTATTGTAAACAACGTGACAATAGCTGGGGGTTACAATAGCTGGTGATGCACGCGCCCACTGTTGTAACCCCCAGCTATTGTAACACGGTGACCATAGCTGGGGGTTACAATAGCTGGTGATGCACGCGCCCACTGTTGTAACCCCCAGCTATTGTAACACGGTGACCATAGCTGTGTGTACATTGCTTACTGGGGCACGCGCCCACTGTTGTAAACCCCCAGCTATTGTAACACGGTGACCATAGCTGGGGGTTACAATAGCTGGTGATGCACGCGCCCACTACCCCCAGATTGTAACAGCTATGGGGGTTACTATGATGACCCATACCCCCAGCATTGTGGTGACCCATAGCTGGGGGTTGCAATGCGGTGATGCACGCGCCCACTGTTGTAAACACGGTACCATAGGGGGTATTGTACACTGTGACCATAGCTAGTGGGGGTTACAATAGCTGGTGATGCACGCGCCCACAGTTGTAAACCCCCCAGATATTTGTAACCACATGGGTGACCAATAGCTGGGGGGTTACAATAGACTTGGTGATTGCACGCGCCCACTGTTGTTAAAACCCCCAGCTATTGTAACACGGTGACCATAGCTGGGGGGTTACAAATAGCTGGTTGATGCACGCCGTCCAACTGTTGGTAAACCCCAGCTATTGTAACACGGTGACCTATTGCTGGGGGTTACAATTAGCAGGGTTGATGCCACGCGCCCACTGTTGTAAAACCCCCAGCTATTGTAAACCACGGTTTGACCATAAGCTGGGGGTTTAGCACAATAGCTGGGGTGATTGCACGAGCCCCACTGTTGTAAAACCCCCAGCTATTGTAAACAAAACTGGGTTTTGACCATAGCTGGGGGTTACAATTAGCTGGTTGATGCCAACCGCGCCCACTGTTGTAAAAACCCCAGCTATTTGTTAACAAAGCGGTGACCATAAGGCTGGGGGTTACCTATAGCTGGTTTTTGATTGCACGACGGCACGCGCCCGTTGGGGTTAATTACCCCCAGCTAATTGTAAACACGGTGCACCTTAGGCTGGGGGTACAATTTGCGGGTGATGCACGCCGCCCACCCTGTTGTTTAAACCCCCAGCTATTGTAACACGGTGGACCATAGCTGGGGGTTAGGGTTACAATAGCTGGGTGATTGCCACGGCGGCCCCAACTGTTGTAAAACCCCCAGCTATTGTAAACACGGTGGACCATAGCTCGGGGGTTAACAATAGCTGGGTGATTGCACGCGCCCACTGTTGTAAACCCCGAGCTATTGTAAACACGGTGGGGACCATAGCTGGGGGTTACAATAGGTCTGGTGATTGGCACGCGCCCACTGTTGGTAAACCCCCAGCTTATTGTAAACACGGTGACCAATAGGATGGGGGTGGGGGTTATGGCAAATAGCTGGTGGATGATTTGGCACGCGCCCACTCCCACCTTTGTTAAACAAACCCCCAGCTATTGTAACACGGTGACCATTGCTGGGGGGGTTTACAATAGCGGGTTGATTGCAACGCGCCCACTGTTTGTAATCCCCCCAGCTATTGTAACACAGGAGGACCATAGCTTGGGGGGATTACTAATAGCTGGATGATTTTGAGGCAACGCGCCCAACTGTTTTGGCAAAACCCCCAGCTATTTTGTAACACAGGTGACCATAGCTGGGGGTTAACAATAGCGGGTGGTGATGCACGCGCCCCCCCACTGTTTGTAAACCCCCAGATATTGTAACACGGGTGGACCATTAGCTGGGGGTTACAATAGCTGGTGATTGCACGCGCCCACTGTTGTTAAAAAACCCCCCAAGCTATTGTAACACGGTGAACCATAGCTGAGGGGGTTTACAATAGCGGGTGATGCACGCGCCCCAACTGTTGTAAACCCCCCAGCTATTGTATAACACGGTTTGACCATAACCTATAGTGGGGGTGGGGGTTACAATTAGTCGGGTTGGGTGATGGCAACGCGCCCCACTGTTTGTAAACCCCAGCTATTGTTAACACGGTGACCATAGCTGTGGGGGTTACAATAGCGGGTGATTTGCCACGCGGCCCACCCTGTTGTAAAACCCCGCTATGTAACACTTGGTGAAACCCCATAGGCTGGGGGTTGGTTACCATTAGCTGGTGATGCACGCGCCCACTGGTTGACAAAACCCCAGCCTATTGTTAAAAACACGGTGACCATTAGCCGGGGGGTTACAATAGCGGGTGATGCACGCGCCCACTGTTGTTAAACCCCAGCTAATTGTTAAACTCGGGGACCATAGGCTGGGGGTTACCAATAGGCTGGGGGGGGTTGATGCTCGTGCCGCCAATGTGTTTAAACCCCGCTTTGGATCACGGGTTGACCTTAGCTGGGGGTTTTTACATTAGCGGGTGATGCCACGCGCCCAATGTTTGTAACCCCCAGCTAATTGTTAACCACGGTGACCATAGCTGGGGGTAGGTTACAATAGCTGGGTGATTGCACGCGCCACTCCCCACTGTTGTAAACCCCCCAGCTATTGTAAACGGTGACAATAGCTGGGGTTACAAGAGCCGGGTGATGCACGCGCCCACTGGGGGTTGTAACCCCCCAGCTTTGTAACACGGTTGACATAGCTGGGGGTTACTATAGCGGGTTGATGCCAACGCGCCCACCCCCTAAATGTTGTAAAACCCCCAGCTTTAATTTAACACGGTGACCATAGCTGGGGGTTACAATAGCGGGTGATGCAACGAGCCCACTGTTGTAACCCCAGTATTGTTAACACGGGGAAACCCATAGCTGGGGGGTTCAATTAGGGGTGAATTTGCACGCGGCCCACTGTTGAAAACCCAGCTATTGTAACACGGGGGTTGACCAATAGCTGGGGGGGGGGGGGGGGGGGTTACAATAGCGGGGTGATTTGCACGCGCCCACTGTTGTAAACCCCCAGCTATTGTAACACGGTGACCATAGCTGGGGGGTTACAATAGCGGGTGTGAAGGCGGGGGATGATTGCCACGCGCCCAACTGTTATTGTACAAACCCCCAGTATTTTGTAACACGGTGACCATTAAGGCTGGGGGTTACAATAGCTGGTGGTTGATTGGCCACGCGCCCCACTGTTTAGTAAACCCCAGCTATTGTAACCACGGTGACCAAGCTGGGGGTTGGACAATAGAGGGGTGATTGCACGCGCCCACTGTTTTGGAAGTTTAAAACCCCAGCTATTGTAAATCCACGGTTTGACCATAGCTGGGGGTTACAAATAGCTGGTGATGCACGCGCCCACTAGTTGTTATAAACCCCAGCTTTTTTGTTACACGGGTGAAACCCATTTTAGCTGGGGGTTTACAATAGGGGTTGATGAACGGCGCCCACTGGTTGTAAAACACCCCAGGCCTATTGTAACACGGTGACCCATTGTGGGGGTCTTACAATTAGCTGGTGATGCACGCGCCCACTGTTGTAAACCCAGCTCTTGTAAACCCAACGGTGACCATAGTTGGGGGTTACAATAGCGGGTGGATTGCACGCGCCCACTGTTTTGTGTTTTAAACCCCAGCTATTGTTAACCCGGGGTTGACCATAGAGGGGGTTAAATAGCTGGTGATGCACCGCGCCCCCCCCTACTGTTGAAACCAAACCCCAGCTATTGTAACACGGGTGGACCATAGCTGGGTGGTACAATAGGCTGGTGATGCACGCGCCCACTGTTGTTTAAACCCCAGCTATGGTTAACACGGTGAACCCCCATAGCTGGGGGTTACAATTAGCTTGGTGAATGCGACGCGCCCAATGTTGGTTTAAAAAAACCCCAGTATTGTAACACCGGTTGACCATTGCCTGGGTGGGGGTTACAAATTTAGCTTGGTGATGCACGCGCCCACTGTTGTAACCCCCAGCTATTGTAAACGGTGACCATTGGCTGGGGGGTTACAATAGCCTGGTGATGCCCACGCGCCCACTGTTGGGGGTTAAACCCAAGCTATGTAACACGGGTGACCTAGCTGGGGGTTTACAATAGCGGGTGAGGCACGCCGCCCACTGTTGTATAACCCCAGATAGTGTAACACGGTGGACCATAGCTGGGGGTTACATAGCTGGTGATGCACGCTGCCCGTTTGCGTGTTCTTATATCACGCATCTACTATTACATGGATTTAACATTTCGATTATGCATACTGAAATTTCCTGCTAGAAACTTCGGTAGTCGCCCACTGTTGTATACCCCAGCTATTGTAACACGGTGACCATAGCTGGGGGTTACAATAGCGGGTGATGCACGCGCCCACTGTTGTAACCCCCAGCTATTGTAACACGGTGACCATAGCTGGGGTTTACTATTGCGGCGTGATGCACGCGCCCACTGTTGTAAACCCCCAGCTATTGTAACACGGTGACCATAGCTGGGGGTTACAATAGCGGGTGATGCACGCGCCCACTGTTGTAAACCCCCAGCTATTGTAACACGGTGACCATAGCTGGGGGTTACAATAGCGGGTGATGCACGCGCCATGTTGTAACCCCAGCTATTGTAACACGGTGACCATAGCTGGGGGTTACAATAGCGGGTGATGCACGCGCCCACTGTTGTAAAACCCCAGCTATTGTAACACGGTGACCATAGCTGGGGGTTACAATAGCGGGTGATGCACGCGCCCACTGTTGTAAACCCCAGCTATTGTAACACGGTGACCATAGCTGGGGGTTACAATAGCTGGTGTGATGCACGCGCCCCCCACTTGTTGTAAAACCCTGCTATTGTAACCGGTGACCTTAGTGGGGGTTGGTTACAATAGCGGGTGAGCACGCGCCCACTGTTGTAAAACCCCAGCTATTGTAACACGGTGACATAGATGTGTGGTGGTGGTTACATAGCTGGTGATGCACGCGCCCACTGTTGTAAACCCCAGCTATTGTAACACGGTGACCATAGCTGGGGGTTACAATAGCGGGTGATGCACGCGCCCACTGTTGTAAACCCCAGCTATTGTAACACGGTGACCATAGCTGGGGGTTACAATAGCTGGTGATGCACGCGCCCCCACTGTTTTAATCCCCAGCTATTGTAAACACGGTGACCATAGGCTGGGGGTTCATAGCGGGTGAAGCAACGCGCCCACTGTTTGGTAACCACAGCTATTGTAAAACCACGGTGACATAGGCTGGGTGGTTACAATAGCTGGTGATGCACGCGCCCACTGTTGTTAACACCAGCTATTTGTAAACTGGTGTGACCATAAGCTGGGGGTTACAATAGCTGGTGATGCACGCGCACACTGTTGTAACCCCAGCTATTGTAACACGGTGGAACTAGCTGGGGGTTACAATTAGCTGGTGATGCACGCGCACACTGTTGGTAAACCCAGCTATTGTAACACGGTGACCATAGCTGGGTGTTTAACAATAGCTGTGATGCAGCGACCACTGTTGTAACCCCCAGTATTGTAACTCGGTGCCATAGCTGGGGGTTACAATAGCTGGTTGATGCACGCGCCCAATGTTGTAAAACCAGCCTATTGTAACACGGTGACCATTGCTGGGGGGTACAATAGCGGGGTGATGCACTCGCGCCCACTGTTGTAAATCCCAGCTATTGTAACACGGTGACTTAGCTGGGGGTTTTACAATAGCTGGTGATGCACGCGGCCCACTGTTGTAAACCCCAGTATTGTAACACGGTGACCATAGCTGGGGGTTACAATAGCGGGTGATGCACGCGCCCACCTGTTTGTAAACCCCAGCTATTGTAACACGGTGACCATAGCTGGGGGTTACAATAGCGGGTGATGCACGCGCCCACTGTTGTAAACCCCAGCTATTGTAACACGGTTGACCATTGCTTTGGGGGGTTACAATAGCTGGTGATTGCACGGCGCTCAACGGTTGTAAACCCCCAGATATTGTAAGACGGTGACCATAGCTTGGGGGGTTACAATAAAGCTGGTGGATGCACGCGCCCACTGTTTTGTAAACCCCCAAGCTATTGGGGGTTAACAACGGTGACAAAGCTGGGGGGTTACAATAGCGGGTTGATGCACGGCGCCCATGTTGTAAACCCCGCTATTGTAACCCCACGGTGACCATTAGCTTGGGGGTTTAAAACCCCAATAGCGGGGTGATGCACGCGCCCCACTGTTGTAAACCCCAGCTATTGTACTCGGTGACCATTAGCTGGGGGGTTACAATTAGACTGGTGAATGCACGCGCCCATGGGTTGTAAACCCCAGCTATTGTAACACGGTGACATAGCTGGGGGATTACCCAATAGCTCGGTTGATGCACGCGCCCAACTGTTGTAACCACCCAAAAGCTTTATTGTAACACGGTTGGACCATAGCTGGAGGGGGTTACAATTAGCTGGTTGGATGCACGGCCCACTGTTGGTAAACCCCGCTATTGTAACACGGTGACCATAGTGGAGGGTTACCCAATAGCTGGTTGAGATGCAAACGCGCCCAATCTGTTGTAAACCCAGATTATTGTAACAGGTGACCATAGGCTTGGGGTTACAATAGCCTGGGTGATGCACGCGCCCATGTTGTAAAACCCCAGTATGTAACACGGGGTTTGACCAATATGCTGGGGGTTAAATAGTTGGGTGATGCAACGCGCCCTTGTTTGTAACCCCCAGATATTTGTAACACGGTTGACCATAAAGCTGGAGGGTTACCCAATAGCTGGTTGATTGGCAAACGCGCCACTGGTTGTAACCCCCAGCCTATTGTAATCTGGTGACCATAGCTGGGGGGTTACAATAGCTGGGTGATGCACGCCCGCCCACTGTTGTGTAAAACCCCAGCTATTGTAAACTGGTGACCATAGCTGGGTGGTTTACAATTGCTGGTGATGCACGCGCCCACTGTTGTAAACCCCAGCTATTGTAACACGGTGACCATAGCTGGGGGTTACAATAGCTGGTGATGCACGCGCCCACTGTTGTAAACCCCAGCTATTGTAACACGGTGACCATAGCTGGGGGTCTACAATTGTCTGGTGATGCACGCGATCCCACTTGTTTTGTAACCCACAGCTATTGTAACACGGTGACCATAGCTGGGGGTTACAATGCTGTGATGCAAGCGCCCCCCACTGTTGTAAAACCCCAGATTTAGTAACACGGTGAACCATAGCTGGGGGTTTACAATAGCTGGTGATGCACGAGCCCACTGTTGTAAACCCCAAGAATAATGTAACACGGTGTCCATAGCTGGGGGGGTTACAATAGCTGGTGATGCACGCGCCCACTGTTGTAACCCCCAGCTATTGTAACACGGTGACCATAGCTGGGGGTTACAATAGCTGGTGATGCACCGCGCCCCACTGTTTTGTCAAAAAACCCCAGCTATGTAACACGCGTGGACCATAGATGGGGGTTGGTTACAATAGAGGGTGATGCACGCGCCCCACTGTTGTAAACCAATGCTATTGTACAGGTGAACATAGCTGGGGGTTACAATAGCTGGTGATGCACGCGCCCACTGTTGTTAAAACCCCAGCTATTGTAACACGGTGACCATAGCTGGGGGTTACAATAGCTGGTGATGCACGCGCCCACTGTTGTAAAACCCCAGCTATTGTAACACGGTGACCATAGCTGGGGGTTACAATAGCTGGTGATGCACGCGCCCACTGTTGTAAAACCCCAGCTATTGTAACACGGTGACCATAGCTGGGGGTTACAATAGCTGGTGATGCACGCGCCCACTGTTGTAAAACCCCAGCTATTGTAAACACGGTGACCTAGTGGGCGGTTACAATAGCTGGTGATGCACGCGCTCACTGTTGTAAACCCCCAGCTATTGTAACACGGTGACCATAGCTGGGGGTTACTATAGCTGGTTGATGGGGGGCAACGCCCGGCCCACTGTTGTAAACCCCAGCTTAATTGCTTAACAACTGATGCACGCGCCACTGTTGTAAACCCCAGCTATGGGTAACCACGGTGGACAATAGTGAGGGTACAATAGCCGTGGGGGAATGCACCGCGCCACTGTTGTAAAACAGCTATTGTTAACACGGTGACCCATCGTGGGGGTTACTGGGGGATGCAAACCCGCGCCCCACCTGTTGAACCCCCACCCTATTTAACAAAACGTGAACCAAAGCCAGGGGGTTACATAGCTGGTGATGCCGCGCCCCACTGTTGTATCCCCCCAGATATTGTAACCCCATATATCAATCACGGGATATATAACGTGAGTTTGATGTGGGAGGGGTAAAGCCCGAAACCAAAGTCTGTGTATGCACAGCCGGACGTTCCAAGTTCGATACCGATTATCTCCCCTTGAAATATATATATATTGAAACACAAATAAGATTGCCTATTAGTATGGGTGACAATAGCTGGGGGTTTACAACAGTGGGCGCGTGCATCACCAGCTAATGTAACCCCCAGCTTTTGTCACCCATACTTATAGGCAATCTTATTTGTGTTTCAATATATATATATTTCAAGGGGAAATAATCGGTATCGAACTTGGAACGTCCGGCTGTGCATACACATACTTTGGTTTCGGGTTTTACCCCTCCCACATCAAACTCACGTTATATATCCCGTGATTGATATATGGGGTTACAATAGCTGGGGGATTACAACAGTGGGCGCGTGCATCACCAGCTATTATAACCCCCAGCTATTGTCACCGGGTTACAATAGCTGGGGGGTTACAACAGTGTGCTCTACACACCAACATTGTAAAGTATACTTTTCTAGCAAAGTATACTTTGAGGGAGTAATCATTTATTTTTCCCGAAATGCATTATTTCATATAGAACTAACGACAGCATATATTTGATGATAAAATGTACGCAGAATTATTATACTGAATTTATTACATTATCACAGCCAAAATGTCTGTCATAATGTAATATATTCAGTATAATAAAAATTAATAAATTTATCCTAAAGTTGAAAATGTCTCCCTCAAAGTAAACTTTGCTAGAAAAGTATACTTTGCAATGTTGGTGAAATCGGCTATGAGATCCCGGGTTCAAGTCAAGGGCTGAGTTTGCCTATTTAACCCTTTGAACCCGAAAGCCCGCTATAGCGGTTTATGCAAACAGTGCAGATCCAGATGAGCCGGCTCGTAACGAGCCGTCTCATCAGGGTCTGCACTTTTTGCAAGTAATTTTCATATTTCATAGAACAAAAACACCCCTTTTCATAAATGGACGAATCTGAAAATCATTTTGTGACCATTGTATTGGTCGGAACATTAGCATATCATCCATTCCAGTTCCTTAGGGTTGAAAGGGTCAATGCACTGTGGGAAACAGCATACTGAATACAAATGTGGTTGTGACTGCAGACACGGGATTTGTGACCGGCGTACCTCCTGATCTAATAGCACGCTCTTGTAGCCTAATAACGATCTATATTGTTAGAAGCATGTCGGGTGTTTCATTGATGGAATGGCGAACAGTGCAGCTCATGATCAGACTGTGCGGATGCACAGGCTGATCATGAGTTACACTGGTCGCAAAACCCATAAGCCCCATTTCTCCAGTCACCGCCACAATACATAATATTCAATAGTATAGCTATTCAAATGGTCGGCTATATAATGACGTTGTCACCAAAAACATCGACATGATACATACAGGCACTCTTTGGTGTATCATGGAATAGTGTTGATGCTGATGCTTATCTTGTAAATTCGAAGAGCGATATTACTGCATTTTAAAGGTACATGCCCACTCAGTAGGCACACAATGTTCTTTATAGGAATTAAATAAGTGCATAATTGTGTTACTATTCCACCAGTTCTAAAAATTACAAGTGCCCGCTACATGTATACAGATATAATCATTTAGTAATATGTATTTTACTGATAGTGACGCGCGGTGGTATCAGGCTACTTTCATATGAAAATGAGGTGTAATATTTTTTAATTATTTATACTACTTAATTAAATGCGTCACCTGAAATAATAATATTTTCGACAGATTATAAAGTATGATCATTGCACATCAAAAAATAAATACAGAGCATACATATTAATGTCCGTTACCATTTTAAAGAAACACGGTTATTGCCCCTGATATCAGTATGCCAATCAGTACGTGGGGTAATAGTGAATGGATGTTTATTTTGCCAGAAAATGTCTCAGATGATGTCTCTGATATAAAGAACATGTTGTGCCTACTGAGTGGGCATGTACCTTTAATAATTAATGTAAATATAGTGCCAGCACTTTGGAATAATAAATAATTATTAACTAGCAGATTGGCGCCACCACCCCTAACTACAGACAACTGGCGCATTTGATTTAAAGGTACATGCCCACGCAGTTATTATTGGATTTACATTTATTGAGCATAGGCTGCATATGCAGCCTATGCTCAATAAATGTAAATCCATAAATTAGCACAAGCTGTTTATTTATATCATATACATCATCTGAGATATTTTCTGGCAAAAGAAACATTCATTCACCATTACACCACTTACTGATTATCACTATTATACTGTTTATATCAGACGTAAATTTCCACACTGATATAAGGGGCGAGAACCGTGTTTCCTTAAAATGTTAACGGACATTACTATTTATTGTCTGTATTGTTTTTTCGATGTGCAATGGCCATGCTGTCATCTATCGAAAATATTGTTTTTTCCAGGTAACGCATTTAATTAATATAAATACATGAAATATATCATGCCTAATTTGCATTATGAAAATAGCCTGACAGCACCGTGCATCACTATCAGTAAAATCAATATTACTAAATTATTATATCTGTATAACGGGCACTCGTAATTGTTAGAACTGGTGGAATAGTGACACAATTATACACTTATTTAATTCTTATAAATAACAGTTTGTGCCTACTGAAAGGGCATGTACCATTAAATAAAGCAATATTATTGTGTCTAATTTAGCATAGATGAAATATCGCGCACTACTTCCATCAGAACAAAACATGAAGTGACACGGGGGCCGTTTCACTAAGCTTCGTACGACTAAAATGTTCGTAAGTGCAAATTTATGATCGTCTGGAAATTTCAATTAATGGATTTACATTCATTGAGCATAGGCTGCATATGCAGCCTATGCTCAATAAATGTAAATCCAATAATTGTTTACAAGAAAACATTGTTATTGTGAAATTTTGCACTTACGAACATCTTAGTGGTAAGAAGTTTAGTGAAACGGCCCCCAGTTGTATTACGTGCATAAATTTAACAACGTGTTGAATAATTATAATAAGTGTAGGTATTCGCGAAATAAGTCCGAACTGTCTACAGCTACGGAAAGGGATTCGCTGGTACTTTTTCAAGCAATTATCGCATCACAAGTGCTCCTGGACCAGTATTAAGCCACAGCTAGATCACGTTTCGTCCGCATGTACGAGGAGATACTCCTCGAGATTTAGCGTGTGTATTATCGATCGTACATGCGGATGAACGTGATATAAATGTGTTATCACGTCATCATGTCCATACATTGCCCATGTGAGCCAGCTTTAGCGAGTGGATTATCGATCGTACATGCGGATGAACGTGATCTAACTGTGTTATCACGTCATCATGTCCATACATTGCCCATGTGAGCGAGCTTTAGCGAGTGGATTATCGATCGTACATGCGGATGAACGTGATCTAACTGTGTTATCACGTCATCATGTCCATACATTGCCCATGTGAGCGTGCTTTAGCGAGTGGATTATCGATCGTACATGCGGATGAACGTGATATAACTGTGTTATCACGTCATCACGTCCATGTATTGCCCATGTGAGCGAGTTTTAACGAGTAGATTATCGATCGTACATGCGGATGAACGTGATATAACTGTGTTGTCACGTCATCACGTCCATGCATTGCCCATGTGAGCGAGCTTAAGCGAGTGTATTATCGATTGTACATGCGGATGAACGTGATATCACGTCATCATGTCCATACATTTCACATATGCTGTGTAAATGCAGAGACATAACTCGAAAATGTATCAAATATGTGATAAGACAATTTTTACGACGCATTACTAGGTACAGTAGCGCTTTTCTGCAGGTCAACTATACGTACTATACCAATACTATACGTATACTATACCAATACGATATGTTTTCTATACGATATGCATATAATATAAACGTACGGTATGTTTGTACCGTACATACCAACGAATATCGTATAGATATACCATTCAAATCGTACGTGTATACGATTTTTATACATGTGTATAATTATGGTACGTTTGTATCGTACAAACATACCAGATTATGGTATATTCATACCATATCCGTACGGATATATCGTATATACGAACGGATATCGTATGTTTGTATAATATTCGTATAGTACGTTTGTACTATACGATGATACGGTACAAACATACCAATATTATATGATCATACGATATGCTCATTAAATATACCAATACTATACGATTACGATATGTATATGATATTAGTATATATAAATAGGTAAGGAGCACAAAAGCGCTACTGTACGCAATAATTACATTCTTATCACGGTCATATGCTATCATTTCCTCTAAGGAAACTTTGCATGCTTAGGCCTATCAAAAAAAACTGTGGGACGGGCAACGATCCAGATACGAGATAGGAGGATGGGCTTTGTTAATACTACTAGACACAAGGTGCATGATCACGTGGTTATAACAACAACAGTGGCTGAAAGTGTTGAAATCTTGAAAGTATTATTTGATATTTTCCTTAATATGAAACGGATTTTGATGAAATATGGCGCAGCAAATGCGTCTTCGGGAGCTGCATTTGGTGGTTCAGGCAGTTTGGCACAGACTTATGTCGTTTTTGCGAAGAATCGATCTCCGACACGGAAATCGATTCTTCGCAAAAACGACAGAAGTTTGGGCGAAATTACAGGGACCACCAAATGCAGCTGAACAAGACGCGTTTGATGGGCCATATTTCATCAAAATCCGTTACGTAATAAGGACACTATAAAAGAATACATACTTTGAATCAGATGGATTCTGGAAATTTCAGTATTTGTTGTTTTTGTTGTTAGTATCACGTGATCATACACCTTGAGACAGCTGTATGTGCCAATGTGGTGGAATAGGTTCATTATTTGATAATTAGTATTGTTGTTATTGATGCAGGTACCCGGAAGACAAGCGCCTAGAGTACGCAAAGGACGCCTTAAGCAGACGATGGATCGAAATGGAACATTTTTTAATGAATTCTTTTAAACCGCCAAAAATGTCTAGGATCGGCTACATATTCAAAGGCAGGGTCGGGTTGCCCGCATCACAATACTTGTTTACGCCCCATGTACCTTTACAAGTCAGGGCGAACAAGATCACAATTGTATTGTACTGTATTACAAAATGTATTTTGAATTCCATTTCATTGCATTATATTGCATTTTATTGTATAACCAATGGTGCTAGACGGCATTGTGTGACTAGGACGTATCAAATAATGCCACAATCCGCCTAGTTCGATTATAATCCCATGCGGGACATATAACGGCGATTTTGTCATTGTTGTCACGCATATACTGAACGTTGGCAGACTTCCGGGTGCATCAGCCGATGATCAGACGACGATCTTAACACGCGGAAACCGACTACTGTCGTCTGCTGCTGTTCATGTTTTGTTATATGTGACTGGAGAAATGGGGCTTATGGGGTTAGTGACCAGTGTAACGCCTGATCAAATAGCACACTCCTGTAGCCTGAAAACGATCTATATTGGCGAACAGTGTAGATCCTGATCAGCCTGTGCGGATGCACAGGCTGATCTGGATCTACGCTGGTCGCATCACCCATAAGCTACATTTCTGCAGTCACAGCCACATATTAGTTTAACTGAAAACATGTTTTTGCAGCACATGAGAATTGTCTGGAATATAAAAAAAATGGAAAACAGACAGCAGAAAACACAATCTAATTTAAAGAGTAATAATGTGTAATAATACTCTTAATAATTTCTTTCACGAGAGAGTTTTGCTTTTCATTACATGCTTTTATTTCTACAAGTAAAATACAATAAATATATCTACCTGCATAACAATTCTCATGCGCTGTCAAAGCATGTTTTCAATTTGGAAAATAAACAATGAAAAATAGACAGCAGACGACACAATTTAATTTATAGAGTAAGATTGTGTGAATGTTTTCAAGAGAGGGTTTTGCTTTTCATGACATGCTTTTATTTCTACAAGAAACATCCAATCAATATATGTACCTGCATAACAATTCTCATGCGCTGTCAAAACATGTTTTAGATATGCAAAATAAAAAAAATGAAAACAGACAGCAGAAAACACAATTTAATTTAAAGAGTAATAATGTGTAATAATACTCTTAATAATTTCTTTCACGAGAGAGTTTTGCTTTTCATTACATGCTTTTATTTCTACGAGTAAAATACAATAAATATATCTACCTGCATAACAATTCTCATGCGCTGTCAAAGCATGTTTTCAATTTGGAAAATAAACAATGAAAAATAGACAGCAGACGACACAATTTAATTTATAGAGTAAGACTGTGTGAATGTTTTCAAGAGAGGGTTTTGCTTTTCATGACATGCTTTTATTTCTACAAGACACATCCAATCAATATATGTACCTGCATAGCAATTCTCATGCGCTGTCAAAACATGTTTTAGATATGGAAAATAAAAAAAATGAAAACAGACCAAGAGAGAGTTTTGCTTATCATTACATTACATTATTGCATTACATTGCATTATATTGCATTACATTACATTGCATTGCATTGCATTGCATTGCATTACATTGCATTGCTTGATTACATTCAATTACATTACATTGCATTGCATTACATTGCATTGCATTGCATTGCATTGCATTGCATTGCATTGCATTGCATTGCATTACATTACATCACATCGCATCGCATTACATTACATTACATTACATTGCATTACATTACATTACATTTCATTACATTGTATTACATTACATTACATTACATTACATTACATTACATTGCATTACATTACATTACTTCTACACGTACACTAGATCTAGATGTACAAGCATAACAAATTGATTTCAGTGTCATGACTTGCCATATATTTTTGACCAGCAACATAAATACATCCCCAGTGTTCACCATAATGATACGACGATTACGTATGTAATTACACTCACGGGCAGCGGTATTGACACGTCCGTAATTGGAATCTCTGGGAGTATTTCTCGTGACAAATTGCATTGTTTAGATCCCCTGTTTGAAAAAGGACCTTACGAGCTATGTGAACAGCGTATCTCAGATATACGGAGCCCCGCAGGGGACGTATAATTATTTTTTACTAATTCGTTCCCACGAAATAAGAAGTCGTTCCCCCGCAATAACAATTCGTTGCCACGAATTAACAATTCGTTCCCTAAATTTAACAATTCATTCCCACGAATTAACAATTCGTTCCTACGAATTAACAATTCGTTCCCTCAATTTAACAATTCGTTCCCACGAAATAACAATTCGTTCCCACGAAATAACAATTCGTTTCCACGATATAACAATTAGTTCTCATGATATAACAATTCGTTCCCTGGAATTAACATTGTTATATCGTGGAGCGAATTGTTAATTCGAGGGAACGAATTGTTAAATTGAGGGAACGAATTGTCATTTCGTCGGAATAAATTGTTAATTCGAGGGAACGAATTATTATATGGTGGGAATGAATTGTTAATTCGAGGGAACGAATTGTCATTTCGTGGGAACGAATTGTTAATTCGAGGGAACGAATTGTTATATCATGGGAACAAATTAATAAAATAAATTCATGTCCCTGCGGGGCTCCGTACAGATCAGCCTGCGCCTGTTCTGTTGCGGTATCATTTACATGTATATAATTATCATGCTTATTGTTCATCCTACTTTCTGAGCCAATCGCTGGACAGTACTGGGGGCCGTTTCACTAAACTTCGTACGACTAAAATCTTCGTAAGTGCAAACTTATGATAGTCTGTAAATATCACATTAGCAATGTTTTCTTGTAAACAATTATTGAATTTACATTTATTGATCATAGGCTGCATATGCAGCCTATGATCTATAAATGTAAATCCATCAATTGAAATTTCCAGACGATTCTAAATTTGCGCTTACGAACATTTTAGTCCTTTAGTGAAACGCGGGGCCCCAGCTCTCCATTTATTTCACATATTGCAATGCTTAACACCAATAAGTTGTGTCTTACCAGATTTAATGCTTTGCTGCTCGACAGAAAATAGAAAATCAATACTCGGATGGGACATTGCATTGCACACTTGGCTGAACTATAAGTCATTGGATTTTTCTAGGAACTAAATGCTGCGGTCGCTAGCGCTCCCTCACATTTAATTCCTTAAACATTAAATATGTGAACTATAATTTATACATAGAGGATCTTGCATGAATGACGATTCAATATGACATTTATTAAACGAGTTTACTGATTTCACAAGAAACGAGGCAATGTCGAGTTTCTTATAAAATCAGTACACGTGTTTAATAAATATCTTGTTAAATCAACACGAATGTTAGATTATATTTATTGCATAAACAAATAAGCATTAATTGAAGCTGTACTAGTCACCCAGCATGTTTTCTATAACCGTCTCATTTGAATATGTATTACACTAGCGTATTATGACTTTTAATACACTGTGTTATTGCACCGGGGAAGCCCATTGTATGAAATAAATAAATATATTACACGAGTGTATTATGATTTTATTACACTACAAAAGCCCATTTTATGTAATACATTCTTAACTCGCCATTGTTCATGTTTATATGATTTAATGCAAAACATGTTGATCAAACTGAAGTTGCTATGAAAGTAGCATAAAACAACCATACATAAGTCGATTGTTCAGTTGCATAGCAATCGGATTTAATAATGTATAACTGTATAATATCAGTTTCATTAACACAACATTTAATTATACTCCTGTATCTGTAGGTTACATCAATTATCGCCGTTGCTAAGCAACCGTATTGTCAGGTGCATCGTAATGTCGAATATGATTATTATTTACAATATATATAATTTAATAGATGAATAGGGTGACAAAACGGCTTATTGCCGACCAGTGTAGACCAAAACAATAATCTTATCCGGGTCTACACTGGTCACCGTTCAGAGCCTTTGAGACAGATGATCATGATGTACATACGGTTGATCAGAACCTGCTTATACATGTATCATATATTAATGCCATGCATCAAATGTGTTTGATCAAATGGTAATGACTTTGTGCTGTAGTCAAACAAAACATTTCACAGACTGTGATCAACTGGGGATATATTACTGGGTGGGTATTAGATTTCCCCGGCTATATATACAGTACCAGGAAAAACAATTTATTCGTTGTGAAATTGTCATACACGACCGCATGGGATAATCTTGCCAATAGTTATCAATAACATTGTATTTTCATTCATAATGCTTGAATATTGTCCTGAAATCAAGCAGATTGATTGGCTTAGCCTATGTTGTGTGCTACAGCACAGGCTCAGCCAATCAAATGGCTTGATCAGTTGAGTAGAGACGTTCAGATACGTAAACATCTGGGCAAGTTTAACGCAGGCGGTTGTGTAGTGTGCATGTAGAAACTACATAGAGCAGCTCCCAGACTAGGTACTACTGTCTGTTTCGTGTAAAACTGCACTTTTCCTATGGATATATTTGGAGAATATGTTTGCGACCAGTGTAGATCCAGATCAGCCTGTGCATCCGCACAGGCTGATCAGGATCTGCACTGGTCGTCATTTCGTGAATGAAGCATCCGGCATGCTTCTAACACGCAGGATTATGGCATTATCGGTCTACAGGAGTGTGCTATTTGATCAGGAATTGAAAACACTGATCACAAATCCCATACGCCCAATTTCCCCAGTCACAGACACATAATATTATCAGAACATTGCAAAAAACACTATATTTTCATCAATATGCACACAATTTAAGCTTGCGCCCAGTTTTATTTCATGAAATGCAATAAATGTTGACTTTATTATGCATGGAAAACGCGTTCTGTATACAATTAGGAAATGTTTTGGAATTTTAGCATTGAGAAAAAAATATGACGATTTGTTCTAATTTCGAAAATAGTGGACCTATTTTCAAAATTTAATTATTTAATTTTCTTAGTCGGATCGTTGCATGTATGTACTGGTAAATTTTAGAACGTATGCATTTTCGACTCTTGTTCTCACTCTCCAATTCCATTTTCTCCACGTCACACACTTTTAGAGAACTCTTATTCTTCACAAAATTAAAATAAGGCACATTCTTGAATTTTGCTTAAAATTAATAATCTTGAAAAACTATATATCAGTTTTGCAATGTCTAGACAGTATTTTAAATGTTTTGTGAAATAAACGGTATAGTGGAAATTAAAGAAGCAATCAGTATAACCAGTATTTAGTCTTATTTAAGAAATAAAACCATGGGCTGTTGTGTTTACTGAGGTGACAATACATTTGGTCTGTTTAAAGTGCACATTTTCTGATAGTTTCAAAACTGTAAATAACCAAATACGGCGTTAAAATTAACAATAATCTTGTTTTACGTCATTTTGTCGTAATTCCTGGAACAGCGACATTGCGAACTTTAACCAATCAACAACATCGGCAACATCACGCGTGTCTATAGTCTGTTTCACGAAAGCTGCCCAAATTTTACGGCCATATAAACAATTCAAAAACCATATTTGTTTCGATAATATTAAATTAAAGGAAAATTTAAGAATGAGCCTTCTTTTTATTTCGTGAAATTTGGTCAAATATTGATTTTATTGCGAAAACAAAATTTCCCCATGTTAAATTAAATCCCCATAGACATCTTCACGGAGTGAAGCTGTCTATGGGGATTTAACATGGGGACTTTTTTTTATAATTTCAGAAATATTGGACCGATTTTTAAAATTTAACTTTTGTTTTCTTAGTTGGATCATTTCCAAGCTATCTAGCCAGGATTCGGAGTCAATTTCCAAATGTTTTCGTTTTTTTACTCCTCCCACACTCCCTTACATTTTTCCCCCATGTTAAATTCCCATAGAGAAATCAAGTTTTCGTAATAAAACCAATATTTTACCAAATTTCACGAAATAAAAAGAAGGCTCATTCTTAAATTTTGCTTTAATTTCATATTATCGAAAATAATACTGTTTTTGCATTGCTTATATAGCTGTAAAATTTGGGCAGGTTTCGTGAATCAGACAGTAATGTATTGTATAGAGATGTAACGTGATACGTCAAATGGGCGCTTGCATTATGAATTTCAAGTTATAGAAGGTGAAATTATTTTAGCATGATTCACTGATAATTCCCGAAGTTGCTCATCAGCCTGAGTGTATATTGGTCCAGATGATATATTGTGTTATATATTTCATATTACCTATCTAAGATCAAGTGATTTTAATGCATATACGTTATATTTCGTCTTCCTACCAGTTAGAAACGCGTATTGTAGGCATATGTATCGCGCCGATACGACTCACGAACTGTCAAGATGAAATACAAACTATTGAGTATTCCACCTGTTCAATTTCACAATATACAAGTTGTAAACATTAAAACAAATGCGGCTGTGCCCATTTTTCAAACGATGTTCTATTTATCGTCCAATTGCTCTCTCTTAATGGAACGCCAAATCTACATAAAGTCAAATAGTTAGAGCTAGCATTAAATAGTTAGAGCTAGTATTAAATAATTAAAGCTAGCATTAATTATTTGAGTTTCAAATAATTGTTGCTAGCCCTAAATTTCGTTTCGTTTCGGCTTATAATTAAGGGTGGGAATTGGCTCGAACACCTTCCATACCCGGTTAGCTCTAAATTAGAGCTAGCATTAAATATTTAGAGCTAGTTCCAAATGATTTGGAGCCAGCATTAACTATTTAGAGCTAGCATTAACTATTTAGAGCTAGCATTAATTATTTCAGTTTATGTAGATTTGGTGTTCCATACTTCTTGGCCAGTTACTAAGTCGTATAATTGTAGGCGACATTTAATATGTATTAAGACGACGTCATATTACATGTATGTCAGTAAAGTTCCACCATATGGTAGTGTAACGTTGTGATCAGCACCTGAGTCAAGGTGCATGATCACGTGGTTATAACAACAACAACAGTGGCTGAAAGTGTTGAAATCTTGCCCACTCCAAAGTAATTATTATTTGATATTTTCCTTGATATGAAACGGATTTTGATGAAATGTGGCGCAGCAAACGCGTCTTCATGGGCTGCATTTGGTCGTCCATGGAGTTCGGCACAGGCTTCTGTCGTTTTTGCGAAGAATCGATTTCCGTGTCTACCGACACGGAAATCGATTCTTCGCAAAAACGACAGACGTTTGGGCCAAATTATTAAGACGCGTTTGATGTGCCATATTTCATCAAAATCCGTTAGGTAATAAGGACAATATAAAAGAATACGTATTTTGAATCGGATGGATTATGTAAGTTTCAGTACCTGTTGTTGTTGTTAGTACCACGTGATCATACACCTTGTGAGTTGCACCGTATCTGAAACCTCTCTAAGACGAGAGACAACGTAGCAGTTCTGCAATCATACCATTATTGGCACGCAATCGATCGTATAGTGGAATTAACATAAATCTCAGAGTCCCGGGATGACACCCGTGCCAAGACTATCAAACGGCGCCATAAGGCGACTCTGCCTCCGACGTTCTAACCAACGATAGTAGTCAGTTATCGTTCCTGTATAGGTGGCGCTACTCGTCACGGTCCCAGCTGTTGTGTTATTTTCATGTAAGCGACGTGTTCGCCTTTGTTTATAATCATACCAGTGGAAATATTAGCTTCTGAATTAAACTTCAGATATGTATCAATTTGTTTAGCGAACCATAACTATGAGCTGTCGTTTACTTTTTGAGAATCAAGCAGTGGGATCATTTTATAAAAAAATCGAAAATTTCGGCCAAACAGTTCGAGTGAAAATCATCAACGCAACGAGAGTTAGGGATACAATACAAAAACAAACACGGCTAAATTCTAGTTTTTTTATTATTCCAAATTGAATCGAGAACCCCATTACTTAAGTGCTGCCAAAAATAAAATGCGCGCCCCGACATATTTTTATATGGGGGGACATAATCGGTCATAACTTTCTTATTTGTCATACGATTTTAATAAAAGTTATCTGTAGACACATCTAGTACGTTCAAAATCCTATTCCAATATGCTATTTAAACTCACCTAGCGTCATATACTAATGGGAAAACGGCTCAATTTTTTATTATTTTAAAACCAGTTTCCGAGCAGTGCGATAATATTTAAAAAAAACGAAAACAAAATGACAGTTATGACCGATTATGTGCCCCCATATAAAAAGTAAGTTGGGAGGGAGTGCTCTTGTAACGCGCATTTCATTTCGGCAGCTCATACCATATTTTTTATGAGGAATGTAACTACAATATAACATAGTTACGCCACTGTACACTCATTGATGCTGATCTAAAATGTCCGTTACATGCATCTTGAATCGCTGGGGGCCGTTTCACAAAACTTCGTACGACTAAATTGTTCGTAAGTGCAAAATTATGTGTACATTTCACATTAACAATGTTTTCTTGTAAAATAAAACAATTATTGAATTTACATTTATTGAGCATATGCTGCATGCAGCATATGCGCAATAAATGTAAATCCATCAATTTAAATTGCCAGACGATCCTAAATGTGCACTTACGAACATTTTAGAAGTACGAATTTTTGTGAAACGGCCCCCCCGGTGAACAATATATGCCTACTCTGACTGCAAAGTTGGATCTGGGGGTACACTGGTCACATACTCAATAATACGATTTTTATCAAGCTATCAAATATTATCTGTATCATGACATGACAGCTATTTAAATGTGACATTCAAACTTAGGCCTACGGATTAACAGCTTAAGTGAATTCACCGATGTCCGAAATTGGTAATACACGGCTACTGGTTCGCCGTATGTTGCGCGCCGAAAAAAGAATTATTTATCTAGAACGAATGTACCTTCGTATTAAGTTCAAAGAACATTAACAAACACTTTCTAATTAGCAATAACGATAATTATAAGCTAAACAATGAACCTGTACTTTGTAAACATATTGTGAAGCAACTCTTGGGTTCAATTTCAGTTTTACTGTATTAGACGGGCCTCTGTACGACGCTTATTTAAGGAGTTACCCCTACCCAGAGTAGAACTTTATGTAACATACATATTCTTATAGGAAATTCATCGTAGAAATCGAATCTGCATGTTAAAATTGCGAAAACCGCGGCCGAATATTGTTTTTTTGCTGATTTCCATGGCAACTGCGTTTTTCATCCGAAAATAACTTTCTTATTTAGCCTACGATTTTCAGCCTTTATACTTGCTTAAATATGATTTAGTCAATATATTTTACAAACATGGTGTAAATGTTCATATTTACCTAAATATTCTATCATTCAAACGTATATTTCTGTTACCATGGTAACTAAGTCAGTCTCGCCGTATTTGAAAGTAGTATTTTCAACATTTATTTTCGTGCAGACAAATCTCCATCATACAAGTTGGTGTAATGAAGCTACTAGTATGTAAAAATCATCATAGAATACGAACCCATGTGTTGAATTTCAGTAAACCTTGGCGAAATACGTATTTTTGGATGTTGCCAAGGTAACCACATTTTATTGAAAAATTCAATACATGCATGCACGTATTTGTTTGTATTATGACACTGGTATTATTAGGTTAATATCGATGAAATACTACGTACACATAAGAATATAATTTAATATTATACTAGTATATAAATGTTGTCCGTAAAACGATCATGTAACCATAGCAACCACTCACATGGACAATCCTCGTCGTGTCTCTGTGTGTGGGTGGGTGGGGTCCAAACTATGTCGAATAGTACATTGATACATTGTTTATAGTTTTTGCCTCTTATTTCCGAGCAGTCTTTCACCCGTCCGTTCGTTTGTCCATCTACAAACTCTTCACATTTTGGATTTGAGATGTTCCGAACACAAATAGCACTAATCTGCGTACAAGTGATTGTTACCTCCCTTCGGGCTCTTTAAATGTCACTATATTCAGCACCGCCGTGATTTTTTGCTCTTTGTATGTAACTTTAAGTAACACCGCTGTGATTTTCTACTCTTTAAATGAAACTTTAATTAACACGGCAGTGAATGCATGATTCGTATTTGCACTTTCATATATAAATCACGGCGGTGTTAATATATGTGGTAACGGATGCTGATCGTCCACTGCTCAGTCTGCAAAGACACAGAGTAATATCGCCCCAATTATTACGACAAATTACGGGTATATCAAACCGACGTGTTGTGACATAAGCATCGAACGAGAACCGAATTAAGTTTGGTGTGTACGCATCTTCCAAATCAATTATGGATTTAGGTGAACCAGAGGCAAAACGCTTGAAACTGGATAGAAGCATATGCATAATATGTATAAAGTCTATTCCAGAGGCGTCACACAAGGATATCGTGCAAAATCCAACAGTAACAGGTCTAGAGACATTGTTAGACATAGCAGAGGCTAAACATGATCGAGTAAATGACTTATTAAGGCCGCATCGCCAGGATATACTTTAACATCAGGTAAACGTACGGTATCATAGGGTGTGTCGGGCTACATACACAAACAAATTTTACAGCAGTGACACAGCGCCTAAAAGTGATGATGTCTCGTCAAGCAGAAGCGAATCGCCGATGTCACCAGAGCTTCGAAGGTCGACCAGAGACAGCCAATCGGGTTTTAATATCAGAGAGAACTGTTTCATTTGTGGCAGTGCCAAGAAAATTGGTAACAGAAAAGAGCCATTATCTGGTGTAAGCACTGGGACAGGCGAATCAACAAGGCAGAAAACAGTGAATGCCGCCACGTTGAGAAATGATCAAGTTGTCATTTCCCGCATGCAGGCATATGGTGACCTATTTGCATATGATGCGAAATATCACCGTTCATGTTATGGACATTACATCAGCAAACGCAATGTAAGTTTTATGGTACCTCATGAAGACAAGGTCGACGAGCCAGTTCTTTACGAAGAAGCATTTCAGATGCTTTTAAACGAAACCAAACAAACAATCTTCTCCGAGACAAAGTCAGTAGTCACATTATCTGATCTAAATATTAAATACATACAATTTCTGGGTAGAGCTGGAGTTCCAGATGAACTCGCCAATGTATATAAATCATGGAAACTTAAGCAACGGCTGGAGAAACAATTTGGTGAAGATATATCGTTCTTCCAGAAAAAGGGACAATCGGATCTTGTATGTTCCAGTGCAGTATCAGTTGGTGCTGTACTTCACAAAGCTTCTAAATTGAAATCTGAACTTGACGAATCCAACGAATACAAGGAGTCGAAGTTAGACATACAGGGGGCGTATCTCACAGACAGGCAGATATTATATGGGGCCGCAGGTATCCTTCGGCGAGCCATTAAAGACATTCAGTCCACTACACAAGCGTACCGATTGCAGGATTTAAGCATTGACGCTTGCAGCCAACTCGTGCCAGGACCACTGTACGATTTTATCATCTGGCTAGTAAATGCGAAAGCATTCGATACAGCCACTGGCACGGGTGATGAAGTTCACAGACGTGACAATATACAGGTGTTAGCAACATGCCACAACGTAATTTCACAAAGCAAGCGCATACTAACACCAATTAACCTGGGGTTAGCTTTAACGGCATACCATGACTTTGGCAGTTCCAAGTTGGTGAGAAACGCTGTATACATTGGGATACAGTGTTTCTTATGAAGAAGTTTTGCGATTCATAACATCCGCAGCAAAACAACAGCTATCACAAGAAGGTGTACCTTTCGTCCCATTCGGTATACACACTACCAACACTGACGACAACATGGGAACAGTTCATGCAGCAATTGATAACTTTGACACAAATGAACACACCTTAGACGGCAAAGAAACAACCCATTCCATGGCCATGGTTGTATATCAGAGGTGTGACCAAGACAGACAGATATCGGATGTTGAGATACCCCGGCTCTCGGAGAGAAGTATCGGCGCAGGTGATTATGGCACCGACATGTCAAGCGTAACATATTTTCAAAAGCCACCAACACGTCCAGCTCCAGACACATTTGCCAATGCTGCCAACTTTTACATTGATGGGGACAACGACCATATCCGTAAAGCTGTGGTTTCCGACCTGTCTTGGGGCTCTTTGTAGATCATATATGGCTGGTCTTGATAATATCCCTGCATGGTCAGGATATAATTCAGTGACTACAAAGGCCTCTGTACCTATAACGACCGTCAGGTACTTACCTTTCATAGACGCACCGCCGTCAGACAACTCCACAATTTTCACAGCACTCAATCAGCTTGTCCGACTGGCAGCGGAACTTGGACAAAACCACATCATAGTGACAGCTGATCTAGCCATCTATTCCAAAGCTAGAGAAATATTGTGGACAAAGCCAGCGTGTTTGGAAGGTAAGGTAACACTCAGACTAGGGGGTATGCATCATACAATGGCATTTCTCGCTTCCATTGGAAAGCTGTTTGGAGATGGAGGCCTTCTCAGCTTACTGACAGAGTCGGATGTTTATTCTGACGTTACCGCCGAACAGATGCTAACAGGAGCACAACTGACAAGAGGAGTAAGGGGCATGAAGGTCATCCTAGACGCAATGTGCCGATGCTTCTTTGATGCCTTTATCGATTGGGTGACAACAGAGAAAGACAAAGAACCACAGCCCCAGATAGGACATCACATGGAGAAAACTCCGTGATGCAATCAAGGAGAAGGATGTGGAGACCACAAAGGAGATTCGAGAAACCCTAGAGGCCGAATTTCAAGATACACTTGACCTCATAAGCGAGTTCCGAACACATGGAGAAGCGCAAAGTTCAACATTCAGGTACTGGATGAACTTCCTTGATGCTGCATTTCTGTTACTACGGCTTTTGAGAGCAGAAAGAGACGGCGATTTTGATCGCCACATGTTATCAGTAACGGAGAGTGTTCACTGGTTTTGGGCGGCAGGACGAACAAACTACGCACGGTTCACGCCCGTGTATATCGCCGATATGCTCACTCTAAAGACCACCAACCCACAAGCATATGAACATCTTGAGAACGGTGGCTTTTGTTGTCAGACGGCGATCCGGGCACGCCTTCAATGCAGTTCCAACTGATCAGGCACTTGAACAAACAATAAATAAAGAAGCAAAAGGATCAGGGGGAATCATTGGATTTACTCGTAGAAAGGGAGCATTGACTCGGTGGCTGGTAACTCGTCACATTCTAGGTGAATTTTGTGGACAGTTCAGAGAGACTGTATCCAAGAACCAAGGTGCTAGTCAACACGAGGAATTGGGCAAAAGCCGAAAGGAAAGGGATGAAGCAGATGTTGATAAGGTAGTTGATCTAGTCACTACACAGTACCAAATCCGTTCGACTTAAACACGGTATCAGAACGTCTGGTAAACATTGCCACAGGGCAAGTTGCGTCTGCGGACATAGAAAAGTCGATGAATGAATTCCGAGTTGCTAGTCAAGAGGCAGTTGATAAATTCGTATCGGAAAGAATCTAGAAGGAACGTACTGTGAAATTCTGGGAACCAATCCCTCGCAGTAAGGTTAAGACCTTCTCGAATATGCAAAAACCATTTGCTACAAGCAAAACATCGAAACTGATGCTAGACTCGGAAGTTCTGTTCAGACGACTGCTGGCAGTAGCGAATCATAGAGACATTGAAATGAATGATGTCTTGAAACATGAATTGGCTTCGGTTCCACCTGCCCTATTTCACGACGACGGCACCATGCGCAAAACAAACAAGGCAGAGTTGACGAAGAAACTTGAATCTTTCGTTGAGGAGATCAACGAGTTTCCAGTTCAGCAAGCTGATACTGACAGCAACACGGCATATATCATCGATGCGATGGCACTGCTGCAGTCGCTGAACGAAGGACACTTCAAAACATTTGACCAACTAGGCACAGTCGTTTTGAAACATATCATGTCACATTTTACCCGGGATTACATCGATTACATCGGTCACTGTCGTCTTTGACCGGTATGATAAAGCCAGTTCTCTCAAAGGCCAAACCGTAAGCTCCTGCTTACCTGCCATGCATGCCTTGACTGGATGCGACACAAACAGCTCAATATACAAAGTTGGGAAACGAACCTCGTTCAACAAACTGGTGAAAAGTGCCGACAAGCTACGGGAATTGTCCAAGGTGGGCTTATCAGAATCTATAGATGAATGTTTACCAGTCGCGCGAAGGTATACTATGATGCTGTTTGGCGGCTTCAACAATAAGACAAGTGGAAAACCGTATGACAGTATGGATGAAATCCGATTGGCGATCGCTACATCCACGGACAAATCAGCAACGCAACTTCCACCGACAGAAGATGCATTCAAGCACCATGTAATGCGTGCACGAGTTCAGACAATAGTCTGGTGCCAAAGCCATATTCCAGATCCTGAGGTTCCTGATCCAGTCGGAAATGGATGGAAGAAAGATGAAAATGGAATCCTGGTGCCAGTTTACTTCGCAAATCCACCAGCGCCAGTATTCTTGAGGGACCTGACACATTTGTATTGTAAGGATGGCAACTGTAATAGCAGCAAGTGTCAGTGCCATTCCGTGGGCCTTCAATGCATTGACATCTGTCGGTGCCAACATGAGTGCACAAACAGAACGACTGCTGTTACAATAGGTGATTCGGATTCGGATGATGAAAGTGAGCCCAGTTGAAGGTGGATAGATCTTGCAAACGAAACACGAAATAATGTAGTTTGTATCGTGTACTGATTTCTGCTGTTGAGATCGTCGTCCTGTTCCATTGTATAGTTATTTATCGGTTATGTACACACCATCTGTTTATGATTTTGTGAATATTTGATCTTCTCAGCATTTGTTTGTTAAATTTGGCGGCCATCTTGAAAAAGTAAAACATATCGACAGGTAGTCGAACATGTATGCACATACAGTGTATAGTCCCATGCGTTCGTATGATCGTGTGTATAATATCCCGTTCGTTGTATCGGTCAAATACACAACATTTGTTCTCGATTCTATGATTATTTTATCTGCTCAGCAATAGTTCGTTAGATTTGGCGGCCATCTTGAAAATGTTAAAATTGTCGACAAACAGTCGAACATGTATGTGTACATATTTTTCTTTGTACGAGGGTTCTCTATATATTATGACATTCGGGCAACGATTATAATTATACACGGCAATTACATTTTTTTCTAATTATATGATAATTTGCACTGCTCAGCATTCGCGTATAGTTTAGATAATTAGACCAACCAAACTACGATAATGTGATTATTATTGCATTTGAAAGTATAGAAGTGTTAGTTTTCGTCAGTATTATGTGTGTCGAAATGTATAACATTACAACTGACGTTAATTGTTCATAAATACCAAGGTACAGCCCGTTGCAAACGCTAATCTTCCCGATTGGCTAGAAACCCACGTTTCCATGGTTACCGTCTACGAACATGCATTTTAATATTATTGTTCGATTCCAAAATATGTGTGCGTGTAAAATGAAGACAGTTTACCAAATATACAACTTTATATGTTGTTTTGATGTTTAAATATATATTTTGAATTTTCTGGAAAAAAATATTGGTTACCATAGAAACCAGCGAAAAAAACATATTCGGCCGCGGTTTTCGCAATTTTAACACGCAGATTCGAATTCTACGATGAATTTCCTGTAAGAATAGATATATTTCATAAAGTTCTACTCTGGGTAGGGGTAGGTCGAAATTTTCAGCCGAGCGCCAAAGGAGTATTTCACAATTTACGGGATTGGATTCCGCGAGTCGGGCAATCGATCATGAATAAAACTCATTATACGAATCTTTCAACCAAATCTTCTTTACGACCCGACAGTCGGGCATTCCTTTTTCTCAATTCATCATTTAGCTGCGTTACATTGAACAATCCGTACGTAGATGCCATATGTTAATCAGATAATTCTAATGCGGTAAACACGTCTGTCTATTTGCATAATAACAGAATCTTAGGAGTCTTGGACCGTGACCGGTGGCGCCATCTGGTGTAGCACAAGATAAGATAACCGACTACTATCCCACATTGAGTGTATACCACTACTGTCTGTTTCACGAAAGCTGCCCAAATTTTACGGCTATATAAACAATTCAAAAACAAGATTTATTTTGATAATATTAAATTAAAGGAAAAATTAAGAATGAGCCTTCTTTTTATTTCTTGAAATTTGGTCAAATATTGATTTTATTGCGAACAATTTCCCCATGTTAAATTCACGGAGTGAAGATGTCTATGGGGATTTAACATGGTGATTTTTTTTCTTTTGAATTTTAGAAATACTGGACCGATTTTTAAAATTTAACTTTTGTTTTCTTAGTTAGATCATATCCAAGCTATCTAGTCAGGTTTCGGAGTCAATTTCCAAAGTTTTTCGTTTTTTGACTCCTCCCACACTTCTTTACCACTTTTTCCCCCATGTTAAATTCCCATAGAGAAATCAATTTTTCGTAATACAATCAATATTTGACCGAATTTCACGAAATAAAAAGAAGGCTCATTCTTAAATTTTCCTTTAATTTAATATTATCAAAAAAAATATTGTTTTTGAATTGTTTATATGGCCGCAAAATTTGGGCAGCTTTCGCGAAGCAGACTATAGTGGGCACGTTGTACACTGATTAGCTATCTCCAACAGACGGCCTTATATATTCTACCGATTATATTTAATGCTATTGCCTCGGAATTTTCATATTAAACTGGTCCCCGTTGATGTGTGATTGTCTAAATATTAGTATGCACCCAGTAATACTTGATTTAAAATCTGAGGAATGGGCCATATCGTTATAATAGTATGGAAATTAAATACCTATCAACATAACAACACCACGTGATTTTCTTTCTTATGGTATTTCACATGCAATGTGGCCCATGTCACAAGGTCCTTTTCCCCAGCCGGCGGCTCATATTTCGTTAAATCTTCAACACGATGAGTAACCTTGCAAAGTTTATTAGCGAAATACTACATATGAGGTATATGTCATAGGGTGTGGAATCACGTGGTTTCCAAACGGCGTGTTTTTTTTAGATTTATGTACAGTATATGTCCTTTAATATAATTATATAAGTAATAGAACGAAGCTGTTTTTTTTTTAAAATTGCACAGCCAATGAGTAACAGACCTGAGGTTACCTTTTATTGCATAGTTTTCTTTACTCTCATATAATTACATGTATGTCGTTTTGACTTTGAATCAATTACTGTCAATGCAATTAAAAGTCGAGAGCACGTGGACGTTAGAAATAAACGGTAATCGATTCTTCGTGAAAGTTATGTATATATATTGAATTTTTAATAAATTAATTTCGTAGCGAGAGCTAGCGAGCGAGAAATTAATTTATTAAAATTCAATATGTGAACTATAACGTACTTATTATGTACCAGCCCACTCACGAAGCTCCGCCTCTAAACATGATTTCGAATAGCTATACTAGTATTTGATTGGCGGTGTGACACGAAGTGAGCGCGTGTGTGGGCGGTAATATGCTATGCGTCTCGTGAACAGTCGGCTGTCAGTTCAGAGACAGTAAAGCATCCAAATTGCACGTACAGTTAAACCCCTCTAAACCGAACACCCTGGCGACCCCAGTGTCTTTATTTTAAATGGGTTTCACTGTCATTTCTTTCATTGCCGTGTCTATTAATGATTGAAAATGACAAAAACTGTTCATGGAGTGCTTAATTACAGTGGAACCTCTCTAAACCGGACACCCTGGGTATCCCCAGTACAGTGGAACCTCTCTAAACGGGACACCCTGGGGGTCCCCAGTACAGTGGAACCTCTCTAAACCGGACACCCTGGGGGTCCCCAGTACAGTGGAACCTCTCTAAACCGGACACCCTGGGGGTCCCCAGGGTGTCCGATTTACAGAGGTTCCATTGAACGTGTGCGCTGCCTTATTGTTTTCTGAAATACGAGAAAGGCTAGTAGTGTTTCTCTCTGATCTCGCTCCACGATGAATTAGCAGGATCACGTGACGCATACTACACATCGCGGTACATCTAATATCGTGCTATTTAATGTACGTATTCTGTAACCAGCAATTTGCGTAATACCGCTCTATTACATTACTTATTTGTAATCCGAATATCGGCGGATCGGAAAACGGCGGACGGCATTCCGTCCGATAAAGTATGACAAAGTTACCGAGAACCCGCGGCAATCGACCGAATGTTAAAGGCTTATTGGTTATTACTGCATTAGCGCAGACTTATCATACACAATGTACTCTCGAAATATATATACCATAACTATTGTGCCCATAATGAATTATATAATTACATGCATACCAGTTGCAAATGCAATCAAACTTGCATTAAGCGACCACCCAAGGGAGATACCAAAAATGGTCGCTTAGAACAATGGTCTCTTAACACAAAAATGAAAATAAAATGGAAATCCGGGTACTGATATGTCCGGTTATATGGTTAACATATCAATAAATACATTAGAATACTACCTGTAATTTTTACTCCGCACTCTCTGAATTATTCAGGTTTAATTTCATCAAAATAGATGAAATAATATGAATGTTATTATAGGAATGAATGGCCTTTTTGTGGAATTTATCGGGGTATAAACTTGGAAAAGTCGCGGGAATACTGGACGAAGGCCGGAAGGCCTCGTCCAGTATTCCCGCGACTTTTCCAAGTTTATATCCCCGATAAATTCAACAAAAAGGCCATTCGTTCCTTATAATTCCAGCATTTTAAATAAATTCATCAAGAAAATGTGTTTATTTTCCGTTTTCTTAATAATTATTTGAACTGCGCCTCAAGGTTACGGAACGTAGTTCGGCGTGGGAGTTTACTGGGATGTAAATTTTGGACAGAGGCTTGCTACGGTCCAATCAAATGTTAGGGAATTGTGTAAATATTTTTGTGCTGGAATTATTGAGAAATAAAATCGCCTAGCTGAAATCGCAAATAGGCATTCATGAGTTAATTCCCTTTAGTAATCACTAAGAGCGAGTTCAAGCTTAAACTATGGTTACTATAGTTGAACTATAGTTCTATAGTTCAACTAAACAACCGCGAACGCAGACTGGTTCGACCAGAGTGACGTAATACATCTACTATAGTTCGACTAGCTAAAAGACGCATGTTCCTCCAGTTTCAAGATGGCGGCGAATAGTTAAAAATTTCTAGAGAGTGGAAAATGTACATGGACATTCTCTAATAGACATGCGCAATGCATCTACTATAGTTCAACTACAGTACGAACCCGAACTCGCTCTAAGGAAACTAGCGAATCAGAACGAGGTTTCAGGTCAATAATCATAAACAATGCAACATTCACACTTTGACCGTGACAGGGGATTTGTTTCCTTTCTTTGTCACACGCTTGAGGCTAATTCACCTGGAGAAAGTGACATCCGGTCAATTAATCATCGTTTAATACAAACGACCATACAAAATATGTGACCGCTGGTCGCGTTAAGGAAAAGTTGTTGAATACACTGTCATTATATAGGCCAAATGGTCGGTGGGAATTGAAAGTGGTCGCATAAGACAAAAATCGCTTAATGCACGTGGTCGCTTGTACAAGTTTGACTGGTCAAAATAGTCGACGATCACATTCAGTCTGCTGGAAAGGAACACGATGAATGGTCAAAGGGAAACACAGGTAACTACATGGTATTCACATCGTGGGCCAAAGTATCATGCAAATGCATTATAGTTTGGCACGCATGTTGAATATGCATGTATTTAATAGTGAAGAATCAATACATACTTCACCACTGTTTGTCGTCTTGTGATAAATATTGTGTTGTATTATAGTGTATGCTGAAAGCGAGTAGGCCTATTGCTGAATAAACATTACCATGTCAAAAAAAATTGTTATTTTACATGTGGTTTTGATAGAAAGTAATATCGACAATGCAATGCTATCAGCCAATCATTACGCGATATGTTGTTAATAAATAGTGTATTTTGTCTGCTTTCTCAATAAAAACATGGATTGACAGCATTTTAGAATAATTTCCATTGGAAGATAAATATAATAATCAGCGGACGACACAATTTAATTCAGCATTGTAAGGTTAACATTTATTCTAATGCACTCTATACATATCACGCAATCTGGCGTCGGCGCTTTTTCTCTTTAACCCCTTGCCAGACTTTCATAATATTTCACAGCAATGTTTGTCTAGTGATGATGCTTCATTACGCACACCCCCACATCCAAATTCTGAAGGTCAATGTAATTTATTTACTTTTAATGTTCACCGGTTTTGTAACAGAAATGCGTTAAAGTTATTGTTTTTTCACAATATCTCTTTAACCCCTTGCCACACTTTGATAATATTTCGCATCAATATTTGTCTAGGGATGATGCTTCATTACGCACACCGCCACATCCAAATGATCAAGGTCAAGGTCATTTATTTACTTTTAATGTTCACCGGCTTTGTAACAGAAATGCGTTAAAGTTATTGTTTTTTCACAATATCTCTTTAACCCCTTGCCACACTTTGATAATATTTCACATCAATGTTTGTCTAGGGATGATGCTTCATTACGCACACCCCCACATCCAAATTATCAAGGTCAAGGTCATTTATTTACCTTTAATGTTCACCGGTTTTATAACAGAAATGCGTTAAACTTATTGTTTTTTCACAATATCTCTTTGACCCCTTGCCACACTTTGATAATATTTCACATCAATCTTTGTCTAGGGATGATGCTTCATTACGCACACCCCCACATCTAAATTCTCAAGGTCAAGATCATTTATTTACTTGTAATGTTCACGGTCAAATGCCTCGGCAGGCTCGATACCGCTTCCGTGGCGGAATTCTTGTCTGATATACGCCGCAAATTTGAAAATTACAATACAGTTAACCATATATTTCCCCACCCATGTACAACTGTTACCGTTTTCACCGCGCGATTAACCGTTACAATACAGAATTAAATTGTGTCGTCTGCTGTTCAATTTATTTTCATTTTTCTCATGGACAGCACTGATTGGACAATTATGGCGTGGCCACGAGATAATTCATGTGACTGTGCTTTTCTTTTATTTATAGATACATTGGAACCCTTCTAACCGGACACCCTGGTGACCCCACTGTGCTTAATTTAGACGGTTGTTTCTCAGATACGCCTAAACATATTATCGTATTTCTCTGAACCTACTGTCTGTTTCACGAAAGCTACCCAAATAGTACAGCTATATAAACAATTAAAAAACAATTTTGTTTTCGATACTATTAAATTCAGTAAAGGAAAATTTAAGAATGAGCCTTGTTTTTATTTCGTTAAATTTGGTCAAATATTGATACGAAAAATTAGTTCTGTATGGGAATTTAACATTGGGGGAAAAAAGACGTGGAGAACCTGGAGGAGTCGTAAAACGAAAAAAAATGGAAAATGATTCTGAAATGTAGATAGATAGCTTGGAAATGATCTAACTAAGAAAAGTAAAGTTACATTTTGAAAATGGGTCTACAAAAATTTCCCTATGTGACGATGTCTATGGGGATTTAACATGTGGAAATTATTTTTTCACAATAAAATCAATATTGGACCAAATTTCACGAAATAAAAAGTAGGCTCATTCTTAAATTTTGCTATAATTTAATAGTATCTGCGTAGCCGTAAAATTTGGGCAGGTTTCGTGAAACTGACAGCAGAATGATGCATGTATACATGTACGCACCAATACCTGCGCTAATCTTGCCAACATTTGCCAATTTCTTTATGACAAGATACTTGAACATTGTGCTTCAAAGCAAGCATCTTGATTGGCTGAGTCTGAGCTATTGCATGTATTAATCAGTATTGTAAACATTGTTTTAATACTCTCATAATCAGGTCAGTCATATATAACGTACATACTGTATATACTGTATTATGTAGTATTCTGTATTCTGTATATACAAATGGGTTACATGTAATAAATACGATAACAATATATAATTAACACGGTGTTAATCATACTATCGTCATCGTACTGTCGTGTTATCGTAGTACCGACATCGTAGTATCGTTATCGTACTATCGTAAAGTACCGACATCGTAGATTCGTACAATCGTACTGTCGTAATATCGATCTTATTGTGATATCAAGGAGTATGATCACATGGTCCTAACAACAACGACAAGTACTGAAACTTCCAGAATCAATCTGATTCAAAGTACGTATTATTTTATAGTGTCCTTATTACGTAACGGATGTTGATGAAATATGGCGCATCAAACGCGTCTTGTTAAGCTGCATTTGGTTGTCTCTGTATTTTCGCCCATATTTATGTCGGTTTTGCGTAGAATCGATTTCCGTGTCTACCGAAACGGAAATCGATTCTTCGCAAAAACGACATAAGTCTGTGCCGAAACAGTGCTACGCTTCACCATACCATTTGCGAGGGTATTATCCGGCGTGTTTGATATGTTAGCGATAGCAAACTGTCAAAGCTGTATTAATACATTATTAATAAAGAACATACACATGCAGAAATGGGTTATTTTACCGTGTCAATGTGTTTATCTGACATTTACATGTATTTCTTGTAAATTTGAAAGCTTCATTTCGTTATGCTGAATGTTGAACAACAACAAGAGCAAACTGGCTTCTATTGGAAAATGATTTCCATGTTATTGTGGCAATTTACCAGTTCTACATCAAAGATTATTATTTTAAATGTATCACATAATATACAGTTTAATATAGGAATGAATGGCCTTTTTGTGGAATTTATCGGGGTATAAACTTGGAAAAGTCGCGGGAATACTTATAATTCCAGCATTTGAAATAAATTCATCAAGAAAATGTGTTTATTTTCCGTTTTCTTAACGGTTGCTCACATTTTTGGAATGGGTCAAATTGTAGCCGTAGATCGCATATCGAAGGCGAATTAGTGTAGCTAACTGTGCGGATGCACTGTTTGATCCGTGTCTACACTGGCCGCAAAATCCATAAGCACAATTTCACCAGCTACAGCCACGTGTCACCGTGTGATGTAAACTGAGCTATGAATATAACGAACTATGTACATGTACTACTGTCTGTTTCACGAAACCTGCTCACATTTTACGGCTATATAAGCAATGCAAAATCAATATATGTTTTTCACTTTACGAATGGTACTTCTTTTTATTTCGTGAAATGTGGTCCAATATTGATTTTATTACGGGTATTAAATTTCTAATTTCAGAAATACCGGACCGATTTTCAAAATTTGACTTTTGTTTTCTTAGTCAGATCATTTCCAAGCTATCTAGCTAGGTTTCGCAGTCAATTTCAAATATTTGTCGTTTTTTAACTCCTCCTCCAGCTCCTCCGCCTGTTTTACGTTAAATTACCATAGCCAAATCATGTTTTTGTAATAAAATCAATATTTGACCAAATTTGATGAAATAAAAAGAAGGCTCATTCTTTAATTTTGTTAAAATTTAATATTATCCAAAAAGAATTATTGTTTTTGCATTGTTTATATGGCCGTACACTTGGCAGGTTTCGTGAAATAGACAGTAGTATATAATTCAGAAGCCCGTTTCATTAAACTTCGTACGACTAAAATGTTTTTAAGTGCAAATTTAGGATCGGCTGGAAATTCCAATTGATGGATTTGCATTTATTGAGCATAGCAGCATATGCTCTATAAATATAAATCCAACAATTGTTTACAAGAAAAACAATGTGGTAACAACATAAACTTATGGGGCCCGTTTCACTAAACTTCGTACTACTAAAATGTTCATAAGTGCAAACTTATGATAGTCTGCAAATTTCACAATAACAATGTTTTCTTTTAAACAATCAATGGATTTACATTTATTGAGCATAGGCTGCATATGCAGCCTATGCTCCATAAAATGTAAATCCATCAATTTAAATTTCAAGACGATCCTAAATTTGCACTTATGAACATTTTAGTCGTACGAAGTGTAGTGAAACGGGCATCAGGCGCAGATTCATGATTTCGTTGTTTATACGGAAGCCGACACACACTCTTATTACATGAATGTATTCCATGCTGTGCAAACTGTATGATGGAATATCCTCGATAGCATCATTATTTTAGATGTAACTATCGACAAAAGAAACCCGGTGCGATAAGTGCGATAAAGCCTGACCCAAATGTTGATCTTTCCATGCAGTAGCTACACTGGTCGAACTTCAATAAGCCGTTTTGTCCAGTGTGATACGAACTATGTACATGCACAGGCAATATATTTTAATATATATATAGATTATAACCTACGTTTGATGTTTGCATGCAGGAGCTACACTCAGTCTGGTCGAATTTCAATAAGCCGTATTCAAGGCGGTGGGGAAAATCATGTAATACCTACATGCATATGAAATATCTATGTTAGTGTGTGTATACAAGTCACACTTTAATTTAAATTGATTCCCGGAGCTGTGACACAACATATGAATACATGTAGTTTAGTTAATTACATCGCGGCAACCGTCCCATAAGAGTACATACATGTACATGGCTATTACTGTCTGTTTCACGAAAGCTGCCCAAATTTTACGGCTATATAAACAATTCAAAAACAAGATTTCTTTTGATAATATTAAATTAAAGGAAAAATTAAGAATGAGCCTTCTTTTTATTTCGTTAAATTTGGTCAGATATTGATTTTATTGCGAAAACAAAATTTCCCCATGTTAAATCCCCATAGACATCTTCACGGAGTGAAGATGTCTATGGGGATTTAACATGGGGATTTTTTTTTTTGAATTTTACAAATACTGGACCGATTTTTAAAATTTAACTTTTGTTTTCTTAGTTAGATCATATCCAAGCTATCTAGTCAGGTTTCGGAGTCAATTTGCATTTTTTTTCGTTTTTTGACTACTCCCACACTTCCTTACCACTTTTCCCCCCATGTTAAATTCCCATAGACAAATCAATTTTTCGTAATAAAATCAATATTTGACCGAATTTCACGAAATAAAAAGAAGGCTCATTCTTAAATTTTCCTTTAATTTAATATTATCGAAAATAATATTGTTTTTGAATTGTCTATATAGCCGTAAAATTTGGACAGCTTTCGTGAAACAGACTATAGTTAATACACGTACAATGCAGCTTTCGTGAAACAGACTATAGTTAATACACGTACAATGCACGATGTCATACATTTATATACCAAGCACTGCAAGCGTGACATAATTATGCAAAGAATGTTGTATGTACATAATTTATGATAACATATGTTTTTACAAAATTTGGATGACAGCTTACGGTGGGTCTTGAAGTAGTTTATGTAGGCTGGGCATGGCTGTTTGGCTGTAGTGCCGGCAGGGGTGTCGGGCCAGCACATCACGTTGTCCCACGTCCGGTTACAGTGCCCACCTGCACAAGGTGCCCGATCAATTGATTAGAACAACAACAACAATGGCTGAAAGTGTTGAAAGCGGGCCCACTCCAAAGTAAGTATGATTTCATAGTTTCCTTAATATGCAACGGATTGTGATGAAATATGTCGCAGCAAACGCGTCTTCATGATCTGTATTTGGTGGTCTCGAGACTTCGGCACATGATTATGTCGTTTTTGCGAAGAATCGACAGAACTCGCAATCAAGCAGTTTGATTGTCTGATCCTGAGCTGTAGCACAGCTCAGGATCAGACAATCAAGCTGTTTGACTTCCGGCAGAATATTCAATCATTTTGATATAACGATATTGATATACATTGGCAAGATAAGCGTAGGCGGCAATGTATATGTGTCGAATTCGAAGTGAAACCTATAAACCGGAACACCCTGGCAAGTCCCCAGGACCAGGTTGCTCAACACCTCTGTTAGCCTAACAGACTGTTAAATCCTTAGCAATGCTAAGGATTTAACAGTCTGTTAAGCTAACAGATGCTTTGAGCAACCGGGTCCAGGGTGTCAGGTTTAGAGATACCACTTCGTCCAGCAGGCGTATAATGGAGTGTGTTTTGTGATACAAAATTAGCAGTAGCAGCAACGTATACTGGCATCAATAATGATTAGTAAATATATGCTAAATGTTTCTGCGACAATGTGAATTTCGAAGAGATCAATGTCATGTAAATGTTTCCGTGAGTTTGCCACATATGCCGACACGTATCAAGTGTGCGAATATTAAATGAATCCGTCCAGTAAAATTGAAGTTATGACATGATGGAGATACTCATCATACACGCCATTCGATGCACATGTTCATATACGGACGTACGGACGGACGGAGAGAACCTCAATAGCAAAGTAATATGTCTCCTTGATACCATATAGAAGGTATAATTAAACAGCACTAGGGGGTGATTTACATTGGATACAGTCACATTTACAATGTGTTCCACTTTAAAGGTGCATGCCCACTCAGTATGCACAACAAGTTATGCATATCAAGAGACATCATCTGAGACATTTATTGGCGAAGTAAACATTCATTCACCATTACCCAACGTAGTGATTGGCCACAAGGGGCCACAAGAAAGGCACAGCAACCTTAATGGCATACATCCGAGTGTATACGGATCGGTCTCCATCTCACAGAAGCATTATATCAGTTTTGTAAACAACACATCCTTCTATCGCTACTGGACATTGTCGAACCTTCAATTCGACATCAGAGACACTCGGGAACTGTTTGAACCCGCGGCCTACGGCCTTGGGGTTCAAACAGTTCCTTCGTGCCTCGGAAAACGTTACCACCCACGGCTGGACATTGTCGAACCTTATAATGACCTACCTCCGAGTATGTATGGGTCGGTCTCCATCTGACAGAAGCATTCGATCAGTTTTGTAAACAACACCTTCTTCTGTCGCTCCTGTGTCAGACGAACTACGTCCTGAAACAAAGGAATAAACCTACTGTCTGTTTCACGAAACCTGTCCAAATGTTACGGCCACATAAACAATACGAACAAAATATATTTTTTGATAATATTAAATTTTATCAAAATTTAAGTATGAGCCTTCTTTTTATTTCATGAAATTCTCTATGGGAATTTAACATAGGGACAAAAGAGGTGAAGAACCTGGAGGAGGAGCCGAAAAACGAAAAGTTTTGGAAATTGATTCTGAAACCTAGCTAGATAGCTTGGAAATGGTCTAACTAAGAAAACGAAAGTTACATTTTGAAAATGAATCCACTATTTCTGAAATTATAAAAAATGTCCCCATGTTAAATCCTCATATATATCTTCACAGAGTGATGTTTATGGGGATTTAACATGTGGAAATTGTTATTTAGCAATACAATCAACATTGAACCAAATTTCATTGTATGGATTGCCATATATCGCTACACCACGGTCAACGGTAAAACAATGCGTAATAGTATTTAAATTTCTTCGCATTAAAATATAGAGAATCAAAGGATTGAACGTCCTGAATTCTGACAGCATGTGTTTGTGGATGACACATAGACTAATAATTAATATGAATGGAAAGCGTTTCGCGAAAAATAAGCGTGGGAATACAGCAGCAGCAGAAACAACAACAACAACAGCAACGAGTTACATACCCGAGTATGGCGGTTAATCGTCGCATCTTTAGACTACGGAAACATTTGCAATCACATAAATTTAGTACAAAAAAAATCAAACAAAACATGTATCACACTGTTTTCAGTGTGATACATGTTTTGTTTGATTTGTTTGTGCTAAATTTGTGCAAAAGGCGATCAAGCTAACTACTTGTTATGGCGTAAGACCCGTGTTTTTAAAAAGTTAAACTCGAAACACATGTGCTGCGACCGACATTAGCTCATCTGCGTACAAGATGTAAGACCTGAAATGTGGATGTTGGTTCTATAATTCTTCGCTAGCGCTCGAATAAAACCTACAGGGCGTTGACGTTCATACTTCGCTATATATGTATTGAGAGACAATTCTACAATATGACACAAGCGTATTACCATAAACTTACATAATGCAGTGTGTATTAGCAAAATTCTCAGGTCACTCTCCACGAAGTAGAAAGTAAACAAAGAGCGCTTGCTTCAAACGCACATTTGGAAAGACTACTCCGTCATAACTGTTATGTAATGCAGTGTAACGAAATGCAATTAGAGGGATGTACTCACAACAACATGTAGCACAGAGATATACAGTCGACGAACATCTCTGTACCACGTTTTGCTGCCGACGAACATTTGGCCATTAAACACATTAAATCTAAAAAATATTTAAAAGTAAGTACTTTTTTTTTCAATAACAAAATAGTCACCCTCCCCAAAAAGTCCATCAAATATTTATTTTATTTCGAAAAAAAAAGATTTTCCTATGGGAATTTAACATGGGAGTCGATTTTGGAATGCAATTGACTCCGAAACCTGGCTTGAACAAAAGTTATATTTTGAAAATCGGTCGAGAAATAAAAAAAATATTAAAAAAAAATCTACGTTTAGCCCCATGTTCAATTCCCATAGGAAAATCTTTTTTTCGCAATAAAATCAGTATTTGATTCATGATTTTTTTGGGGGAGTGTGACTTTTTTGTTATTGATAAAAAAGTACTTATTTTTAAATATTTTTTAGATTTAATGCGTTTAATAGCCAAAAGTTCGTCGGCAGCAAAACGTGGAACAGACAGTAGTGCTACATTGTAGTACATGTACGTTTAGGTTACAAGTATTTCATATTTTACCGGAAGATGTATTACTCGGCAGATAATGAACTGCCAATTCGCATGGAATACACCATCCCTGCGTGTCTACGGAGGACGATTAAATGGTTCTATTTCTAGAGTGTTGTGATAGTTTTGGCCTAACCCTTACACTGCTGGATGAAATGTTGTCGTCGGCTGTTTATTTAATTCCATTTTACTTATCAAAACATGGTTTGGTAGCACTTTGGAAGTACTGTACAAAAATACATTGCCATTATGTCATTTTTGGATATTTTATTGCGGTCTGCAAGCGTATATTATATGATCGAGGCGGCAACCAGTAGGCTTGTTACATGTCTGTTCAAGTAAAGCAAGTTCATGTCGTCCGTCTGGAACCGTCTGGCAAGGCAGCCAATTACGGGATTGGTGTCGGTCGATCTTGGCCAAGATACATATAATGTTTGACAATGGCAAAACGTTTGCTGTGGCATTCGGGAACTGTTTGAACCCGCGGCCTACGGCCTTGGGTTCAAACTGTTTCAGAGTGCCACGGCAAACGTTTACACACGGTTGGATATACATGTAGTCGAATATAAGGTTTGACAATGTCCAGCCGTGGGTAACCGTTTGCCGTGGCACTCGGGAACTGTTTGATCCCCAAGCCGTATGCCGCGGGTTCAAACAGTTCCCGATTACCACGGCAAACGTTCACCCACGGCTTGACATGGTCGAACGCTATTATTACATTTCCGTCGGAAATATCGTGTAATTTGAGCATGTACGCAGTACTTTCGGTACTTTGATTACATTCAAACAGCTGATTTACGCACAGTATTACATATTCCGGGGCCGCAGTATATGGAAGGTAATATCCGCCATAATTATATTTGTCTTGATGCTTTCTTGCTGATGACAATACAACTTCCATGTGTGTTATTGCATTCGTACTTTGTATTGAGACAATTATATGTGTCCTGGTGCTTGTGTGTATATGCCATTGCTACTTCTATCCTTGCTATTCATTCATGATTTGTATTATGATATTTGAAATCAGCTTGATTTTTTGGTATTTGTCTTCATTACGACTTCATTTGTCATATTAACATTGCGAGTATTGATACGTCCTAATGTGAAGCAAATGTAAGAATAAAGCACTTCGCACTTAGCATAAGGTCGATAGCAGCAAGGAAGTACACTGGAAGTAAAGCATCAAGCCACAGGCAGTAAGCACACAGCCACACGCAGTAAGCATAAAGCCACAAACCGAATGACGCAGCCAAGCAATATTGGTGATATAATGCCTCATTATGACGCCAGATGGCACTGCTGTCAATGTTAGGAATCTTCCCACTAATAAATAATATTACGAGATGTGATTGGCTGTTTGAGGCACACCTCCAATGCCAGTGTTGATGTAAGATTTCACCCACAAATTATCACAGTATAGGTTAGAAGACACCAAATAGTTTTACTATATACTGTAACCGAATCCCATCCAATAAGGCCAGTCTCACCTACTTTCACTATTCGTATAGAAGTTGTGGGACCTACTTGTACATGACCTGCAGCCGGTCTGTACTGGTTCTGCATGAATTAAACAATAGGTTCACTTACTCCTAAGAAAGAAAAATACAACCTCGTCATGTCCCCCAATATTATTTACATTGTTTTTGGCCACGAAAACTCTGTGAAACTGGGTAGTAATGGATCAAGATTTGCAAGCGAACAGTGTCAGTGACCTCAAAACATCCGCACGATTTTGTTCATAACGGACTACTATTACCCCCTTGACGATTTTGCACCATTTATTATTCTCTAACCTATATTAACTAAATACGTATGTATGGTCTTTGACTTACTAATGTGTTTTATACATACATGTATCCTCATAATTAAATTACATATGTACTTAAGTGAAAACTATCATATTTTTATAGTAAGTTACACATATGGTAACTTGCACAGGTTTACTGTCAAACTGGCCCGTTACCTATGCAAACCAATAACCATCCGGGACCAGAGCCCACCGCCATTGATTTTCCCTAAAACACTAACCCGTTACCACATATTTTGCTATTCTCAGCTACTTTCGTTTTTCTTATGGATGTTGTGGGACCTATTTTCCAATAACCTTATTCTGCTCTGGATCTTGACTAATTAAAATATAGATTTAATTATTGTTGAAGCTGGGGTCCCATCCAGTAGGTACACATTTTCTTTATGGAAATTAAATAAGTGTATAATTGCAACTAGTCCACCACTTTTAAAAATTACGAGTGCCAGCTACACAGATATAATTATTTAGTAATATTTAATGTACTCATAGAGACTCGCGGTGGTATCAAGCTAGTTCCATATGCAGTATTTTTAAATTATTTATATCAACTAAATGCTGAATAAATATTTTTATCGACATATCATAAAGTATGATATTGCACATAAAAAAATATATAAATGGAATAAATGGAATAAATAGTTGCTTCCGTTATCATTTTAAGGGAACACGGTTATCGCCCCTGATATCAAACTGGCATTTCGCGTTTGATATAAAAAATATGATAATGTCAATTAGTACGTCTATTCATTTTGCCATAAAAATGTCAGATTGAAAGAATAAAGAAAAACAAGTCTCCCTATATTATGACCTGGCATGTAGCACTCTATGTTTAAGGTTAGAGAAATCGAGTATGCAAAATTAGTCCGGCATAACAAATAGTCCGTGTGTTTTAAGGTCACAGACACAGTTTGCTTGCAAATCTTGATCCATTACCACCCAGTTTCACTTGACGAACATGTTAGGGTGTTTTTAACACCAGTTTTCAGCATAGTTGAAGCATTTAAAAGAAAACACTGAGCCTGTTGGTCAGAAGATGTAAACAGAGTTTCCGTGGCCAAATAATGTAAACAATATTGGGGGATATGACGGTCCCACAACATCCATACGAAAAGTGAAAGTAGGAAAAACTGGCTGGGATTCGGTTAAATTATACAGTAAAACTAATTGGTGTATTTTAACCTAAACATGGCGCAACAGAAAAGGCGGCATCAATATACATCAACACCGTTAGGGACATGGAACAATTTAGAGAGCAACGCATTGTAGGACAGGTACCAGCATATTAACTAATTTTAGGCAGAACTATTTTAAGTTTTAGCAGCGCACCTGGCGTCATAATGGTTGTTGCCAAATTACTGTTGCAATTATTGTTGTCAAGGGGCATGGCTTAGCGAGCTAACAAAGTGCATAGCAAAACAGCGATGCAATAATCAATAATGTAACACCGGATGTCACTAACAATGAAGAATCAAGCCACTTAGAATGTAATCAACACACACGCATGGAAACAGTACGAATGAATAAAGCATCAAACCACATACATAGAAATGCAAGCATCAAGCCACATATAATTGTAATAATACGGATATAACTTAGAATGTCATCAGCCAGCAAGCATCAAGCCACATATAATTGTAATAAGACGGATACAACTTAAAATGTCATCAGCCAGCAAGCATCAAGCCACGTATAATTGTAATAATACGGATATAACTTAAAATGTCATCAGCCAGCAAGCAGCAAGCCAAATATAATTATGGCGGATATTACCTTCCATAGCAGTACGCGTCGCGTGATGCATCTGCATAAATTTCAGTGCGACCGTTGTGAACTGGTCTGGTGACGTAATGCGTGTTCTATTAACGTCATGAGACACATGGATTACATCTAGCATTGTGTACAACCATGGTCAAACAGCACGCGATGTACGTTTGAACACGGCTGTGAGCGGTGTCAAACAACGGCATCATATAACAATATCATTTTAACGACAACTGACAAATATGTTGCTACGCCATGCCATACGGCTGCTTGAAGTAGGTGGACCATACAAATGGCCGGGTTACACTGGTTGAATGTACACGCGTCATAAGGTCCATTTGTAACTACATTGTAGTTGTAACCAGCTATACGGCGAAACTGTCCTTTGTTAAAAGGACAAATCGTAAATATGTCCGCCTCTCGGATGATCTCCCTTCAAAAACATCCGATTTGTGAGCGTATTTAATTTCGAAATTTGGTCATATTTCCCGTAAACAACATCTTAAAACGATGAAAATTTCATTATTCACGCGGAATACATTTCCATCTATACACTGAAAGTTCCACTAAACTACGACAACAATTGGCGGAAATACATTACATTTTCGAAATCAGTATCGACGAATTGCGATGCGATAGGCAGATTCTCCTCTAGCAGGGTCTAAATGTCAGGACACAGCTTAGACAGTGCTAAGATCGAATCCATTAGGCGTCTGACAAGGCTTAGTGTTGATCATGGTTTCCCATTGTGTTAAAAACGTCGGTCCGGGATAATCTACATTAGTGTGTGGCCTTGGTTTGCCGTGCCACGCTGCGTAGTGTACGCTGTGTGAACCTGATATTTGCACCAGCTTCGAGTGGGCGACAGGTGAGAGCATCCGATGGGTAATTGAACGAACCGGATGAAGACCTGTAGCCTATTTCACCAACATTGCAAAGCATACTTTTTTCTTGCACACTATACTTTGAGGGAAAGTTTTTCAATTTTAAGATAAATTTATTAATTTTTATTATACTGAATTTATTACATTATCACAGCCATGTTGGCTGTGATAATGTAATAAAGTCAGTATAATAATTATGCATACTTTTAATCATCAAATATATGCAGTCGTTAGTTCTATATGAAATAATAACAATGTTGGTGAAATCGGCTACTGGTTTGGCCCTCAGGTACGTCTTTGGCATTCTCGTATGTGAGGGTTAAATCTGGTTATACCCTTTGTATGAGTAACATGAGTTTTCCTAATCCTATTACTTTTAGCAGAAGGGCGAAGTGACGTTGGTGTGGTATGTGTCCGGTCAGGTTATTCTAATTTAAGGGCTGAATATGTTTTCTCGGCGTAATATTCCGTTCTGATTTTGGGATTTACACCACCACTAAACGACGGCACTGGCATGTTGTCTCACAAGAATGGGAGATAGGAAGGAGGTGGATACGGAGGAAACCGGCCCCAGGAGGCCTAGCTCTTGTTAGAATAGTCCGCTCTGGTTCTTTAACGTGTCCACACTCTCCCACAAATCTGATACACGGGACCACCGTTTAAAGTCCCCATCTGAAAGGCCTAGCAGAGCAGGAAATACAAAGTATCTCATAAATACTGACGCCCTGGAACTGAACCCTGAATCGAACCCGGGTCGCCAGCGTGGTAGTCCAACGGTGTTACCCCTCGGTCAGGGTCTGCTCTTATCACGCCCCACCCCCTCCCAATGCTGCAGTTAAATACCGGATCGAGACCGTTGGCCCGGCCTTACATGACCTTAGCTGTTGATATGCCGCTAAGCACCAAGGAACAAACAAAGAAACAAACAAGCAAACAAACAAGCAAACACCAGCTTCCAACAATATGTTCGTAATATATTGAATTATAGAAGTCTCTCAATTTGGGTCCGCATAGCAAAAGATAATCGTTTTGATCACGTCCTTGTGGTTGGATGATTCACAGACTGATTCGGATCTAAACTTGTCGCAAAATCAATAAGCCTCATCATGCATACTTGACATGTTGATATTGAATCACATTTGTCAATACATGTAATCTGCACGTGCTCTGCTATTTGTGGCTACTTTCTACGGAAAATATCCCAAGAAATGTCGCCAAGCAACGAAGATGCGTTACGTTTGAAATCTCACTTTTTCCGATAGACGTGTCTGGGGATTATCCTGGTTATCTTGATTCAATAATACTATTGTACTTTACGTTTTGTCCATAGTCTGGCTCATGTTGGTCGCAGACTTAGAAAACGTACCAGTTTGATTGGCTGAGCCTGGACTGTATCACAGATCAGGCTCAGCCAATCAATCTGATTGATTGTAAGAACGATTTTGAAAGAAAACAATTGGCAAGTATAGGCAAAATTAGCGCAGGCGGTAGTGTAGAACAGCTCAGGCTCAGCCAGTCCATCTGTTTAAGTTCAATAGAGAATAGTAGGTTAGCGCCGTGAATGGGAAAAAATATCCGGCAAGGCTCAATAATTTCTTTATTTCTCATCAGAAGTATATGTTGTGACCATTCATTTGAACCGTCTCGTCGAGACGGTTCAAATGAGTGGTCACAACATATACTTTGGTTCAGAAATAAGGAAAATAGATAGAGAATAGTAGGTTATCTGGCAAGGCTTAGGAAACGGGATGGGCGAGGCTCTGCCGAGCACATCCCGTTTCCGAGCCGCGCCAGATATTTTTCCCATTCAACATGTTCAGGGCACTAACCTACTATTTATCTATTTATCCCGTTAACACCTACAAATGGCTTTAAAATGCAAAAAAAAGTAACCCCAGTCACCGCATATATTCATACGCGGTGATTAGGTCGTATTGAGAGGATATCAAAAATGTTTCACGGCAAAGTGTTTCACGGCACATACGCACTGTGTTGACGGGATAAAGTACAATTTTGGAGCATTTTGAGGGGTTCCAGGGATGCGAACGAACCCCCTTTTCAATATTAACTTGTTGGCGCAAAGTATGACTATTTGGAAATTATTGCTCTAAAATACACCAGAACGCCGGAAATTGCACGTAGAAATAAAAAAAAACGGGGGTGGATCCCCAAACCCCCACCCCGACTATCTCCCCGCCTCCAGTTTTCGGCCTTCGGCAGTGGAACCACCCCTGGAAAATTCTTGGCGACGCCTATGCATGGGCGTTGGAAACATAAGATTGGTCCGGCGAAGGTCGTTGATCCCACCCACCACACAACCAAAGTGTATGTTGTTACCACTAAGTTGAACAGTCTCGTCGAGACGGTTCAACTGAGTGGTAACAACATAAACATCTGGTAAGAAATGAGAAAAATTGCTGAAAAATATTTAAAAATGTATGCATCTGTTGATATAATACTATCAAACTAGTTCTAGCCGACACGAAAAACAAACATTCATATTGGAAGTCTACAGTATGAGAAATGCAGCATAGTTCATGGTTATATAACATTAATAATAATTACATTCCTGGCCCTTGTATATATATATCATCAAATCTTGACCAAACTTGTCGGTTGTTGTCCTGACTGTACACAACCGCCTAGCTTCGCTCTAATCGTGCCAATAGTTGCATTATGTGTATTTTTTATAACTTGAATATTGCGCTTGACACTAAGCAGTTTTAATGACTGATCCTGAGCTGTGCCGCAGTTCAGGATCAGCCAATCAAACATCCAAATTACGAGTTGAGATTGTCAATAGATGTTCAGAAACGTTGACACCGTGGGCAAGTTTTAGGTACACGGTTGTGGTTGGGAGTTGAGATTATCAATAGATGTTCACAGAAACGTTGACATCGTGGGCAAGTTTTAGGTACACGGTTGTGGTTGGGAGTTGAGATTGTCAATAGATGTTCAGAAACGTTGACACCGTGGGCAAGATTTAGGTACACGGTTGTGGTTGGGAGTTGAGATTATCAATAGATGTTCACAGAAACGTTGACATCGTGGGCAAGTTTTAGGTACACGGTTGTGGTTGGGAGTTGAGATTGTCAATAGATGTTAACAGAAACGTTGACATCGTGGGCAAGTTTTAGGTACACGGTTGTGGTTGGGAGTTGAGATTGTCAATATATGTTCAGAAACGTTGACACCGTGGGCAAGATTTAGGTACACGGTAGTGGTTGGGAGTTGAGATTATCAATAGATGTTCACAGAAACGTTGACATCGTGGGCAAGTTTTAGGTACACGGTTGTGGTTGGGAGTTGAGATTGTCAATAGATGTTCAGAAACGTTGACACCGTGGGCAAGATTTAGGTACACGGTTGTGGTTGGGAGTTGAGATTATCAATAGATGTTCACAGAAACGTTGACATCGTGGGCAAGTTTTAGGTACACAGTTGTGGTTGGGAGTTGAGATTATCAATAGATGTTCACAGAAACGTTGACATCGTGGGCAAGTTTTAGGTACACGGTTGTGGTTGGGAGTTGAGATTGTCAATAGATGTTCAGAAACGTTGACACCGTGGGCAAGATTTAGGTACACGGTTGTGGTTGGGAGTTGAGATTATCAATAGATGTTCACAGAAACGTTGACATCGTTGGCAAGTTTTAGGTACACGGTTGTGGTTGGGAGTTGAAATTATCAATAGATGTTCACAGAAACGTTGACATCGTGGGCAAGTCTTAGGTACACGGTTGTGGTTGGGAGTTGAGATTGTCAATAGATGTTCAGAAACGTTGACACCGTGGGCAAGTTTTAGGTACACGGTTGTGGTTGGGAGTTGAGATTATCAATAGATGTTCACAGAAACGTTGACATCGTTGGCAAGTTTTAGGTAGGCGGTTGTGGTTGGGAGTTGAGATTATCAATAGATGTTCACAGAAACGTTGACACCGTGTGCAAGTTTTAGATAGACGGTTGTGGTTGGGAGTTGAGATTATCAATAGATGTTCACAGAAACGTTGACACCGTGTGCAAGTTTTAGGTACATAGACGGTTGTGGTTTCGAGTTGAGATTGTCAATAGATGTTCAGAAACGTTGACATATGGACACGTTTTACGCATACGATATGGTAGTCACATGTCGAAGTAATATATCAAGAACTATAAATACATTATACATGTATATACCTAAAAGTATCAATAAGTGAAAAAAAAGTAAGTTAAAACTTTTTTTTTACTCCCTGTTATAACACATTACTCCAATTGTGTTCTAACACTAGGTGTATGGTCACGTGGTCCTAACAACAACAACAAGTACTGAAACTTCAAGAATCCATATGATTCAAAGTACGTATTGTTTTATATTGTCCTTATTACGTAACGGATTTTGATGAAATATGGCGCATCAAAAGCGTCTTGTTAAGCTGCATTTTGGTGGTCTGTGTATTTTCGCCCAAACTTCTGTCGTTTTTGCGAAGAATCGATTTCCGTGCCTACCGGCACGGACGTTTTTGCGAAGAATCGATTTCCGTGCCTACCGGCACGGAAATCGATTCTTTGCAAAAACGACAGAAGTCTGTGCCGAACTCCCTGGACCACCAAATGCAGCGCATGAAGACGCGTTTGCTGTGCCATATTTCATCAAAGTCCGTTGCATATTAATGAAAATATCAAATAATACTTACTTTGAGTGGGCGACGTTGTTGTTGTTGTAACCACGTGATCATGCACCTTGTAACAGGGAGTAAACATATTTTGTTTAACTGATTTGTTTCTACTTATTGATACTTCCAGGTATGTTTAATGTATTTATAGACCGTTATAGTCCGTTGCTTCAACCTGTGTTGGTAGTCTGAGAAAGATACAAATACGCAGACTCAGCAACAAATTGACCACCGTTGTGGATTCTTATTAATTCTAATGCAATTCCATGTTATCATGTTATCTGTGCTGACATTAATTGGAGTAAATGTGAGACCGCTAAGCGAATTTAGAAGTGTAATTGACCAATTTATGGCGCTATCCCGCAATTACCACAGTGTCAACTAGTCATCAGAGCTCCAGATAAGCTTTGTGTCTAAAGAGTATTGTACCCCCTGATTTCACATTAAATGCGTATTTTATTATTACAAATTGATTATTTATTGTCAAAATCTCACAATTTTGATTATATTCAAAACATAAAACAATTTAACCATTGTTATAAGTATTACTTATGTATACTGTAATACAGTTGAACATTTGCTTAGTTGAGCTGCAAAAAACAAACAGTGTTTGCTTTTTGCAGCTCGACTAAGTAAATTTCCAACTTTATTACAGTATTTTCGCTACTCAATTTGAAAATCAATGCTTAATTTCACATTGTTGAGGGTATTTTGTCTTCCCACTGTTGCTAATCAATGCGTATTCAGCTAAAATAAATGCGTAAAGTACGCCAATACGCGCTTTATCTGAGGCGCTGTTAAGTCATGACTGAAGACGGGTCTCATTGCGGCCCACATTGCAGTGGACCTCTGCCGGACTCGTTTGTTTCCTCGTTTGTTTCCTCGTTTGTTTCCTCATGTATTCGTCTATGTTACGAACTGAGAGAATAAAGGAATACATAAAATATATATTACATGCTACCCAGTGATCTACCGTGATTCTGGAGGGATTTATTTCCTTGAAGGAAATATTTCCTCTTAGACGTTCGCGAGACGTAACTGACGTCACGTTTTGACGTAATTTCCGGCGAAGAAACAATTCATACCTAACGTCAAAATTGTCATTTTTGACACGTTATAAACTGGTATTAGAGCAAATTTCATATTTTTCAAAGATCATGTAATATACAATTTGTTCCACTACCATTTTGAAATACTGGATTTATTTCCCTTGACATCTGTGAATCCGACAAAGAAACTCTCGCTCCGCACTCGTTTCTTTATCGGATTCCCAGATGTCTCGTGAAATAAATCTGGTATTTCAAAATGGTAATTGAATAACCTCTATATACTTGTAACTAAGTAGTTCATCCGAAACTCTGCTACCGATGGGCGTGACCTTGGACATTTGAGAGAAGTCATGTGATTTGTACCTGGGAAATGTGCGATATCTCATGAAAAATATTTACAGAAACTGTGAGATTTTCTGTAAATAACTTCGAAAGTTGACAGGATTTTCACAGCAAATGCGGAATTATATTCCAATTTTGCTCTGAATGTTTCGTCAACTTTCGACATCATTTGAGACATGCCATGTGATTTTGTCGCTTCGGACACCTGCGTAATTTAATTAAATACGTTTACAAAATTTACAATATATTTCATAAATAAATTGACCAAATTGACCAAATTTTCAAATTTTCAAAATTTCAAAATTTCAAAATTTCAAATTTTCAGAATATAATTATTGTAAGTTGTTTTCATGAGAAATGTGTTTGCACATCTTCTTGGGTAAAACATCACATGGCGTGCCTCATAGTATCGAATACATCATGACCGAGGCTGGGTCCTACGGAACCCCGCAGGGGACGTAGAATTCTTTTTTTTGTTAATGTGTTCCCAGGAAATAACAATTCGTTCCCTCAATTTAAAAATTCGTTCCCACGAATTAACAACTCGTTCCCTTAACTTAACAATTCGTTCCCACGAAATAACAATTCGTTCCCACGGGAACGAATTGTTAATTCGTGGGAACGAATTGTTATATCGTGGGAACGAATTGTTAATTCGAGGGAACGAATTGTTAAATTGAGGGAACGAATTGTTATTTCGTGGGAACGTATATGAGAGAAGCCAAGTGATATTGCACCCGGGAATATGTGCGATTTTTCATGAAAAATATTTAGAGAAAACTATGATCTTTTCCCGAAATGACGTCGAAAATTGACAATTGAAGCAGAGCTCATGCGGTGTGAACTCTAAATTTTGTATAAACGTTGGGTGATTAGTAAAATTTCAATATATGATTATGTGCTTATTCAATAAAATGAATCTGAACTATTCATTATAGTTTAATATGATACATGTACTTATTATGCCTCGTTTCTTATGAAATCAGTCAACGAGTTTAATATATAGCATATTAAATCAACATAAAGATTCCATTTATTGCATAAGAACATCATCATACATGGCAATACACTTATCATTTAAAGTTGACACAAAATTCAAAGCTAGTGCAGAATGATCAGCATCGACGAAAAAAAAACGAGATGCGACAAGGGCGCTAATACCAGAGACTGACACATATGGTAAGACGGTCCATTTTTGGCGTCGAATTGTTGACTTATATACAATTGCTATTTAATCTTGGCTGCATGCAGGGACATCACAGCTAATTAAATTTGCATTTATCAGTTCAATGTCGAATATAGAATGAGGCAAATCATGGCTGGGTCCGGACTATATATTCGTGTATGCCTGTCTGTCTACTTGCGTACGGTTGCATGCGCATGCCCAGAAGAAATGTATCAAACATATTGCATACATGCAACATTGATGATCAAAGTATGGAAGCGTCCTGGTGCCAATGATAAAATATATTGATCACCTAATTAGGAGATACTAACTCCTATTAGAAGATAATATTGTTACGCGCCGGTAGTGGTGAGTAGATATGACCCCGTCTGGACCCTGCCTATGCTGTATGGGTTGTTAAGAGTCGCTGTACCAAACCAACTGTTTGCTGTACCATTGGCCGTTGGACTAAACCCTTGCTATGCGTGTACCACTGTATACCCCAGTATCATCAAACACGCGTTACGGGCTAGGGGTGACTGCTTGACTGACAAATGTGGTACCGTTTGCCTCGAATAGTTGTCAATCAGTCTCCATGTAGCCTGTAGCCTGTGTCTCCCAGATCTGGGGCCTATTTCATCAACATTGCAAAGTATACTTTACTAGCAAAGTATACTTTGAGGGAGTAATCATTTATTTTTCCTGAAATGTATTATTTCATATAGAACTAACAAATGCATATATTTCATGATTAAAAGTATGTAGAATTATTATACTGAATTTATTACATTATCACAGCCAAATTGGCTGTGATAATGTAATAAATTCAGTATAATAAAAATTAATAAATTTATCATAAAATTGAAAAGTTCTCCCTCAAAGTATACTTTGCTACTAAAGTATACTTTGCAATGTTGGTGAAATAGGCTACTGGTTTAGCGGCTACTCATCTGTAGGGACGGGAACACGGGTACTGATGCAGGCTGACAGTCCAGGGAACGTATAGCAGATCGGATAAACTTTAAACTATTTATTAACTTTTAATTACTAAAACAACAAATGTTCACGAGATGGTTCAAGTGAGTGGCACAAATAATGTACTTTTGGAAATACACTGTAGACTAACTATATTATCCGCGGTGTTTCTTAAAACCCGCAATGAACGGTAATGCGATTAATGTATGCAAGTCCTAAATGTCTAGCGTAATATATATATATGAGTTGGTCATCTAATACCAGTCGAAGCATTGCCGTGAAGACAGATGTGCATGAACAAACTAGTTATTCATCAGGGTGTATGACAGGAGGTCCCTGTGACTCGCAAAGGTGCAATTATTGCATGAAACGTTATATCTATTTAAATATAGAGTAATGTCCAAAAGTGACTCTGGCTAGACATCACCATTAGTCTAAATATTAAACGGTTCTTGCTATGAGAATGCTATATTTTTTGTGCATTTTTCATTGAAATTAGCGTGGAGACGTTGTCTTGAGATTTAACTTTACCAGAGTGAGGAATGGTGAAAAATCCAGTCCTTTTATACTAAAATGGGTTGGGCAAGCCCGATAACTGGGTCTGAACCCGAAAATGGGGCTTACGTCCCGTTTTGGGGGATATTAGTCCCCATTCTAGGGGCCAATGTCCGAAAAGCGGCATAATCCCATAAATGTGGCCTGATCCAGAAAACGGGGACAACCCGAACATGGGATGTGAGCCCGAGAATTGGGCATTGACCAAATAATTGGTCACGCGCGTGCCGGAAGTTACGTCAGATTATTACTGATGATGAATTTGCGCGTGCTACCGTAACAACGTCAAGGAGCACTGAAATTGGCAAAACAATGGCATATTCTCACTCTGATAAGTTACATAATCAGTGTTAAACAATATTGTATGCAATATGTACCATAAGTCTGCCATTGTACATTCGTTTCATCTTTAGCGCTTGCTCAACTTCTTTTCGCTGTGTTGCTAAGGTTAGCTCTTAGAGTTCATAGCAAAAATGGCCGACAGCAGGGTAAAAGTTTTAGGTTCAGTGTGAAATAGTTACATTTTCGAAGATATGCTAGTATGCAGTTATTATTTAACCAAGTCACACATCGAAAAGGAAGATAGCAACCGATACGAGCTTATAAAGTGAGCGTCCGTGTGTTCACACGTAAATATGTTGGATTAAAAGTGCCCTATTGTTGGATTGTGGAACTGACAGGTGCGCGAATGAAAACGAACATTTAGAGCTGGAGATTCACAGACGGGTCGTGATTTCAAATATGCGTGTCTGGTTTGTGTATAAATCCAGATCATACCATGTATGTTTGCATTTTCACGGTCTGTCAAAGCATCACGAATTTTCAACGTACAGTCCGTATGGCAGACTTAGAGTTAAAGGACAAATCCGTATCTTTTCCTAAATGAAAATGAAGGTAAGTGATTTTGCCTATGCCGGGGCATATCAATATCACCTAATTAGGACTTATTATCTCCTAATTAGGAGATATAAATATTATAGCATCGACACCGGGACGCTTCCATAAAGTCATAATTAGGAGATAGTAAGTCATAATTCGGAGATAATAAGTCCTAATTATGAGATAATACATCCTAATTATGAGAATATAAGTCCTAATTAGGTATTGTTGTGTCCTAATTAGGCCGTATTATATCCTAATTAGGAGTTAGTATCTCCTAATTTGGAAATAAAAATATTATAGCATTGGCACTAGGACGCTTCCATAGAAAAGACAACCAAACGGTCTCCTAGTTTAATTTCTTATACAAAATTACTTCTCCATAGTATGCAGTACTGCCACTATTGATTTGCTTTTTCTCCCTTTCTCTCTCTCTCATATACTATTTGACTACTATTTTCTGCTTCATCTAAATTGCTTGGCCCTAAATGATAATATCTTGTGTTGATGGGCGGTTAAGCACAATTCCATTCTCCCTCCACTCTCTCTCTCTCTCTCTCTCTCTCTCTCTCTCTCTCTCTCTCCCCTTCCCCCTCCATATTTCTACCTCTCTCCCTCTCCATCTCCCTCTCCCTGCCCCCGACTTACGCTGGTACTGTGCGAGTTCTGCGAGTTAGCATCCATGTAGCCACACGCCGCCTTGGGACTTGCACTCGCCACCTGAAATCGATAGATACACAGCATAAGGTGGTCATCTAGCTATTATTACATTTAAGGATATAAGTCATACAGGGATTCCGCTGGGGAAAATAAAAAATCGCCTCTTCAAAAAAAATAAAACAATTGGCGATAAAAAATTACAATTTTCGAATTATTTTTTTATTTATTTTTTTATTATTTTTCGAAAATTGTAATTTTGTTATCGCCAATTGTAATTTTTTATCGCCAATTGTTTATTTTTATCGCCAATTGCGAAAGTGGCGATCGCCAGCGGAATCCCTGGACTCACAGAAAGATACATTTGACTTCAATGATAATTGCTTCGTAAGAATGATGTGATATATTACTACATTGAAACCTCTCTAACCCGGACACCATGGGAGGTCCGGAATTCCGGAGGGATTTATTTCCTTCAAGGAAATAGTTCCTCCCAGACGTTCGTGAGGCGTAAGTGACGTAACGTTTTGACGTCATTTCCTGAAAAGAAACAATTCATACGCTAACGTCAACATTATCAATTTTGACAACGTTATAAGCTGGCCTTAGAGCAATTTCACATTTTCGAAGAGCTTGTAATATACAATTTATTCCACTTGACATCTTGCCATCTGTAAATCCTTCGGCATGTTGCAATATTGTAGGTATAAGTATTCATGCATTAATTATTTTTGGAAAACTTAGTCAACCGGATAACCTTGAGCAAACTCATCAACAAACAGGTTAGCTAACCTTTACAAGTGAATTAACACCGTGTAAACATACATATTTAAAATGTAACCGAATCAACCCCAGACATTGCACAAAACTGCTTACTTTTAGTTCCAACAGATCAATGTGCTATATTCTTAACGAGTCTGCATTGGCACACGTCTAGACGCTCTATTAAATCGCTATCAAATCACATTTACACGGCACTTCGTGGTATTGGGCCTTCAAGTGGCCATGATTAAGCTATTCCAACCTCCAATTACAAGATTGACTGCCAATGATAACAAATGACGCATTAGCCGGGAAGTTACCTCATTAGATCATCCAGTTTCTGGTAATCAAGTCGCCTTTTTAAAAACATAGCATAAATAGTATAAATCTTTTTACATATTTGTGGACGAAATGCTATATTTAAACGTGCCTGGCCAATTGACGGATATTTACAAATGTATGTGTCCTAATTGACTCTGATATTTACAAATGTATGTGTTATATATAACTTAAGTGTCCCCATTGACTCTGATATTTAAGTTTCCCAATTGACTCTGATATTTAAGTGTCCCAAATTGACACTGATATTTAAGTGTCCCAATTTACTCTGATATTTAAGTTTCCTAGTTGACTGTGAGAATGTAAGTGTCCCCATTGACTCTGATATTTAAGTTTCCCACTTGACACTGCTATTTAAGTGTCCCAATTGATTCTGATATTTAAGTGTCCCGAATTGACACTGCTATTTAAGTGTCCCAATTGTATCTGGTATATATATGCGTCCCAATTGACACTGATATTTAAGTGTCCCAATTGACTCTGATATTTAAGCGTCCCAATTGACTCTGATATTTAAGCGTCCTAATTGACACTGATATTTAAGCATCCCAATTGACTCTGACATTTAAGAGTCCCAATTGACACTGTTATTTAAGTGTCCCAATTGACTCTGATATTTAAGCGTCCCAATTGACTCTGATATTTAAGCGTCCCAATTGACACTCATATTTAAGCGTCCCAATTGACACTCATATTTAAGCGTCCCAATTGACACTGATATTTAAGCGTCCCAATTGACACTGATATTTAAGTGTCCCAATTGACTCTGATATTTAAGCGTCCCAATTGATTCTGATATTTAAGCGTCCCGAATTGACACTGCTATTTAAGTGTCCGAATTGTATCTGGTAATTGACACTGATATTTAAGTGTCCCAATTGACACTGATCATTTAAGTGTCCCAATTGACTCTGATAATTTAAGCCGAAAACCCAAATTTACCTTAATAAGGCGCCCCCAATTTGACTCTGATATTTTAAGCGTCCAATTGACACTGATATTTAAGCGTCCAATTGACACTGATATTTAAGCGTCCCAATTGACACGGATAGCGTCCCCAATTTGACAACTGATATTTAAGGCGTTCCCAATTGACACTGGATTAATTTAAGCATCCCAATTGACACTGATAGGTTTAAGCGTCCCTAAATTTGACACTTGATATTTTTAGCATCCCCAATTGACTCTGATATTTAAGCGTCCCCAATTGACACTGATATTTAAGCTGTCCCCTAATTGACACTGTTAATTTAAGCGTCCCAATTGACACGGATATTTTAAGCGTCCCCAATTGCACTGATATAAGCGTACCCAATTGACACTGATAGTTAAGTGTCCCAATTGACACTGATATTAAGTGTCCCAATGACTTTGACCCTGAATATTTAAGCGTCCCAATTGACTCTGATATTTAAGCATCCCAATTGACACTTACATTTAAGCATCCCAATTGACTCTGATATTTAAGCATCCCAATTGAATAATCATTTAGTAATAGTTATTTTACTGATAGTGACTCGCGGTGGTATCAGGCTATTTTCATATGCAAATGAGGCATATTTATTTTAATTATGACACTGCTATTTAAGTGTCCCAATTGACACTCACATTTCAGCGTCCCAATTGACTCTGATATTTAAGCGTCCCAATTCACACTCATATTTAAGTGTCCCAATTGACACTCATATTTAAGCGTCCCAATTGACACTGATATTTAAGCATCCCAATTGACTCTGATATGTATGTGTCCCAATTGACTCTGATATTTAAGCGTCCCAATTGACACTGATATTTAAGCGTCCCAATTGACTCTGATATTTAAGCGTCCCAATTGACACTGATATTTAAGTGTCCCAATTGACACTGATATTTAAGTGTCCCAATTGACTCAGATATTTAAGCGTCCCAATTGACTCTGATATTTAAGCATCCCTATTGACACTTATATTTAAGCATCCCAATTGACTCTGATATTTAAGCATCCCAATTGAATAATCATTTAGTAATAGTTATTTTACTGATAGTGACTCGCGGTGGTATCAGGCTATTTTCATATGCAAATGAGGCATATTTATTTTAATTATGACACTGCTATTTAAGTGTCCCAATTGACACTCATATTTAAGCGTCCCAATTGACTCTGATATTTAAGCGTCCCAATTGACACTCATATTTAAGTGTCCCAATTGACACTCATATTTAAGCGTCCCAATTGACACTGATATTTAAGCGTCCCATTTAACTCTGATATTTATGTGTCCCAATTGACTCCGATATTTAAGCGTCCCAATTGACTCTGATATTTATGTGTCCCAATTGACTCTGATATTTGAGCGTCCCAATTGACACTGATATTTAAACATCCCAATTGACACTGCTATTTAAGTGTCCCAATTGACACTCATATTTAAGCGTCCCAATTGACACAGATATTTAAGCGTCCCAATTGACACTGATATTTAAGTGTCCCAATTGACACTCATATTTAAGCGTCCCAATTGACACTGATATTTAAGCGTCCTAATTGACACTGATATTTAAGCGTCCCAATTGACTCTGATATTTAAGCGTCCCAATTGACGCTGATATTTAAGTGTCCCAATTGACACTGATATTTAAGTGTCCCAATTTACTCAGATATTTAAGCGTCCCAATTGACTCTGATATTTAAGCATCCCAATTGACACTTATATTTAAGCATCCCAATTGACTCTGATATTTAAGCATCCCAATTGAATAATCATTTAGTAATAGTTATTTTACTGATAGTGACTCGCGGTGGTATCAGGCTATTTTCATATGCAAATGTGGCATATTTATTTTAATTATGACACTACTATTTAAGTGTCCCAATTGACACTCATATTTTAAGCGTCCCCAATTGACTCTGATATTTAAGCGTTCCCAATTGACTATGATATTTAAGGTCCCAATTGACACTGATATTTAAGCGTCCCATTTAACTCTGATATTTATGTGTCCCAATTGACTCGATATTTATAGGAGTCCAATTGACTCTGATATTTAAGTGTCCAATTGATCTGATTATGTAAGCGTTCCCATTGACACTGATATTTAAGTGTCACAACCAAATTTCGACCTGATATTTTGAGCGTTCCCAATTGGACACTTGATATTTAAACATCCCAATTGACACTGCTAAATTAATGTTCCCAATTGACACTCCATATTTAAGCGTCCCAATTTACAACCTGATATTTTAAGCGTCCCAATTGACACGATATTTAAGCCCGTCCCAATTGGCCCTTCCCTGTTATTTAAGTGTCCAAATTGACCTGAATAATTTAAGTTTTGTCCAATTGCACTGATATTTAAGTGTCCCAATTGAACAACCCTTGATATTTTTAATTGCGTCAACCCAATTGAAGCGTCAATGACCCTCTATTTTATAAGCGTCCAATTGACTCTGATAGTTAAGCGTAAGCGTTCCCAATTGACCCTTCTGGATTTATTTAAGCGTCAATTGACTCTGATTTAAGTAAAGCCGTCCCAATTGACATTGAATTGACACTTGATATAAGAGTCCCAATTGACACAAGAATTCTTTAAGTCCAATTGACTTTGATACATGTATTTAAGTGTCCAATTAACACTGATATTTAAGCGTCCCAATTGACTCTGATATTTGTTTTGTTAAAATAACTTATGTTTTCATCATACAAACAATATGGTGTACGTAGTCAATATAGGTACAAGACGTGTGTAATGTGTCAGCTGTCAGAGGAATTGATTTTACAAACTCTCTATTGTGTACAGGATTGTATACAAAAGTGTTGAAAATGGCTATGCTGAAAAGGAGGTACTTTCGTGTGAAGTTACATTTTCGTCATAAAGATGTCATGGTGCATATGTTCAATATATCGAAGACATGTGTACTGTATGCAGCAAACGTGGTGAAAATAGCCAAGTTGAAAATGCGGTATTTTTGTTCAATATGAGTAGAACACATGAGTGTGTAAAGTTTCAGATTCGTGGACAGATAGGTATCCGAGGAGTTGATTCTACTAAGTATGCAGGACAATGAGGAATTATAGTCTGCTTCACGAAAACTGCCCAAATTTTACGGCCATATAAACAATTCAAAAACAATATTTTTTCGATAATATTAAACTAAAGCAAAATTTAAGAATGAGCCTCTTTTTATTTCGTGAAATTTGGTCAAATATTGGTTTTATTACGAAAAATTGATTTCTCTATGGGAATTTAACATGGGGGGGGGGGGGGGGAAGAGGTAGAGGACTTGTGGGAAGAGTCAAAAAACATTTTTTTTTGGAAATTGACTCTGAAACCTAGCTAGATAGCTTGGAAATGATTTAACTAAGAAAACAAAAGTTAAATTTTAAAAATCGGTCAAGTATTTCTGAAATTCTAAAAAATTTCCCCATGTTATTAAATCCCCATAGTGGTAAGGCAGTGTGGGAGGAGTCAAAAATCGAAATATTTTGGAAATTGACTCCGAAACCTGACTAGATAGCTTGGAAATGATCTAACTAAGAAAACAAAAGTTAAATTTTAAAAATCGATCCAGTATTTCTGAAATTCAAAAAAATTTCCCCATGTTAAATCCCCATAGACATCTTCACTCCGTGAAGATGTCTATGGGGATTTAACATGGGGAAATTTTGTTTTCGCAATAAAATCAATATTTGACCAAATTTCACGAAATAAAAAGAAGTCTCATTCTTAAATTTTCCTTTAATTTAATATTATCGAAAAAAATATGGTTTTTGAATTGTTTATATGGCCGTAAAATTTGGGCAGCTTTCGTGAAACAGACAGTAGTCCATTTGAAGCACTGGTGGCCTTGACCTTGGGAGGACGAACCGCACCTTCCATAAGTATGTTCGCACAATTAATATCAACATACTTGTAACGTATCATGAACATATGGCAAGCGGAATATGACTGATTCTCCGGAAAATGTTTTCTGTCCGCCATCCGCACAATGTGTACAATTATCTCAGCGAAATAATAAAAGTAAATGCAGTGGGCGGCATAGACAGGTTGGTACAGTGAAACCTCTCAAAACCGGACACCCATGAAACTTCTGTTATATTGATGGGTTTCTTGATCATTTATCTCAGGTGCTAATGTCTGTTCGTGATCACATAGCACACAACTATACCCCAGAATTATCAAATGCCTGATTTACAGTGAAACGTCTCTAAATCGCACACCCTCGGGACCTCCCAGGGTGTCCGGTTTAGGGAGGTTTCACTGTATGTGTAACACGTAAATTCCCCAGTGTGTAAACGGACAATGGATATAAAACACCATTATTGCATTGTAATACAGTTGAACTTGCCTCCCCGAACGGCCACCTCTCTACGATATCACGGAAATTACCGACTGACCATCACGCATTGGTCAGCTGAAATTGACCATGTGGTCACTATGGATTTTGTCCAGGTACGACGGCCGCGAAAGTTTGATATGCCTCCCCGAACGGCCACCTCTGTACAACAACACCCTCTTTGTAACAGCCGCTATTTTATATCCCAAATGGAAGATTTCCCCAATATTTAACCATTAGACTGCTGAGCACGAAAATTGACATCTGCTGTTGCTTTGGCATTCGTACTCAATAAAAACATGTTTTGGCATCACTTTATAATCATTTCCATTAGAAATGATTCTAAAGTGCTGCCAAATCATGTATTTGATGAGAATTATCGAAGAAAATAAATAAACAGCAGACGACAAATTTAATTCAACATTAACCTCTCTACAACGACCACCTCTCTACAACAGCCAGTTTTGCGTCTTCCCAAGGGTGGCTGTTGTAGAGAGGTTGCACTGTACCTATAAAAGGGTCCTGTCTCATGTAATCGCTCGTTGATGCTTTGAGTGTCATTACTGGGTTTACAAACAAATCGGCGAACTCCCGTATTTCAATATGATGTTGAATAAACGTTAATATATTGCAAACACATTCATATTAAATAAACAGAGGATCTTACACGAGTGATGATTTAATATTATATTTGTTAAACGAGTTTACTGATTGCATAAGAAACTAGGCTATGCCGAGTTTCTTATGAAATAAGTCTACAATTAAATAAATATTATATGTTATATTATATGTATTGCATAAGCACATTATCATAATTTGAAGCTGGCTGATTAAAATGTACAAAAAATGTTTTCCGTTGCCAGCTCATTTGCGTATTTATTACACTAGTTTATTATGATTTTTATTACACTGTGTTATTAACTGTAAACGTCCATTGTCTGCAATACAACATCATTATTGCATTGTAATACCTCTAAACGGGTTCCTGTCTCCTGTAATCGATTGTTGATGCTTCAAGTATGCACAGTGTCATTACTGGATTTACAAACATATCGGCGAACTCCCGTATTTCAATATGATGGTTGAATAAACGTTAATATATTTCAAACATGTTCATATTAAATAAATAGAGGATGTTACACGAGTGATAATTTAATATTTTGGAGTCAACGACAGTAATAAATATATTATAGGAATGAATGGCCTTTTTGTGGAATTTATCGGGGTATAAACTTGGAAAAATCGCGGGAATACTGGACGAAGGCCGGAAGGCCTCGTCCAGTATTCCCGCGACTTTTCCCCGATAAATTCCCCGATAAATTCCACAAAAAAGCATTTTAAATAAATTCATCAAGAAAATGTGTTTATTTTCCGTTTTCTTAGGAATTATTTTAACTGCGCCTGACGGTTACGGAATGTAGTTCGGCATGGGAGTTTACTGGGATATGAATTTTGGACAGAGACTTGCTACGGACCAATCAAATGTTAGGGAATTTGTAAATATTTTTGTGCCAGAATTATTGTTAAATAAATAAAGACAAATGTTAGAGTGTATAATGCATTGCATAAGCGCAGCCTCGTACACGGAAACTGTACGGATCGTCTAGCAAAGTTTGCATAGCGGCCCCAGTTACATTCTATATGTATAAGTTATAGTTCACATATTGAATGTTTAATAAATTAATTTCGTAGCGAGCGATAGCGATAGCTTGACTTTTTTATTTGATGACATTCCATCAAATATTGATTTTATTGCAAAAAAAAACAACATATTTTCATATGGCACTTTAACATAGGGCAAGAAGGCAGAGAGTCGAACAATGAAAAAGTTTGGAAATTCCCTCCAAAACCTGGCGAGATAGCTTGGAAATGATGTAAATTATAAAACAAAAGATAGATTTTGAAAATCGGTCCACAACTAAAAAGTTATTTTAAAATAAATTTATTTTTAAATTCCCATAGCAAATTTGTTTTTTCGCAATCAAATTAATATTTGATGGATTTTCATCAAATAAAAACAATTCGGGAGGGTGACATTTTTGTTATTGATTAAATAGTAATAGCCAAAAGTTCGTCGTCAGCAAAACGTGGAACAGACACTAATTTCCATTGGCTGCCATTACTAAGCGGTTTGTGTTCGCATACGGACAAGGCTACGATTCTAATAGTTCTTTGCCTTTCTAATTGTTTGATAGCTTATCTCATGCCAATTAAATACTCGGGTTCTTGTCAATAAAGTGATCAGCGATTTGTATACCGAATTACACGGGATGTGATCGATTCCAATTTGGATATAATGGGTAATCATCACCAGTACGGCTGTAACCGGCATGCACAGGCAATGTTGTTGTTGTTGACAAATTATTCTGTACTTGTGTGCACTCATATACCACTGTGTCGTCTGAGAATATTGCTAATAAAGGTTTTGTTCTGTTCTGTTCTTCTGGCGAGAGTTTAAACATTTCACACCTACACATATAACGTTCGACCAGGCCCAGTCAACAGATAAACGCCGCACCTGAACTCGAATAATAGTTAGAGGTTGATACGTGGCTTGTTTGATATCGGCCTAGGTATCGGCCCGAGATAACTTGGTATCAGCCTGAGACCGAAGGTCGAAGGCTGATACCAAGTTACCGAGGGACGATACCTAGGCCGATATCAAACAAGACACGTATTAACATCTTTATTACTTAGATTACTTAGATATCAATTTCAATATCAATCATCCGGCAGTTGTGATAATCCTATATTACAATCTATACCGTTATCCATGATTGAATTATGAAATACAGAGCCTACACATTTAATTTCCCGGCATCTGTCAAAATGTACGCAGCCGAGAAAGTAAACATACGCAATGCGCATGCCCAAAGGAACTGGTTTAATACGCGCGCGAGACATAGTATCGGACTGGAAATGGCGGTATCGGACTAGTAACGATGGTATCAGCCTGGACTGTGTACGTTATTGCTGTAGGCAAATACAGGCAATTTCGAGGCAAACATTGATATCTAAGTAATAACATCTCGTATACAACACTAAGCCGCGAAACGACAATAGCTGGGCCCGAAAAAATATTACATCATACTTTGCATAACACAATATCGATCATTCCCTGCCTGATATGTTTTGCCCTGACCAACCGTCAAATATCATCATCATATATGATAACACTGTTACGGCTGAGTCTCCATATATCACGGTCATTGGCCTGACACTTTTTGGGCTCAAATGCCTGGTTCGGAAGGTCCTCGAGCCAATTCCTACCCTTACACATACGTTTGCTGTGGCACGAGGGAACTGTTTGAACCCGCGGTTCAAACAGTTACCGAGTGCCACGACAAACGTTTACCCACGTCTGGGCATGGTCGAACGTTATTGTTATATTTCCGTCGGTGGTATCATGCAAGCATTCATGCAGTACTTTCGGTACTTTGATAATGTGCTCCATTCAAACAGCAGATTTACACATAATTCTGGGGCCGCAGTACACGTCGCGTGATGCAGCCGCATCAATTTCAAATAAAGTTTCAGTGCGACCGTTGTGAACTGGTCTGGCGACGAAATGGCGCGTTGTGGTAACGTCATAAGACACATGCATTACGAATTTACGTAGGTGTTGACTTGGCCCCGGAATGAGCATTGTCTTCAGCCATGTTCTCGCGGGAACGAGATGATAGTTCGCGGGAACGAGATGTATGTTTGAACACGGCTGTGAGCGGTGTCAAACAACGCAGTCATGTAACAATAATGCATAGATACGGCAGCTTAAAAGAGACATGCGCAGTTTCTTTTCTATCACGTTCCCACGATATAGCATTTCATTCCAACGCGATAGGATCTCGTTCTCACTACGATGATCTCTTTCCCACGAGATATGATCTCGTTCTCACCACGATATAGGATCTCGTTGCTACGAGTTAGCTGTCTCGTTCCCATGACATATCATCTCGTTCCCACGAGGTAAGATATCGTTCCCACGAGTTAGCTGTCACGTTCCCACGATATAGTATCTCGTTCCCACGACATAGTATGCCAATCAAAATGTAGCATCGTTGTCTTTCAAGATGGTAGAGCAATACCTGCTATTCGATTGGCTGGTTATGTTGTTCGAACGAGATGCTAGTTCGCGGTGACGAGATATAAAAACAGGCAGATGCCCCTTTTACGCTGCCATACATAGACTGTTATGTGGATTGTTTTATTATTTTATTTTTAATATTCCATTAATCATTAATTTTTTTTAAGTGTTCTCTTGTTTTCAATGACAGCTAATTGCTCTCATTGTAGATCCTGGTCAAAGGGCTCGTATACTTTGAGGGAGAAAGTTTAAATTTAAGGATAAATTTAATAATTTGTATTATACTGAATGTATTACATTATCACAGCCAAAATGGCTGTAATAATGTAATAAATTCAGTAATTTTGCATAGTTGTAATCATCAAATGTATGCAGTCGTTAGTTCTATATGAAATACATGTAATGCATTTCGGGAAAAATAAATGATTACTCCCTCAAAGTATTCTTTGCTAGATAAGTATACTTTGCAATGTTGATGAAATCGGCTACTGGATCTACTGTATCTGCAATATATGGGGTAACTTTATGGTTTGTTAAGTTCTGTATGCTTGGTTGGTTGTGACCGTTTAGGACTGACGCGATTGTAACCTTTGCCCACCTGAACCAACGTATATGTTGTGACCACACATTTGAACCGTCTCGGCGAGACGGTTCAAATGGTGGTCACTACATATACTTCTGATGAGAAATAAAGAAATGATCGAGCCTTGCCAGATATTTTTTCCAATTCACGGCACTAACCTACTATTCTCTATGTATGCAATACACTTTGTATATACATGTACCTCTATGTATGCAATACACGTGGTATATACATGTACCGTCTGTGTGCCCGGTATGATTTATCTGTACACTGGTCACTAACAAGAAGATTATGTTGTCATGACGGTTGACATGTTTCCATGGCAACATGTATAGTGAGTGTATGATACGGAAACTGTTATGAACAAACAACGTGCAAAAACGAAATAAGAAACGTTATTAAAACGTGATTTATATGACCTTGCTTGGCAGCTCATTTTAACCTAGCACATCAAGTTGCCATAAAGCTGAGTGGAATTCAACTTTTAACCCCACACTTTCATGTGCTAGCAATCAGTGCCAAATCTAGACAACTCTGGATCTACACAATTTGTGCATAGTTTCCTATTTTGTTTCAAAATTAACTTGTGTCCAGATAAGATACCGTACTACTGTCTGTTTCACGAAACCTGTTCAAATTATATGGCTATATAAACAATGCAAAAACAATATTATTATCGATAATTTTAAATTATATCAAAATTTAAGAACGAGCCTTCTTTTTAGTTTGTGCAATTTGGTCAAATATTAATTTTATTACGAAACATTGATTTGTCTATGGTATTTTACCAAATTTCACGAAATAAAAAGAAGGCTCATTCTTACATTTTGATAAAATTTAATATTATCTAAAAAATAAATTGTTTTTGCATTGTTTATATAGCCGTAAAATTTGGGCAGGTTGGACAGAACATTAACATGGACGATTCCATGTCAGATCCGTCAGTGCAAAAAGGTTAATGGTTGATTTTGTATATGATTTCCGTAGGAAAACTATTTGATTGTCATGTCATCAGGATGTGAGACCACGTGGTATCAGAAACGGGTGACAGGATGTTGGACGTTAATTAAGTAGATTATTTTCCCTTATTAACATTCAACCAACACACCGGATTTTGCTGTAACATGGTTTAGCAAACACACCATTTTCTAATGTTGTTATTCCGCTGCTTGTCACTTGTCACATACATGTATAACATATGTAACAGCTATAGTTCACATATTAAATTTTTAATAAATCAATTTATTAAAAATTAATTATGTGAACTATAACTAACTTATTTGTTGCCGCGCCCCATCGCGGGTACCTGTCTATTAGAATGGAACGCTGCCCATAAACGTGTTTTCAACAACGACACTATTACGTGATTGGCGGCACCGCCAATCACGTAATAGTGTCGTTGTTGAAAACACTGAATCGATCGTACACATGGTGCACGTGACAGGAAATTACGTCAACAAGGATCCTGTAAATATAACTGCAGAGTTATTGCAACATTTAAAGATTAATTTAATAGATATTGGCGAAAGCGTCGCAATATGCGATTAATTGAGATGAAAGTCTCTGCTTGCATAGTTCGAGAAAATAAGGCAAACAATACATCATTTTACGGACTGACGTTCAAGAATGAAGTACAGTTAGTGCAGGCAATACTTACAGAACAAAGAACGTGCATTATAAGAAATAAATCAAAGGACTGAACGTCCTCAAATTATTCGCAATATGTGTTTGTGGATGACACATAGACTAGTAATTAATCTAGATACGAAAGTGTTTCGCGAAAAATAAGCGCGGGAATTCCACTGCAGCAACAACAACAACGAGCTAAAAATAGATTTTTGGAACACCCAAAATTATTAATAGTTTTCTCTTCTAAGTCGAAACCGCCAAATTGTATTCATGCACCGAACCATGGAGTTACGAATCGTGAATAATCGAGTATGGCGGTTGATCGTCGCACCCTTAGACTACGAAACATTTGCAATAACATAAATTTGGCACACAAAAAATGCAAACACAACATTTTACAAACTGAAAAGGCGATCAAGCTAAGTTGTTAGAACTATTTTTTATGGCGTAAGACCCGTGTTTTTAAAAGGTTAAGCCCGCAAAATATGTGCTGCGATCGACATAAGCTCATTTGCATACAAGGTGTAAGACCTCAAATTTGGATGTTGGTTGTATAATTCTTCGCTAGCGATCGAATAAAAAACGGTGTGCTATTATTCATGAAAGTTAGAAGGGGTTAAAATGGAAATGACAGTTTGATGTAAAAGACGTACATGAAAGTTACTGTCTTTGGAATGCCGCATATCATCAAATTCCTACGGATATGGATTTTTTTGTTATTATTTCGTTGCTACGAAATAACAATTCATACCCTCAATTAAACAATTCGTTCCGTCGAATTAACAATTCGTTCCCACGATATAACAATTCGTTCCCTCGAATTAACAATTCGTTCCCACGAAATGACAATTCGTTCCCTCAATTTAACAATTCGTTCCCTCGAATTAACAATTCGTTCCCACGATATAATAATTTTTTCCCACGAATTAACAATTCGTTCCCGTGGGAACGAATTGTTATTTCGTGGGAACGAATTTTTAAATTGAGGGAACGAATTGTTAATTCGTGGGAACGAATTGTTAATTCGTGGGAACGAATTGTTAAATTGAGGGAACGAATTGTTATTTCGTGGGAACGAATCATTATATCGTGGGAACGAATTGTTAATTCGACGGAACGAATTGTTAAATTCAGGGAACGAATTGTCATTTCGTGGGTACAAATTGTTATTTCGTGGGAACGAATTAATAAAAAAAAAAGGATCAGGCTACATGAGTGCTATTTGATCAGGAACTACACTGGTCGCGCAATTTCTCAAGTCACAGCCACATATTTGGGAATCAATCGCTGTAGTATATCACATTTAAATGATAACCAGTGTAGAACCGATCAGACTACACTGTTAAATACGTACTAACGTTATATTGCAAGGAGCGATCACATGTTTCGACGTTCGCGATGTGAACTCGTAATACCCCAAAGCAATCAATTACACGACACGCACGAGTATTTGTATAACTTTGAATTTCAATTATAAAAGATTTACCGTGAAACTTCCTCGGGTTTACAAGATAAATTTGACAATAAAGGCCACTATTAATAGTGTCTGTATGGGAATATTAGGTATTTGCATTTCATAACTTGCCTTTGGTAACATTGAATTAAATGTCAACATACGGCGTGTTTGGGCTGAAGATGAGTTGATGAGAATCCAAGAAGAGATTTTGAATAATATTCCGGTTGATGTAAATTTCTCAGAATTCGTATCTCTACAATTTCTCTGTTTGGCCTTGAAGACGCTCTGGTATACGTACGTATACTCATCGACTAAAGAAACCGCAGTCCAATAATACTGGCTAACCTGGATGAATAAGATTATAGGAATGAATGGCCTTTTTATGGAATTTATCGGAGTATAAACTTGGAAAAGTCACGGGAATACTGGACGAAGGCCGGAAGGCCTCGTCCAGTATTCCCGCGACTTTTCCAAGTTTATATCCCCGATACATTCAACAAAAAGGCCATTCATTCCTTACAATTCTAGCATTTTAAATAAATTAATCAAGAAAATGTGTTTATTTTCCGTTTTCTTAAGAATTATTTTAACTGCGCCTCACGGTTACGGAAAGTAGTTCGGCGTGGGAGTTTACTGGGATATAACTTTTGGACAGAGACTTGGTACGGGCCAATCAAATGTTAGGGAATTGTGTAAATATTTTTGAAATGGAATTATAGGTTTATAATTTCTTTATGCGAATGCACGTTTATGGACGCGGCTTTATTCCAACAGACATGTCCACGCAAAGACGCTGGGCTAACAATAAGATATTTATAGGTCACATATTGAATTTTTAATAAACTAATGTTTCGTTGTTAATATATTTGTATGTAATAGTTAGAGTTCATATATTGAATTTTTAATACATTAATTTCGCCCGAATTTAATGTATTAAAAATTCAATATATGAACTATGACTATTACATATACATGTTTATGTAATAAACATATTTAATTCAAATCACTCCAGCATGTCATATGACATCAGTAAGTGACGTAGATGTTTGATATACATGTAGATGTTAAATAGTAATCATGGAAATGTATTTTACTGAATCCAGTAGATCCAGACAATTTATGCCATAAGTTATCTTATTCCATTGGCCATAACCTCGACATTGTATGTTGGATTATCATGCTACTTACGGTTTTATTTGATTACATGTATCTCAATTTGTGCACAACCGACAGTTTGCATGGAATCATTCAACCGTAACTACATGGCCGGAAATGATAACACCTACCTGGGCAACTCACATGTAATATGTCAATGTCAATAGGTTTATTGTATGGGCTCTACATTTTCCTTTAAACGTAGATTTGATGGGAAAATATGTTACAAATATAGTTCACTTCTTTTAAAAGCTGTACGGTTTCTAGTGTCGCTGAGTATAGTTATATGGAATGGAGAGTACCCACTGCTGATTCACTCCGCAACGGCGGAAAATGTTTCACGAGGAAAAATGCACCGGTTCCTGATATGATGACACTCAGCTGAACTTCCGTAACCGTGAGGCGCAGTTAAAATAATTCTTAAGAAAACGGAAAATAAGCTCATTTTCTTGAGGAATTTATTTCAAATGCTGGAATTATAAGGAATGAATGGCCTTTTTGTGGAATGTATCGGGGATATAAACTTGGAAAAGTCGCGGGAATACTGGACGAAGGCCTTCCGGCCTTCGTCCAGTATTCCCGCGACTTTTCCAAGTTTATACCCCGATACATTCCACAAAAAGGCCATTCATTCCTATAGTATCTTCTGAATGCAGCTGAATGGAAATTCGTCATGAATCCAGCGCCTATTTCGAGGTGAATCAGTTTACTTCGGCAAAGACTGCAGCACTATAGTCTGTTTCACGAAAGCTGCCCAAATTTACGGCCATATAAACATTGATTTCTCTATGGGAATTTAACATGGGGGAAAAATAGGTAGACGAGTTGTGGGAGGAGTCAAAAAAAAATAAAAAAAATTGGAAATTGACTCCGAAACCTAGCTAGATAGCTTGGAAATGATCTAACTAAGAAAACAAAAGTTAAATTTTAAAAATCGGTCCAGTATTTCTTAAATTCTAAAAATTTTCCCATGTTAAATCCCCATAGACATCTTCACTCTGTGAAGATGTCTATGGGGATTTAACATGGGGAAATTGTTTTTTCGCAATAAAATCAATATTTGAACAAATTTCACGAAATGAAGAGAAGGCTCATTCTTAAATTTTCCTTTAATTTAATACTATCGAAAAAAATATCGTTTTTGAATTGTTTATATGGCCGCAAAATTTGGGCAGCTTTCGCGAAACAGACTATAGTGGTACTGGTATAGTGTCACATGTTTGCCATATAGTATACTATGCAGTAAAAGTTGGGGGTCGGGGATGATTTCAACACTCGTCGTTCCATTAAGTTACGATCGACTGTAGACTAGCACACCATGTCTCCATGTCGTTGTTTACTTTTTTATTAATCGGACCTTTTTGTGTTTTTGCGCTACAGTTGAACCTCTCTAAACCGAACACAAACAAACATCTGTGGTCTTATTTTTGATGAGCTTCGTGGTCATTAATCTCGGGGGATACTGTCTTTTCATGATCGCATAGCACACATCTATGGCTCACAATTATCAAATGACTGATTTACAGTGAAATGTCTCTAAACCGGACACCATAGGGACCTCCCAGGGTGTCCGATTTAGAGAGGTTTCACTGTATATCAATCACGGGATGGTAACGGGACTGAATTAGTCATAGTGTGATGTCTAGATCGACTACACAAAATACTAGGATTCACAACGCGAGTTTTTCTTTTTCATATATAACTATAAATCTTTTAAACTCCACTATTTTTCAGGCGACTACATGTAATAGAACTGTTATAAAATTACAACTGAACCATAGTGGGCTCATCTGTAGCCGATTTCATCAAAATTGCAAAGTATACTTATCTAGCAAAGTATACTTTGAGGGAGTAATAATTTATTTTTCCCAAAATGCATTATTTCATATAGAACTAACCACTGCATATATTTGATGATTAAAAGTATGCAGAATTATTATACGGAATTGATTACATTATCACAGCCAAAGTGGCTGTGATAATGTAATAAATTCAGTACAATAAAAATTTATAAATTTATCCTTAAATTGAAAATTTCTCCCTCAAAGTATACTTTGGTAGATAAGTATACTTTGCAATGTTGATGAAATAGGCTACTGCAGTCTAGTGCATATAACAATTTTGTGCATTAATACTTTGCTTCATTCGTTTTTATTCGGGCTCTAGCGAAGAATTATACAACCAACATCCAGCTCCCGCTTTTATGCAAATGAGCGAATGTCGGTCGAAGCACACATTTTGCGGGTTGAACTTTGTACAAAGACGGGTCTTACGCCATAAAAAAGAACATGTAGTTCTAACAACTTAGCTTGATCGCCTTTTCAGTGTGATAAATGTTGTATTTGCCTTTCTGTGCTAAATTCATGTTATTAATAATGTTTCCGTAGTCTAAGGGTGCGACGATTAACCGCAATACTCGATTATTCGCGATTCGTAACTCCATGCAGGTACATGTATACAAACTTGCGGTTTTCCAAAAATCTATTTTAAACTTGTTGTCGTTGCTGTTTCTGCTGTGAAATTCCCGCGCTTACTTTTCGCGAAACGCTTTCCACTCTATATTAATTATTAGTCTATGTGTCATACACAAACACATACGGCGAATAATTTCAGGACGCTCAGTCCTTTGACTATGACATGCATACGTCAGGTATGTGGTGTTTCCTTTAAACAAATTTAGTTCTTTACACGATTATGTAAAATATAAATGACGTTCAGTGCCCTGCGTTTTGCATTGAAATAACCCTCCTTTGCATGTATCTGTGTCTTAATATACGGTGTCCTACTTCACTGAGCGTGACATCTTTCCTTGCATTGCAAAGATGCGTGGACAGACACCGAGTGATGGGTCATCTGTAAGCAGATGTTGATCGTTTATATGGTAATCAACGACTTGTTTTCAGAATTAATTGGAGTCTGGACTTTTAAAAGCTCAACTAGGCCGACTGAAGGCTGGAAGGCCTTCAATGGAGGAATAAAATCATAGGCTGTAACAGTTTCGTCTACTGGGGTGTACAATGCAGACCAAATGTATTACACACCACAGTAAACGCAACAGCCCATGATTGTATTACATAAAATTACACTGCATTTTCTGATATATTTAAAATGGTAAATAAGCAAATATGACGTTTAAATTAAGAATAATCTAGTTTTACGTCATTTTTGTCGCAATTTCTGGAACAGCAACGTCGCCGGTCAATAGCGTGACGTTATTGACAAACGTTGAACGTCGTATATTTTAATGACGTCAAACAAAATTTAACGAATCAACAACGTCGTGCGACGGCACGTAGGGCTATTGTAATGTACTTGGATATAAACGCATTCCGGTGAATGGGCGTTTCCATTATGAATGTAAGGAAAGTGTAAATATTAAGTAGTGTTGATCATTTAAATGCATTACATGTACTGTCTGTTTCACGAAACCGGCCCAAATGTTACGGCTATATAAACAATGCAAAAACAATATTGTGTTCGATAATACTAAATTTTATCAAAATTTAAGAATGAGCCTTCTTTTTATTTCGTGAAATTTTGTTCATATATATATATGGATGTTATGTTAAATTTCCATAGAGATGTTTCTTTTCGTAATAAAATCAATATTTGACAAAAGTTCACGAAATAAATAGAGGATATTCCATCGTACATTTTGAATAGCGGGACATAATACACGAGTGTGCGTCGGCTTCCTCGTAAGCAACGAGTGAGCGTAGCGAACGAGTTACTTGCACGGACGCCGACGGACACGAGTGTATTATTTCCGCTATTCAAACATGTACGATGGAATATCCTATGTATTACACCTCCACGGCGTATATATATGCACATTTAGTATATGTTTTAGATTAAAATCAACGCATTTTGATGTGTGTGCATGAATAGTTACACAATGACGTGTTTTGACGTTACGTTGTGTGACGTTAAATGTGACGTCATGTAAACTTTTTGAAATCCAAATTACGCAGCAGTTTCTATGAATCAGATATATTTGAGTGCATGTTTGGAATGTGTTCAATCATATTAACATTCTAGATAAGTCGAAACCCTTTCCACGTTTTCAAATAACTTTATTTTGACTGTAATTTTGTTTAAACATTTTGCATGGTAGCTCGTGGTTTCCAAGAAAACATGCGCTCAATTACGGGTGTTCTCTTCACGGGGTATTATTTGTAAGGAGTTGAATACGGGTTTTCTCTCACAGCGAAACCCGTGCAAATAATTTGCAAGAGTGTAATAAAAAGAAGGCTCATTCTTGAATTTTGATAAAATTAAATAATATCGAAAAAAAATTGTTTGCATTGTTTATATAGCTGTAAACTTTTGACAGGTTTCGTGAAACAGATTATAGTCTGAGATATACCTAGAAAATGATGAAACAGAGTAGGAAAGAATAGTTTAATTGTTGATAATTCCAGCACAAAAATATTTACACAATTCCCTAACATTTGATTGGTCCGTAGCAAGTCTCTGTCCAAAATTTATATCCCAGTAAACTCCATGCCGAACTACTTTCCGTAACCGTCAGTCGTAGTTAAAATAATTCTTAAGAAAACGGAAAATAAACACATTTTCTTGATGAATTTACTTCAAATGCTGGAATTATAAGGAATGAATGGCCTTTTTTGTGGAATTTATCGGGGATATAAACTTGGAAAAGTCGCGGGAATACTGGACGAGGCCTTCCGGCCTTCGTCCAGTATTCCCGCGACTTTTCCAAGTTTATACCCCCGGCGATAAATTCCACAAAAAGGCCATTCATTCCTATAATGTGTATCGATCGTATATTCTAAAACTAATTGTACATATAAGTTGCCTATAAAAAAGTTCGATCGGAAAAAAATGTTTGTAATACTGCAAAAATAACTACTGTCCGTTTCACGAAAGCTCCCCAAATGTTACGGCTATATAAACAATGCAAACACAATATGCTTTTGGATAATGTTAACTTATTTAAAAATTAAAAAATTAGCCATTTTTTTATTTTGTGAAATTTTGTCCAATATTGATTTTATTACGAAAAAACAATTTCCTCATGTTAAATCCCCATAGACATCTTCACATAGTGAAGATATCTATGGGGATTTAACATGGGAAAATTTTTCCAATTTCAGAAATAGTGGACCGATTTTCAAAATTTAACTTTTGTTTTCTTAGATCATTTCCAAGCTATCTAGCCAGGTTTCGGAGATAATTTCCATTTTTTTCTCTCTTTTTTTTGCTCTCCACACAGCTCCTCCACCTCCTTTTCCCCCATGTTAAATTCCCATAGACAAATCAATTTTTCGTAATAAAATCAATATTTGACAAAATTTCACGAAATAAAAAGAGTTAAATTTTGATAAAATTTAATATTATTGAAAAAAATATTGTTTTTGCATTGTTTATATGGCCGTAAAATGTGGGCAGGTTTCGTGAAACAGACAGTGGTGTTTGAATAGTATACTCATGTAAACGTTAAAATGTTATGAAGATGTGCTTGTGATTTAAACTTCATCTGCAGTACAGCATAATGGATATATAGGATTTTGCATGAGTGATGATTTTATATGAATGAATGGCCTTTTTGTGGAATTTATCGGGGTATAAACTTGGAAAAGTCGCGGGAATACTGGACGAAGCGATAAAAAATTACAATTTTCGAAACAAAATAAAAAGTTTTTTTGTTTTTTTCGAAAATTGTAATTTTTGAAGGCGTCGTCCAGTATTCCCGCGATTTTTCCAAGTTTATATCCCTGATAAATTCCACAAAAAGGCCATTCATTCCTTATAATTCCAGCATTTGAAATACATTCATCAAGAAAATGTGTTTATTTTCCGTTTTCTTAAGAATTATTTTAACTGCGCCTGACGGTTACGGAAAGTAGTTCGGCATGGAGTTAACTGGGATATAAATTTTGGACGGAGACTTGCAACGGGCTTGCAACGGACCAATCAAATGTTAAGGAATTGTGTAAATATTTTTGTGCTGGAATTATAATATGATATTTATTTAACGAGTTTACTGATTTCATAAGAAACTCGGCTATACCGAGTTTCTTATGATATCAGTCAACGAGTTTAATAAATATCATATTAAGTCATCTCAAATGTTAGATTATGTTTATTGCATACGCACATCGTCATACATTGAAGCTGTACTGGTCAACACACCTGTTTTCTGTAACAGTATATTTGCATATGTATTTTCTAGTGTAATATGATTTTTATTATACTGTGTTACGACACTGCGAGCGCCAATTTTATGCAATAATTGGATATATGCATGGACAGAACAATTTAGAAAATAACACTTTATGAAAATGGAATTTCGTTATGTGTTTTTGATTTTAAGGATATTTTGGTCGCCTGTCTACACTCACATACTGATATGTATTGAGAGTAGTCGTTTTACCATCGTTTCCTCTGCCAATATAGTAAATTCATATCGGCCGGGCCCTGGGAATTTATACATGTATTTGTCGATATTTATTTTATGAATAATCGTTTCATATATATTTAATATTTATTTACATCTCACCAATTGTACAAAAGAAAAACAGCATATTACAGTATATTTACATACAAATGTTGCACAATTGTCATTCTCTGAAGAATTACAAGAGACGATATATGCATAGATGTACAAATAAAAACACACACACTGCAGTCAAATACCGTAGTCAATGCTGAATATTGCAGCAGGTATACTCCATGCACTTGCCATTTTCTCTGCGCTTAGACTGATTAAAATATGTTTGTTCATATGTTTCACTATTCAAGTGAGCGTAGAAACATTTAAATTGACCAATTATATCAGGAACAATTATTATTTCAATCCATGGTAAAACTCTATCGGAAATGTGTTTGAATGCAACTTTTAAAAGTAACGACACACTGTGGCTTATTATGTTTGCGGCCATTGTTGTCCCGCACTCACACAGTCTGATCAGTAGCCTATTTCACCAACATTGCAAAGCATACTTATCTAGCAAAGTATACTTTGAGGGAGAAATTTTCAATTTAAGGATAAATTTATTTATTTTTATTGTACTGAATTCATTACATTATCACAGCCATTTTGGCTGTGATAATGTAATAAATTCAGTATAATAATTATGCATGCGTTTAATCATCAAATATATGCAGTCGTTAGTTCTATGTGAAATAATGCATTTCGGGAATGATAAATGATTACTCCCTCAAAGTATAGTTTGCTAGATAAGTATACTTTGCAATTTTGATTAAATCGGCAACTGGTGCTATAACGCTCGCTATAACGATGAGGCAGCCTTCGTGATGCGTCAAGCGAAACCAGCATATCCCTAACCGCATATCCCTATTAGCACCCTATATAGCTCGATACTAGAGACACGAATATTCGTGTTTCTTGTATTTGGTTATATAGGGTGATAAGGGCATATTGTGATTAGGCTATTATTATAGACTAGACATGTTCTAGACTTGATACATGTACTTGGAAATGTACAGTACAGGTATTTCCATTTCTGATTTCCATATTTTATTTCCAATCAGTACTCGTGAAATGTACGAATGAGCCGTGCCCTCCCTATTGCTAACACTTTGTGGTTTTTAACCATCTTCCAGTACTCACTAACAAGGTGTATGATCACGTGGTACTAACAACAACAACAAGTACCGATTCAAAGTACGTATTATTTTATAGTGTCCTTATTACGTAACGGATTTTGATGAAATATGGCGCACCAAACGCGTCTTGTTAAGCTGCATTTGGTGGTCTCTGTATTTTCGCTCAAACTTCTGTAGTTTTTGCGAAGAATCGATTTCCGTGTCTCCGATACGGGCAATATTTCATCAAAATCCGTTTCATATTAAGGAAATATCAAAGAATACTAACTTTGGAGTGGGTGACGTTGTTGTTGTTGTAACCACGTGATCATGCACCTTGACTAACACACACTTATAATGCAATATATTGTCAGTAAATATATAATTATTATAATTATAACATAGAAATTGTACATCCATTTTGATTACATGTTACATATCGCCATTGTGTCATCCTAATATTGTGTTGTATTCCTCATGTTGTCATGTCATGTGACATGAGAGAATTAACGATTATTATTATAATATAGCTACTCGGGCCGCAAACTCGCTATGCCCCAATTATCTCATGGCCAGTTGCAATTACATGGGCCCAGTGAGTGGGGGAACTAGCTATTGTATAACTCCCAACCAATTCCCAGAAAGCATGGAACTTACATACTCGTCATTACACACTATCTTACCAAGTGTCTATCACTGCCATTGATGTTAGTGATTTGCAGCTTTTGATGATTTCGAGGAAATCTACACCAGCGCGATACTTAACGGTGTGGATGTTAGTATACTGAGCACAACAAAATTGTCTGTGATTTTTTCAAGTCGCCAGATGCATATATGTTCTATAATTCCAGCACAAAAATATTTACACAATTCCCTAACATTTGATTGGCCCGTAGCAAGTCTCTGTCCAAAATTTATATCCCAGTAAACTCCCACGCCGAACTACTTTCCGTAACCGTGAGGCGAAGTTAAAATAGTTCTTAAGAAAATGGAAAATAAACACATTTTCTTGATGAATTTATTTCAAATGCTGGAATTATAAGGAATGAATGGCCTTTTTGTGGAATTTATCGAGGATATAAACTTGGAAAAGTCGCGGGAATACTGGACGAGGCCTTCCGGCCTTCGTCCAGTATTCCCGCGACTTTTCCAAGTTTATACCCCGATAAATTCCATGAAAATGCCATTCATTCCTATAATAAAGTTACTATATCTTCTCCAGACGTGCAAACTCGCCGGATTTTCATCAGACATGATTGAATTTAACATGTTGTTGCATGGTAATGTTTTTCATTGATCATGTGGCGTATTTACAGTACACCTTTATTCTGAATGACAAGAAAATGCGCGACGCGCAGGGATTTTTCTGACACGGCGATATCGGAGAACCAGAGTACCTTTAAGATGGCCTAATGTACACCACAAATGCATCCTGTTTTAAGTGTATGTTTCAATCGGTGCCCTTGATCACTCATTTTCGGGGAAACAACTAGTTTCAGTATTTCAAAACTAATACACTATTCCGGTATGCTCTATTATCAGGTTCGGCTAGGAAACGATAGGAATTCCTCGGCGAGCCTCGGATTTCCTACGCGATTTCTAGCCGACGCTGATAAACTTGATATCAACAATACACTATCCCGTTCAGCTCTACTGTATGTTCCACGTTTTGCTGCCGACGAACATTTGGCCATTAAACACATTAAATCTAAAAAATATTTAAAAGTAAGTACTTTTTCATCAATAACAAAAAAGTCACCCTCCCCAATTACAAATCATGTTACCATGGTTACGGGGTCTTAACCTATGTGCAGCGTAGGTGATAACGTGATAGATAAGTCGTATTAATACACCTTATAAGCCGTCGTCCATGTAACTATATAATTATCGCTTCCAGACCAGTAGCCTATTTAACCAAAATTGCAAAGTATACTTATTTATCAAAGTATACTTTGAGCGAGAAAATTTCAATTTAAGGATACATTTTTATTATACTGAATTTATTACATTATCACAGCCAGTTTCGCTGTGATAATGTAATACATTCAGAAAATAATTCTGCATACTTTTGATCATCAAATATATGCAGTCGTTACTTCTATATGAAATAATGCATTTCGGGGGAAATAAATGATTACTCCCTCAAAGTATACTTTGCTAGAAAAGCATACTTTACAATGTTGGTGAAATCGGCTACAGGTAAATTGGACGCGGTAACTAACAAAAAATCTCGTTAAAAACGGTCTACTAGTGACATTGATTTCATGCCATGTTATCTCGTCTTGATATGTTAGTAAGTGGCATTGACGTCATACTTACATGTATCGTGTTAAAAACTGGTGAAGACGAGATAACCTTATTACATGTAACAACTTGTCTTCTTGTTTTTATTGGACGAGAAATCTCGTTAAAAACGGTCTACTAGTGACATTGATTTCATGCCATGTTATCTCGTCTTGATATGTTAGTAAGTGGCATTGACGTCATACTTACATGTATCGTGTTAAAAACGGGTGAAGACGAGATAACCTTATTACATGTGACAACTTGTCTTCTTGTTTTTATTGGACGAGAACATTTGTGGAAATTGAAATAAAAATCGATGTCACTAGTGGACAATATCACGTTTGTGACAACATTTCGTGATAGTTATCGCGTCCGACTTATCTCGTCCTGATCAGTTAGTTAGACGTCCTGACGCGATTTTATGTAGCTAAGACGACTTATATAGAGTGCAATAAGATGACTTAGCTATCACGTTATGTTGATGGCAGAAATATACCACCATACGTAGGCAAACATAAGTAGTGCAAGAAACTATTGTCGCGTGATGTACATATACCAGACGCACTCTTACACGCGTCACGAGACATTTTTATAATTCCTCGATCAAATCCAATTCCATGCATTCGCTTAGCCGCGCTTTGTTTGCAAACTGTTCATCTAATGTAGTGGAATATATCGTTTCACAATTCGCGCGAGAAACGGCCATCGGCTGGCATAATGGGCTTTGAGACTTTTATACTCGCAAAATATACAATTACTGCCTGTTTCACGAAACATGCCCACATTTTACGGCCATATAAACAATGCAAAAACTATTTTTGTTTGCAATAATATTAAAGTTGTATCAACATTTAAGAATGAGCCTTCTTTTTACTTCGTGAAATTTGATAACATATTGATTTTCTTACGAAGAAAGTAGTTGTCTATGGGAATTTAACATGGGTGAAAAGGAGGTGGAGGTGTCAGAAAACGAAACCTTTTTTTGAAATTGACTCCGAAATCTGGCTAGATACATGTAGCTAAGAAATGATCTAACTAAGAAAACAAAAGTTAAATTTTGAAAATCGGTCCACGATTACTGAAATTAGAAAACAAATCACCATTTTAAATTCCCATAGACATCTTCATTCGGGATAACATGGCGAAATTGTTTTTTCGTAATGCAATCAGTATTGGACCAAAATTCACAAAATAGAAAGAAGACTCATTCGTAAACTTTGATACAATTTAACATTATCGAACAAATATTGTTTTTGCATGGTTTACATGTATCTACTGATACAGGCTGTAGTTGCCTGTATGCGCACTTGCAGATAGAGCATACCAGGCTAGTGTCTTTTGATATCAAGTTTATCAGGCAAGGCTAGGAAACGCGTAGGAATTCCGAGGCTTGCCGAGCCGAGCCGAGCCTGATAAACTTGATATCAAAATACACTAGCCTGGTAATCTATTTATCAGGTAACGTTTTATGCTCGAAAATGACATTATATGACGTCGTATTCTATTGCGTCATTACACTGATGTCATTCGGTAACGTCACGTGACGTCATCCGACCAATGGAACGTCAGTTTTCACTTCGTTGTAACCCGGATGTTTATATCAGGGCAATGCCTGATACAACAATATGTTATCAGTCAGTATGTATTCGGTCAATACAGGGCAGGTTACCTGATAAATATCCATACACGTTTTTAATTATTGCACGATTAGTTTCATTGAATGCAGAGCAACTGAAAACTATAAAATCACCGGAACTGCTTCAAATACGCTAATGCAACATCAAAATAAGACCCGAAGGACCGGTTTCCGATGCGGTTGTAGTTTTCGTCATATTCAGATTTCTCATGTAGCACCAAACCTTGCATCGTTTTTGGCACATGTAAGCACTTGTAGCCATTCCTCGTGTAACATCGGTGTAAAATACATGTAAATAAAGTTTCAGTAGTCTTCCACTGTTTAATGCGGCCAACGGACACGAGGTGGCGCTGTACAATGATGATACATTGTATTTGTGCTCGTCAAAATGGCGCACGTCGACCTGCTGCTAGACCTGGCTTCTACGGAGCCCAGCAGGGGACGTAGAATTGTTTTGTTATGAAATCGTTCCCACGAAGTAACAATTCGTTCCCTCGATTTAACAATTCGTTCCCACAATTTAGCAATTCGTTCCCACGAATTAACAATTCGTTCTCACAAATTAACAATTCGTTCCCTCAATTTAACAATTCGTTCCCACGAATTAACAATTCGTTCCCTCAATTTAACAATTCGTTCCCACGAATTAAAAATTCGTTCCCATGAATTAACAAGTCGTTCCATCGGGAACGAATTGTTAATTCGTGGTAACGAATTGTTATATCGTGGGAACGAATTGTTAATTGGAGGGAAAGAATGGTTAAATTGAAGGAAATAATTGTCATTTCGTGGGAAAGAATTGTTAATTCGAGGGAACGAATTGTTATATCGTGGGAACGAATTGTTAATTTGACGGAATGAATTGTTAATTCGAGGGAACAAATTGTTAAATTCGTGGGAACGAATTAATAAAAAAAAAAGAATTCTACGTCCCCCGAGGTGCTCCGTATATTGGTCCGTAGTTTACAGATTATAAACAATCCTTATGTAATTGATATCCTAGTGATGTAGCATGTCGTCAATAAACTATAATACGTTCATCATTCAGATGTCCAGTGATAGTATTTGTAATGAAATATGTTTATTGGTCCCCAGTCAATATTTCCTATATTCGACGCAATTTTAGCTTCATGACCCACATCCATGCTAGTTTGTCAGGCTTGTAGGGCGAACTGTGGAACATGTGGCTGTGACTGGAGAAATGGGACTTACGGGTTTTGCGACCAATGTAGATCCAGATCAGCCTGTGCATCCGCACAGTCTGAATAGGATCTGCACTGTTCGCCATTTCATCAATGAAACACCCGTCATGGTTCTAACAAGCGATATAGATCGGTACCAGGCTACAGGTGTGTGATATTTGATCAGGTTCTACACAGTTCACAAATCCCATAAGTTTCTCCAGTCGCGTTACAAACTGTCAACTTCAGGTACAACAAATATACCGAACGCCACATCTACATACACTCAAATAAATATTGCTAGCTCTAAATAGTTGTTGCTAGCTCCAAATGATTTAGAGAACTCTTCAAATTATTTAGAGCTAGCCTTAATTATTGGACTTTATGTAGATTTGGCGGTCCCTACAAATGCGGCTAAAACCCACGCGTTCTCACATCACAACGCAAGCAATCTTATATGCCGCTATCATCTGCATATAAATGGCGATTTCATCGGTTGTAAAAGTGTGTGTCCAGACGTCCTGACGTAATGTCCCATGATGTCCACTTCAAAAAGAATTCTGCCCTGGCTGAGAATAGGTACCTTACAGTACATTGTACATTAACCCTTCCTCCGCTGTTGACGGAAATTGCCGTCTGCTGTTTTTCATTGTTGCTTTAATTCTTAACAAAAAACTGGTTTTGACAGCACATGAGAATCGTCTCCACTGGAGACGATTCTCATGTGCTGTCAACACCAGGTTTGTATCGAGAAATATTGAAAATAAAACATTTCCAGCAGACGACAACATTTAATTCAGCGTAGTAAGGGTTAAGGTTCGTTCGTCTGTTCCAGGGTATGGATCACGTGGCTTATTGTTTACACTGGATTAATGGCGGCGGACCAAATTTAAACAAGGTTTGATTCCGTCCGACTCAAATTTCTATGCAGAATGTTCAGACTAACTACATGCCGCTAAAGTTGGTATTGTCTGACTCGTAGTATTAACGGCTGGAACATGGCCATCATTAAAAGGAGGAAAACCGCAATCGTATTGATGAAACATAATATATACCTGACACCTCATGGGCGCCGCCATTAATCCAGTGTAAACAATAGAACACGTGATCCCGTACCCTGGTGTTTCGTATAATAAAATAATGTTACATCACAAAACGGGTGAAAATAATGTCAATACCGACCACCGACTCGGTCAACATTATTTCATCGGGCTAAGTATAAGTTAGATCATGGTTCGTCCGCATGTACGAGGAGATAATCCGTGGTGTGAGCATTTCGTTAAGGCAAGTTGTTCTAATTTAAAATATTTCTGTCCAATGATTGCATATATGTTCGTTAGAAATGTAAGTGTATCAAATACCTTTCGTATCACGGTTCGTCCGCATGTACGAGGAGATAATCCGCGAACTTTAGCGAGCGGATTATCGCTCGTACGTGCGGACAAACGTGATCTAACTTATTTATCACATCCTCATGTACATACCTGACACACGAGCTGTGTTAATACAGAAACAACACCCGGAAATGTGTCAAAGATGTGATAACACTGTCTATTTTACCTACCATTATCAATACTATACAAGGGCGCCGTTATTACGAAGCGAATCCCCCACCCACCCCTCACAGGCAACTTTAATAATACAATAAACATAAGTCCTCAGTGACCTTGACCTTCGGCGTTAAGACGTGGGGTGTAAGCAAACAAAGCACCATCTCCAGACACACATTATGGCCAGATATGATTAAAGTCAGTAAAGGGGTTAAGCAGTTATTGGGAAAACTAAACATAATGGTGAAGTAGGGTACCTTGCGCATGAGACATTATTTTCGACAGTTTGTTCCTGATCATTACGGAAACCAATTGTTGCATTATTGCAGAGGCAGGACATATATACATGTATAGGGATCTTATAATAGTTTCATAGAAAATAATAATTGATGTCTCGCTGGAGGCAAAGGAAATACGTCGGTCATGTCCGATCGCGATTCGTGTCACCATAATGTATTTCTTCAGGGAACCTTTTGTCGCATCTGGTCATATTGACTTCCCTTATTGTGTATACTGCTTCCGTAAATTGATGTAATCGTATTTCATTTGCCTGTATAAGCCGCTCTGTGCTCTCCGAGGAATTTTATTCAATGAATATTTACATCCGTGTACAAATGCGTATTCCATAGGCTTCAGAATTTTTATAATACGCGACAAGGCATGTGATTTTGTACCTAAGAGGATTAGCGATTTTTCGTGAAAAATATTTACAGAAACTGTGATATAGTTTGTAAATGACGTCGAAAGTTGACGAAATTGTCAGAGCAAATGCGGAATAGTATTCCGCATTTGCTGTGACAATTTTGTCAACTTTAAACGTCATTTACAGAAAATATCGTGTTTTTTGTAAACATATTTCATGAGATATCTCATTACTTACTAGGTAGAAAATCGCATGGCGTGTCTCCTGTGGTAACTATCCGGTCGTGAACTCGAATAAATGCAACTGCCAATATTGTAATGGGTGAACGTCCTAACAAAACATTGTCGTTGTATTATTTGAGCCCTGCATGTTTTTCAATCGATGGTTACTAAATTATTTTATTTACATTAATTTCACTAGCGTCTAAAACGGAAACTTCCTAACGTCAATTGTTGGTATAGTTTTATTATATCATAACTAACAGTCACTAAATTTCACATTTCTTTCTTGCTGGTGCTTGTACATGTTTAGCGAAAATGTCAAATTATGACAAACCAGCTTATCTCCCCTGCTTATCACAGTTTCTGACATCATGTACTTGAATATAACATATGTGTTTGGAAATGTGATCAAATAAGATTATGAGATTTATGTTCATGTATGCCATTTAACGTTCGTGACTCGAACAAAACAATATTGGATATCGTAAACATCATCAGAGCGCCGTTTCACTAAACTTCGTACGACTAAAATGTTCGTAAGTGCACATTTAGGATCATCTGGGAATTTCAATGATGGATTTACATTTATTGAGCATAGGCTGCATTTGCAGCCTATGCTCAATAAATGTAAATCCATTAATTGTGTACAAGAAAACATTGTCAATGTGAACTTTACAGACTATCATAATTTTGCACTTACGAACATTTTAGTCGTACGAAGTTTAGTGAAACAGCCCCCTGAGACACAGTCACGTTAAGTCAGAACCGACGTGTTTTCTGAGTTGTCATTCTACTGAGCAAAACCCTGGAAGACACGTTTTGAACTCGCATTTTCGTTTCATCAATGTCATTGCCAATCATCGATTTTGCGGAAAGAAATCCACGATGAACACATTCGGTTCTCAAATTCAATTTCACCCCGAGCTATAGTGCAGTCATTCCCATGTTTGCAGCACTCCCTACTGTTGGTTTCACGTTTGCACACTGTTTTTCTGATCCACTTTATTTTGTAAAATAACACACAAAGTTGTTTTTCTATGCGAAGCGTGGTGAAAAATGTGGGAAATTGAACTGACTCGGGAAACTGTTTAATTAAGATTAAATTAATGTTTTACTTCGGTTTGGTGTTCCTTGAAATACTATCTGTGCGTCTCATAATATTGTTATACTGATGTACTAGTAATAATAATAATAATAATAATAATAATAATAATAATAATAATAAAATAATAATAATAATATAAGTGTTTTTCGAATACAGATTAACTTCTATGGAAAATAAAAGGTGAAATGTGGGTTACATGAAAATGTTTGACAACTGATGGCGAGGTTGATATAGTTTGGGCATGGTGTGGGAAAGTTTATTTGTGGCCGAGTGACTTGATAAATCGGGATCATTTAATTTGTGACCAGTGCAGCTGATCGAATAGCACGTGCGTATAACACACGATGTACAATCATGCACGAATAGTCACACACAACCGATTTAGTGTGTGTTCAGTTTTAATTATTTAAATCAAGTGCATGTATGTATGTCAACTTAGACACAATTGCTGTCTATATATTATAAAGTATAGTTAGTTGTACAGCAGAACTTGCTTTGGACAAATAAGTATCAACTTCCTTTGAATAAATATCGAATTTTGTTAATATTTTGAGAAAACGCGGTTATCTCCCCTGACCTCAAGATTATTGATTTCCGTCATACAAATAATACAAAATAGTACCAATACGTGTAGCCGGTAATAAAACGAAACGCTCTCTGTATATATTAAAGGTACATGCCCACTCAGTAGGCACAAACTGTTCTTTATAGGAATTAAATATGTGTATAATTGTGTAATAATTCCACCACTTTTAAAAATTGCAAGTGCCCGCTATACAGATATAATCACATTTTTTAATTATTTATACTAATTAAATGCGTCACCTGAAAAAAACAATATTTTCGACAGATAATAAAGTATGACCATAGCACATAAAAAAATAAACACAGATAATAAATAACAATATCCGTTACCATTGTTATCGCCCCTGATATCAGTGTAGACAGTTACGTCTGATATAAAATGTATAATAATGTCAATCAGTACGTGGGGAATGGTGAATGAATATTTATTTTGCCAGAAAATGTCTCAGATGATGTCTCTGATATAAAGAACAGTTTGTGCCTACTGAGTGGGCATATACCTTTAATGACATCTCTAAATACTGAACCAAAAACATATAACCTCTACAATACAGATGTGCGGGACCCCGTGATGTGTATATTTAGCAATAAAAAAATGTGTCCGTGAAATTATGTTTTTTCTGAACCGTCTATGAAAGAATCTAATTAAATTTAAGACGGGGAACTTCACAGCTCTTGTTCCCGCCAGAATAAAAGTCTCAACTTTTTGTGGTCTCCGCGGTGGCTTCCCAAACACGCAGTAACAAATTAAATTATATATGCGCCTGTCACTGGAGAAATGGGGCTTATGGGTTTTGCGACCAGTGTAGATCCTGATCAGACTGTGCGGATGCACAGTCTGATCAGGATCTGCACTGTTCGCCGTTCGACCATACAAATATTCGTCATGCTTCTAATAAGAAATACGAAGGTGCTATTTGATCAGGAGCTACACTGAACACGAATCCCACTATTTCTTCAGTCACCGTCATAATTATTATATGAGACGCGCCATGTGATTTTGTACCTTCGGACATCTGCGTAATTTTATTAAGTACGTTTACAAAATTTACAATATTTTTCATAAAAAAGTAAAAAGTTGACAAAATATTCAAAGTACATACGCATGTACTCTGAAAATTTTGTCAACTTTTCACGCCATTTACGGAAAATATTATAAATTTTGTAAACGAATTTCATAAAATTCCGCAGATGTCCGAAGGTACACAATCACATGGCGTGTCTCAAATGTGACTCGTCACGAGGAATAAAGGCTTAATATGTAGTTGTCTGCACATATCTTGTTCCCGCCATGATAAATGTCCCTGGTCCACACGGTGGCTTAACAAACACGCAGTAATAAATTGCATGAGACACATCATGTGATTTTGTACATACGAACATGTGCGACATTTCCTGAAAACAAAATTACGATATAGTTTTCGTAAATTACATCGAAAGTTGACGCAATTTTCATAGCAAACGCGTAATTCCGCATTTGCTATGAACATTTCGTCATCTTTCGACTTTATTTACAGGAAATCTTACAGTTTCTGTAAATGTATGCCATGAAAAATTGCACATGTTCTTAGGTAAAAATCACGGAGTGATTCATATATGGCTGTGAATGGAAAATCGGGGCTTGTTGGTTTTTGCGACCAGTGCAGATCCAGATCAGCCTGTGCATCCGCACAGTCTGATCTGGATCTGCACTGTTCGCCATTCCATCAATGAAACACCCGTCATGCTTATAACAAGGATTTACATTATATAGTTATCAGGCTACAGGTGTGCGCTATTTGATCAGGAGCTACACTGGTCACAAATCCCATAAGCCCGATGTCTTCAGTGACAGCCACATGTATGTGGCTGATCACGTGAACAGACTTAGTGGGCTTCTAAGTACTGCAAATACTAATAATCTAGCGCAGTTATAAGCTGCTATGTAGTTATAAATACATACATTAACTATAATTACATTTTCATTACAGTGCATTGCATACGAGTTATGACGGAGTAGTCTTTCCAAATGTTCGTTTGAAGCGTTCCTTGTTTACTTTCTACTTCGTGGAGAGTGACCTAAGCATTTTGCGAATATAGCAAAGTATGAAAGCTCACGAGCTGCATGGTTTTTTTTCTTCTATATTTTAGTGCGCGAAATGTAAATGCTATTACGCAAATTATACCGTTGATTGTGGTGTAGCGATATTATAGTGTACGGAGCACCGCAGGGGATGTATACTTTTTTTATTATTAATTCGTTCCCACGAAATAACAATTCGTTCCCTTAATTTAACATTCGTTAAATCAATTCGTTCCCTCAAGTTAACAATTCGTTCCCTTAATTTAAAAATTCCTACCCACGAATTAACAATTCGTTCCCACGAATCCCTCAAGTTAACAATTCCTACAGGAACGAATTGTTAATTCGTGGGAACGAATTGTTATATCCTGGGAACGATTTGTTAATTCGAGGGAACGAATTGTTAAATTGAGGGAAGGAATTGTCATTTCGTGGGAACGAATTGTTAATTCGATGGAACGAATTGTTATAGCGTGGGAACGAATTGTTAATTCCAAAGAACGAATTGTTAAATTGAGGGAACGAATTGTTATTTCGTGGGAACGAATTAATTTTTAAAAAATCCATTTCCCCTGCGGGCTCCGTAATACTCGCAACCTTTACTACAGCTGTTGCTTATCAAGCGGTAAACGTGCAGCTAGCTGCTATGGTGGCTCGTTAGAACTATTTGAAACATGTGATCGGCATTACCGCTATTACCGCAACAAAACACAATTTGTGAAACACAATGTGTATTTGCTGTGAAAATATCATACTATAGCACACGTAAATATCCAATTTTACACACTAGTTTAAGAAAATAATCTAGTAATCATCAATACATGTAGCACATATCTACGGACGCAGCGGACATGGATTTTCTTATTAATTTTTTCCCACGAAATAACAATTCGTTCCCTCCATTTAACAATTCGTTCCATCGAATTAACAATTCGTTCCCACGAAATAACAATTCGTTTCCACGAAATAACAATTCGTTCTCTCAATTTAACAATTCGTTCCCACGTTAATTCGAGGGAACGAATTGTTAAATTGAGTTAATGAAAAAGAATTCTACGTCCGCTGTGGAGCTCCGTACGTATCTAATTCTTCTAATTCGTATCGTTTTACACGGCACGATTCACACCAACACGATGTGCAAATTAGTAAAACGAAATGAACTTCGTGTCCTCATTAAAAACACGGCACGATACGAACACGGCACTGTAAATCGAGCATTTGATCATTCTGAGCCATAATTGTGTGCTAAGCGATCACGAACAAACATTATCACCTGAGATAAATAACCAAGGAACTCATAAAAAATAAGATCACATGCGCTTTTCTTAGTGTCAGGTTTTTAGCGAGGTTTCACTGTATCTATACAAATAGTTCACTGTTAATAAAATAACATAATTTAATCAATCCTTTATTGCAAATCGTGTTACAATTCCTCACACCGTGGGTACAGAGATTTCATTATTGTCATATAATCAGTAATCCCGTGCCGTTATTCCGACACGTGTTATGGTTCGGATTGACAAAACTGTGATGAAAGTTGTCAATCCGAACCATACAACGTGTAATTGTATTTCTATTTCCAACCCAACTACTGTCTGTTCCACGTTTTTCTGTCGACGAACCTTTGTCTATTAAACACATTCAATCTAACAAATGTTTTTTTAAATATGAGTACTTTTTCATCAATAACCAAACAGTCACCGTCCGCCAAACAAAACTATTTGACGAAATTCCATTAAATATTGATTTTATTGCGTAACAACTATTTTCCAGGCTATCGGAATTCAACATGGGCCTAATATATATGTTTGTAATCATTTTGAATCTGTGGACCGATTTTCAAAATCTAACATTTCCAAGCTATCATTCCATTCGGAGTCACTTTCCAAATGTTTTAATTTGTTTTATTTCCCCCACCCCACCCCCCCCACCCACCCCGGCTCCTCCAACTCCTTGTCCCCATGTTAACTTCCCATAGGAAACTCGTTTTACGCAATAAAATCAGTATGTGATGGAATTTCATCAAATAGGACAGCTCAGGCTCAGCCCATCAATCTGTTTGAGTTCAAACACAATATTCAAGCATTTTGAAGGAAAATAATTGACAACTATCGACAAGCTTAGCACAGGCGGCGGTGCAGTAAATTGATTGTGTATGACGGATTTTATATACAGTACGTATATTTGTTTATATATAGTTTTAAATGAATGCTTTATCAATATATTTCAAAAATCTGCCTAGTAAGCAATATAGAATCCGTCTGAAGCTCAATATGCTACTGATATTTAATCTTAAATGTATCCATTTTCTGTGTGTTTTGCCCTGGTTTATGTAAACACGATGCAATTTGCCTGTATCGCGTAAGAAAAGGTTCCTGTATATCGGTGCCATAGCTATTAGTTAAATTTAACGAACTCATGCTTAACACTGATTGGACAAATTTAAATAATGGTGGCAGTGTAGATGATGCATCTAATATATTTACATCTAAATTCATTGAGCTAGCTAAGCGATGCATTCCATGCAGTCAAGTCACAGTACGGCCTAATGATAAACCATGGTATGATTCCGATATTCGTAAAATAAGCAAATTAAGAGACAAATTACGTAAGAAAGCAATACAATTTGGAAGGGTGGACGACTGGAATAAATACAAAACAACTCGGAACAAAGTTAATAATATGAAAAAACATGCAAGAGAAGCATTTTACAATGACTTAGAGTTTAATTTAACAGAATCATTTTCAAATAACAAAAGATACTTCTGGAAGCTAGTTTCGACATTTTGTGAAAGATGAGCAAATCAAGTGGAACTATTCCACCATTAAAAACGACTGACGGTAATAGTGAAATTGTCTGTTTTTCTGATGTTGAAAAAGCTAATTGTCTAAACAACTTCTTCGTTTCAATATCAACGGTTGACGATAGCAACTCTACTTTACCGCCGCTTGAATTAAAAACTAACCAAAGTTCTTGATATGATTAATATAAAACGAATCTGAGGTCAGAGATACTATAAAGATTTTACAAACTAATAAAGCTTGTGGACACGATTTAGTTAGTCATAGAATGCTAAAAGGAACTATTACATCTGTCTCAAAACCTCTAGCGATCCTCTTCAATAGATCTGTCAATGAATGTCAGTTTCCGATGGCGTGGAAATTGGCAAATGTAATTCCCTTATTTAAAAAAGGGTGTCCGCAGACGCCTTCAAATTATCGACCTATATCGTTATTAAGCTGTCTAGGTAAGGTAATGGAGAGAATAATGTTTAAACATATATATAATCACTTGCACTCACAGAATTTGATTTACAATAGACAATCTGGTTTTTATACAGGAAATTCTACGGTATACCAACTTATAGACATTCACCATCAAATAAATATGTCAGGCATTTGATGAAAGGCAATCTACATGTATAGTATTTTGTGATATTTCTAAGGCTTTCGATAGAGTATGGCATAGGGGATTACTATTTAAGTTACGGCAAAATGGATTAAATGGTTGTATTTTACACTGGATCGAAAACTACTTGTCGGATAGGAAACAGTCTGTATCAATACGGTCTACAACCTCAGATACCAAGTTAATAACTGCTGGCGTACCGCAAGGCTCGGTGCTCGTCCTTTACTATTTCTAATATATGTCAACGATATAACTGACCATCTACTAAGTATTGTTCGATTATTTGCTGATGACAGTTCTCTATCATTTTCCACAACAAATACTGATGACCTAGAAGGCATAATAAATTATGACCTGCTAACTATTGCTGACTGGGCTAAACAATGGTTGGCTCATTTCAATCCTAACAAGACTGAAGCGATGCTTTTAACCCTAAGACTACTCGATCGACCTGTAAACCTAATCTTTCAAAACACGCCTATAACCTTTGTCGACGACCATAAACATCTCGGTGTAACGCTGAGCAATAATGGGAAATGGCATACACATATACAAAATATAATTAATTCGACTGCGAGAGTGTTGGGAATAATGCGAAACCTAAAATTTAAGATAAGCAGACAGTCTTTAAACCAAATATATATATCTTATATGAGACCTATACTCGAATATGCTTCGTCGGTCTGGATGGATGTACAGAATATGAAAAAGATTTCAGTGGAAAAAATTCAGAATGAAGCTGCGAGAATAGTAACCGGTTTAACACGGTCAGTGTCACTTGATAATTTAAGGAAAGAAGTTGGATGGCAACTTTTATCTGTTCGACGTAGTATTCAAAAGCTTTCGATCATGTACAAAGCAACCAACAATCAAGTACCTAGTTATATCTCCAACCTGATTCCTCCCACTGTTAATAACGTATCTCGTTACAACCTTAGAAACCAATTTGATATAAATGTCCCGACTACTCGACTGGAAGTATACAAACAATCATTTATACCATCTGTGGTACAACTCTGGAATGAAACTGATCCTTCAATGAGAAATGTAGATAGTCTTAGACACTTTAAAACAGCATGCGCCAAACAATTATACACTCAATATGAAATACCACCATATTACTTAGTGGGAGACAGGTTTTCGTCAGTTATGCATGCAAGACTTCGTAATTATGTAGCAGTCTCAATTCCGATCTTTGCAATAACCATATCAGAGAAACTCCCTACTGCGAGTGTAGCGAAATTGTAGAAGACGCTGAACATTACATCTTTGAATGCAACAAATATCATGCACAGCGTCTCATTCTACGCCAGTCCACTGCAACGATTTCATAACCTGAACGCGCACATGCTTTTGAACGGCATACCTGAACAAAACAATGAAAACAATATTATTATCTTCAATTCTGTACAAAATTATATTAAAACTACAAAACGATTTGAGTAACTTCGTTGATAGATGTATGTAACGTAATCCATATCGGATGTATTCCATTCGATTTGCCAATATCACCACAACCACCGGTTATTAATGATCACTGAAATTTATTGCAACTAGCACTAATACATTGATGGATTTGCTCATGTAGTATATGTACTTGGCGACAAAAACAACTTTTATTCTTTCTCCAAATCTCATATCTCACTATCCACCTCTTCTCTACCTTTCTGTCCGTTTTCATTCCATATATTTATCGCTTGATAATTGGTTTGTATCCGTGTTTATATGCCTGTATACATGTATTCATGTATCGCCATTGCTGTTGAATTATTGTACTTTGTAACACTTAGGTGAGGGCTGTAACTAATGTTGAGAGAACTTGTAGCCCGAGCCTATTGTATTTATATGCAATAAACTATGTTTAAACTATAGCTATAGCCGGGATTTGTTCTTGGTTCCGCACACGATTGATTGCCTACCGTTTTTTCTAATTGGAAAACGATGTTTTCGTTGGTTTAAACGTGTAACGTTTAAACCAACGAAAACATCATTTTCTAATTAAAAACAATGAAAACAATGCGTCAAAAGAAACCACAAGTGTTTAAATAATTGAAAGCCGAATATTTAAGCGAATATATCGTTTTTCACGTACAACAATGCATCGATAATCGTGTCTATGCATATCGTTGTACAAAACGATTGTTTTAATTTCGTTTTTCTTTGTTTCATTTGGGACCTTCAACAAATGCTGACGTTGACTAACGTTGAATAATTTCTGACAAAACTGTGTTTATTCGTTGAGGATTTCATTTTGTGGTGTATCTTCGTGGTGTTCTTATTAACGTTTCCTAGGTAATAATACTGGAAATATGAAAAAATACGATTTATTGCATGAAAAGGGCTTCAATGTATTCAGCGTATTAAACTCATAACACATTACGAAAAACAACTCCAATGCTATTTAACAATGGGATTGTTTCTAATTTCAGAAAAAGTGGACTGATTTTCAAAATTTAACTTTTGTTTTATTAGTTAGATCATTTCCAAGCTACCTAGCCAGGTTTCGTAGTCAATTTCCACATGTCTTTTCTTTTTCGACTCTTCCGCCAGGTTCTCAACCTCTCCCCCCACACCCCCACCCACGGCCAAATGTTAAGTTCCCATAGAGAAATAAATTTTTCGTAATAAAATCAATATTTGACCAAATTCCATGAAATCATGAAATAAAAAGAAGGCTCATCTTTAATTTTTTATCAGATTTAATGTTATCGAAACAAAATATTGTTTTTTCAATGTTTATATAGCCGTAACGTTTTGGCCGGTTTCGTGAAACAGACAGTATATACAGTAGTTGTAATACTTATCCAGTCAACACAGTGCGTATGTGCCGTGAAACACGGTGCCGTGAAACATTTTTGATATCCAGTCAATACTATTTTTGCATTTTACAGCCATTTGTAGGTGTTGACGGGATAAATAGAATAGTATGTTAGTGCCGTGAATGGGAAAACATATCTGGCGCGGCACGGAAACGGGATGTGCTCGGCAGAGCCTCGCCCATCCCGTTTCCTGAGCCTTGCCAGATATTTGTTCCCATTCACGGCACTAACCTACTATTCTCTATCTATTTTCCTTATTTCTGAACCAAAATATATGTTGTGACCATTCATTTGAACCGTCTCGGCGAGACGGTTCAAATGAGTGGTCACAACATATACTTCTGATGAGAAATAAAGAAATATGTATAAATGAGACAACTGTAGAAAACAGTTTTGGTGATTAATACAAACTCAATGCATGATACTGTGCTTGTGCAATACATGTAGTATAACAGTTGTGTTGATATAATATGATATTTATTAATAGCGTTACTGAGTATAATGCCATCAGTAAACAATAAATACAGATACCCATTTAACCCTTAGACGGCTAAACACAACAATTGTCGTCTGCTGTTGCTTTTATATCGTGCCTTATTTCTCAATAAAAACATGGTTTGACAGCACTTCAGAATCATTTCCAATGGAAATGATTCTAAAGTGCTGTCAAAGCATGTTGTAAATTATTCTAAAGTGCTGTCAAAGCATGTGTTTGATGATAAAAATGGAAAATAGAAAATAAACTGCAGACGACAAAAAACATTAAGATAGCGGTGTAAGTGTTAATGTAAGTTATTCATGTACCCAGTAAAACAGAGAGGTGCTTAACCCTTAGAATGTGGGAAGCGAAAATAGTCGTCTGCTGATAATTCATATTTTGTGTCTTTTCTCTCAGTAAAAACATGGTTTGGCAGCATTTTAAATCACTTCCATTGGAAATGATTCTAAAGTGCTGCAAAACCAAGTTTTTGATGAGAAAAATGGAAAAATAAAAAATGTTCCTCTGTTTATTTCAATTTACATGTAGTTGTGTTGATAGAAAGCTGTTACAGTCAGCGTTTTTGTCTTTAAGAACTATAGACTATAGTAACGAACACATTGTTTTAAAGACACTCTTTTTATTACATTTTCGACCAAATCTTTATCAAAATAGTATGAACATTTTCATACTATTTTGATAAAGACCATGGGTCGAAAATTTAATAAGATAGTGACTTTAAAACAATGTGTATTAAATGTGCTTCCCTTCGGAGGTTATTGGAAATTACTATAGTAACGAAGTTGGGTAATCACTACCATCAGGTCCCTTTTGCAGAACTGACTGTACTCCATGTAACTGCACGATTGCATCCTAAATGCACTTTTCTATAAGATGGATATATACACAATGTGTATAGCAGTGTATCCAGTAAGAAGGGAACTATGTGGATATCATATTTCTAAAACCAGGAAACATCTGTTGATTTAATAGTTTTGGTACTGTTTAGACATTCAAGATGCAGGGTTAGAACTGAATTACACAGGGGTTTTCCCTGTTGGCGGGTATCAGGCATGCAGCCGAGTAGGATATCGCCATATGACATCCGAAACTTAATTTATCCCGTCAACATAGTGCGTATGTGCCGTGAAACACGGTGTCGTGAAGCAGTATTGATATCCTGTCAATATGATCACTGCGTATGAATATATGCGGTTGTCATACTAGTCGATTCACCGATTTTGACGATGCGGCTGGGGTTATGTTTTGCATTTTAAAGCTATTTGTAGGTGTTGACGGGATAAATAGAATAATATGTTAGTGCCGTGAATGGGAAAATATGTTTCCCATTCACGGCACAAACCTACTATTCGCTATATATCTTTGAAACATCATGAATATTTATAAAAACGTATTGTGAAAGTCTAAAATAAAAGTGTTGTTTAGAACCTGTGAGTTTATTTGGAGAATTATAATACAGTAGCGATACATATAATCAAAGGACTGAAAGTCCTGAAATCCTTCGCAGTACGTGCTTGTGGAGGACACATATACTAAGAATTAATTTGTTGGAAAGTACATTGTAGTCTTAAGAATTGGCACCAGGAGGGATACGGAACTTTGCGGAATAGATGTATTGCGGCTTGTCAGTAGTTGAGAGAGCAACTATTCAAATGGTCAGCTACATACATGTTTCAATTGCTCAATAATTTCCCGACTATATATACTCACAGGATATATTGCTTTGTCATATGTTATTATACACTAGTTCTGAAAAATATATGCATTACCATAGTAACCATGGTAACCAATATTGGAAAACACAAAATAGTATTTGTTTAAAATGTGTTTATTTTTTGAAAATCAATGCAATACACCCGAGTACTGTTACAATCTTGCAATACACGTAACACGTGAACGTTTAATAATATTGTTTGTCATGGCAACCATTTTAATATTTTACACAAAAAATCATATATACTCCATTTAAAATCAATATATTCGTCGAATCGGTATACATTATCAATGCTGCAAAAACAATATTTATCTTGACAAACATGATTGTTCAAAGTAATTTCACCTTGACCTTGGACATGAAGGCCACATGGGTGTGGTACGTGTATGGAATGAAAATATAGATGATGATAAGGAAGTATATGAAGTTTGAAGTCAATCTGACTTACGGTTGCAGAAAACTTTAAGGCAAATCGTACGGATGCAAATGTCTAAGTAGTTTGACATTGACCTTGGAAATGAAGGCCGCATGAGTGTGGTATGGAATGAAAATATGGTTGATGATAAGGAAATATATGAAGTTTGAGGTCCATCCGACTTTCCGTCACAGGGATAATAGGTACCCAAACTCTTTAACGTGGACGGACGGATTTCGAAAACTATATACCCCTCGACATACTTTGTATGTCGTGGGGGAGGGGGTATATCTATAGTTTTGTATACACAGTTTAAACTTTATATATTTTACAACAATTACAAACAAGAGCGAGCAGTCATGCATGGAACACGACAGGTGACATATGTCATCAGTCCCTTTTTTCCTGTCACAGTCATAGCTCAGGAACTAGACTGGTGACATATGTCTCCTAAATTTAAAATTCATATCATTTTCCAATTCAAATAGGAATCCTCAGCGATTTGTAACCCGGAGGATATAACAAAAACGTTCTACTTTCACTTTCATTTCAGCTACACATTCAATTTCAATGTATTGAGTAAATGATGCCGAAATATTTATTTAAATTAATATCTAATTATTTAAATATACTTTTTTAATTCATAATACAAATAATTTAGAGATACTTATTATCCTTATTCAAACTCAAGACAACGTTTCCTTTGTGAAGTGTATCGTACTGTATATGCTGTGTAACGTCAAGTCGAAGATTGCAGTCACAAAATAACGAAACCGTTAACATATCCACTTACATTCTGTTGATCGTCTGGATCAACAGAAACTTATTGTCTTTGTGCTAAGTGCCGAGTTCATTTGTATCTAGAACTGTTTTACTAAATTCATTATAGATTAGTTGATTTTTTAAGTAAAATGGACACTGATTAATAATATCGATGGCTCAAGATGATTAAAACAGTAATACTATGTAACTGTCAAAAAAAAATGTTTTTGCTTTCAATCATCATCATTTCGCTGTCCAATGTCGGATTTTATCTATGTAAAGTTCAGAATGTAAGCTTTAATCTGATTGGTCATTCAAGAAAAACGTCACAGGGAAATCCCACACCCTGCTATATCATTGCGCAAAATATCAACATATATAACAAAGAACTCATATTAATACACAACAGTTAATAGTTTATAAAGTATACAATAACTGTTGTAATAACACACATAGAGCACACAAAAGCAAACAACACCTGTATTACGCTGAAACGGTAAGATAGCTCGCTGTTTTACTGTTGTTGAACTACATTTTTATGGCGTAGTACCGAGTGTTTTTTTTTAAGTTAAACCTGCAAACAGTGACACTGCGACCGCCACTTAACTCATTAGCATATTATCTGCAATGACTGAGAATTTCCATATAGTTACTTAATCCGAGCTAATAGCTCGGATAAAAAGGGCACAACCCCAAGCACGCACGTAGGTGTGTAAATACAAGCGAGCAGTGCACGTACGACATAGCATTACACTATTTCATTATAATCATGTTGTCTTTTGTACGATGATAAACAGACTGTTTCCCACCGAATTAAAAGCTTTCAGTCCAAAACACAATTACGAACATGAATGATATAGAGACGACATTGAGTCAATTAAAACGGGTTGACATATCGGACTGGGTTTGCGCATGCGTGACCTATGCTATGGTGATAGAATCTCGTATGGAGCGGTTGGGGTGAAACATGTGCTCAATCATTGTACATGTACCCCTCGAATGCGAGAGACGAAAAGTATCGACTGCTCTTGTTTTGTATTTTGTTTTGTTCATCAAGATAAAACATGGTTTGACAGCACTTCCTTTGGAAATGATTCTAAGTGGTGTCAATCATGTTTTGAATGATACATACGGGAGACGAATATTATCGGCTGCAGATGATTGGTATTTTGCGTTGTTTCTCCAACAAAAACATGGTTTGACATCACTTTAGAATCATTTCCATTGAAACTTTTTGCAAACCTCATTGTACACTGTATACTATGTATGTACCGGATACATATACATACAAAGTACGAGTATTCAGCGGAAGTCTATACCTGGCATTACTTGTGGACGCCACATATTTTGCAAACCGACGCCTAACTGTGTACTGTATACATTGTATGTACTGGATATATAGACCCACACAGCACAAAGTTGTCAGCTGACTTCTATAGCTGACATCACATGTGGACGACACATATTTTGCAAACCGACGCCTAACTGTGTACTGTATACAGTTTATGTACTGGATATATAGACCCACACAGTACAAAGTAGTCAGCTGACATCCATAGCTTACATCACAATGTGGACCGGCATATGTCAAACCGACGCCTAACTGTGTACTGAACTACATTTTATGTACTGATATATAGACCAGCACCGTAACCAAGTATCTAGCTGACTTCCATAGCAGACATCACATGTGACGCGGCATATTTTGTTGGCAAACCGACGCCTATCAGTGAACTGTAATACAGTTTATGTAACGGATATATGACCCACAACAGTTACAAAGGTAGTCACTGCCCTTCCATAGCTGACATCACCTGTGGACACTACATCTATGCAAAACCGACGCCTAACTGTGTACTGTAAACAGTTTATATGACTAGATATATAGACCCACACAGACAAAGTAGTCCCAGCTGACTTCCATAGCTGACATTCACATGTGGAAACCGACATATTTTGCAAACCGACGGCATAACTGTGTACTGTATAACAGTTTATGTACTGGATATATAGACCCACACAGTACAAAGTTGTCAGCTTGGTTCCATAGCTAACAGTAAGTGTGGACGTCACGAATTTTGCAAACCGAGGGCCTAATATTTTGCGTACTGTATGCAATATGTAAGTACCGGATATATACATGTAAAGGCACACATTACACCGTATTCAGCTGATCTCCATAGCTGACATTAGTTGTGGACGTCACGAATTTTGCAAACCGACGCCTAATTGTGTACTGTATACAGTGTATGTACTGGGTATATAGACACACACAGTATACAGTATTCAGCAGGAGCCCGTTTCACTAAACTTCCTACGACTAAAATGTTCGTAAGTGCAAATTTAGGATCGTCTGTAAATTTCAATTGATGGATTTAAATTTATTGAGCATAGGCTGCATATGCAGCCTATGCTCAATAAATGTAAATCCAACAATTGTTTACAAGAAAACATTATTAATGTGCAATTTCCAGATCATAATTTTGCACTTACGAACATTTTAGTCGTAAGAAGTTTAGTGAAACGGCCCCTTGATCTCCATAGCTGACATTAGTTGTGGACGTCACGGATTTTGCAAACCGAAGACTAATTGTGTACTGTATACACTGTATGTACTGGATATGTAGACACGCACTGTACAACTTTGTCTGCCGGGTTCCATGGCTGACATTAATTGTGGACGCTGTCCTCACATACAACTGAAAGTCTTGGTGATATGTGGCTGTGACTGTAGAAATGGGGCTCATCGGATTTGTGGCCATTGTAGTTCAGTAAGTTCTGTAACACAAGTTTGTCTTAATATGTGGATGTGATTGTAGAAATGGGGCTTATGGTTTTTTTTCGATCAGTGTAGATCCAGATCCGCACAGTCTGATCAGGATCTGCACTGTTCGCCATGCCAACGCTGAAACACCCGTCATGCTTCTAACAAGTGTAGATCCAGATCAGCCTGTGCATACGCACAGTCTGATCAGGATCTGCACTTTTCGCCATTCCATCAGTGAAACACCCGTCATGCTTCTAACAAGCAATATAGATCGTCATCAGGTGACATGAGTGTGCTATTTGATCAGGAGCTATGCTCGTCACAAATCCCATAAGCCCCATTTGTCCAGTCACAGCCACATACAATAATTCCCCAGTATTATTGAGACAAACATCTGTTTTTATGTGAAACCCATTCTTTATAAAATGTACATTGACAGCTGTCAGACGAGTCTCTGTCGTAAGTGGTATAAAGTAAATACTGCATCGTCAATACGTTCGTTACAACTGTCCCAGCTGATTGATTAAACACGGTTACGCAATACATTTTTTATCTCTCGTCTTAAGGGGCCTTCACACTATAACGAATTGGCACAGCGTATGCCAGCGTACGGGATTTTTTTGGAATTCCCTGCCATACGCTGAAGTTCGTCTGGCCATCGTTTTGAATTCGTTTTAATACGTTCACGTACGTTGTTGTTCGTTCCGTGTGTCGAAAGATTTTGTGCATGCACAACATTTTTCGACGTGTGCCAACGAACAGCCCGTACGCGGAGGGTAAGCTCGGTAAACGCAATGCGAACGTTTTGTACGTCCGCAGTAAGGTTGCGGTTAGTCACCTGCACGGTCCCATTCGTCCACCCCAAGCGAGGTCATTTCTTCGCGAACTTCTTGCGTTTTGGTAACGAATTAGTGACGAATTAACAACGTCCTTTCAACTTATGAGTTGCGTTTCTACTACGAATTGTTAACTCATATATTGATAGCGTATTGGTTACTATCTGTCAGCATATTATTGTCGTTGCTAGTGCGATTCCTCAATGTAGGTACAAACGTATATGAACGTATACAAACCGTCCGTATAACGTTAGTAACGAATGCGTGCTCTTAACTTTCCAGTACAGTACCGCTAGCGTTCACATTGCGTTTTTGTTGGTGTTCCGACCTACCCGTGTGGAGTCAGTCATTGTGTTGTTCCAGAGACATTCATTCTCCGTCACCGGGCTATGACGATCTCCTCATCATCCACACTCCTCAGCTTGAATTCCTTCTTCTTGGCCCGGGGCTTCTTGCGATTCCCTGCTGAGGACATGGAACCAGTTGAGACATAGTATAGGGCTGGAGAAACATCTCTGCTTGTGGATGCTTGTGAATGGCTGGGATTGGGAGATCTGGATCGTGAGGCTACTTCAGATGCAGCTTCTTGGGAGGCAGCTTCTTCTTGGGGTGGAGGTGTGTATGGTGGAGATGGATAAGGAGATGCAGCCTTCTTGCCCCTGCGTCTGCCTCTTTCACTGGAAGATGGCTGCTTCTTTTTGGACGTCCCGCTTCTTGCCTCCCTTTGACTTTGGCATCTTCGAGATGTTGACTTGGCGAGTGCGACTTGGATGACTGATGCGCCAAAAATAATGCTTTGATTTAACGAAGGCACTGGCTCGATGACCTCGCATGTCGGGACCGTCTATTTAAATCCCCATCCGATAGAACTAGACTAGCACGAAGTTGTCTTGCCCAAGGACACGCCGGATTGGCCATTCGCAGTGGTCGAGGTGGGAATCGAACTCGGTGTCTCCCGATCCGCAGTCCGACGCTCTACCTACTGAGCTAATTCGGCCGACTGATGCGCGGTGTAAATAAATACTTTGATTTAACGACGGCACTGGCTCGATGACCTTGCATCCCCATCACAATCCGATAGGACTAGGCTAGCACGAAGTTGTCTTGCCCAAGGACATGCCAAATCGACCTTTCGCAGCGGTCGAGGTGGGAATCGAACCCGGGGTCTCCCGATCCACAGTCCGATGCTCTACCTACTGAGCTAATCCGGCCACCGGAGTCGAGTCGAGTCGGTGAGCGAATGCTTTATACCCGCGTACAGACGTCACGTGATCGATTTGAATTCGCAGACCATACGCAGCGAGTACGCACAGCTCGTTAGCCGTTCGATTAGAGATCATTGAAATCGTCTAGAGATTTATTTTCCCGGACGCTGGCATACGCTGGGCCAGTTGGTTATAGTATGAAGGCCCCTTTAGAGGAATGTTCTTCTTTGGAAGCATACAACACGAGTATAGTTGGAGGAGGAACTAATTTATAGGTATTAATTTTAGTTTTCAACATTCTTTGTCGCCGAAAGAGACAAATGACCTTACAATACGCATGAGCAGTGTAGCCGACAGCCTGCGCATTTACGCAGTTTGATCAGGGCCTGTAATGCTGGTTATTCAACAAATGAGGTGGGCCACTATCTCCAACATATCTACGGTATTCCGTTTAGGCCATCGTAATATCGACATCGGGTCGATACTACGATACATGTATCACGATACTATTATACTAGGATGACGATAGTACGATACTACGATGACGATGCTACGATGACGATATTACGGTAACGATACTACGATGCCACGATGGCGATAGTACGATAGCACGATAACAAGATATCGCGATAGCACGATGACGATATTACGATATTATATCGTATTATCGTCATCGTAGTATCGTAATATCATCATCGTCGCATCGTGATATCGTGCAATCGTAATATCGATCCGATAGCGATATTACGGTGGCCTAAACGGAACACTGTACAAACAGATGGCGTTCCCAGGGCTCCAGATAAAGAATTAGTAATTGAGTATTGTCACTCCATCATTACTGAAGCAATTGGGTATTTTAAAATTTTAATAGGTTAACTATAATCACACTACTGTTTACACATCAGCAGACAGCAATTATTGAATAGTTTGCTTCTAAATGAAAACATGTCTTGGCATTTCATTATGAAAACACACTTTGGTGTTTCATTAGAATTGTCTCCAAGGAGACAATTCTTAGGAAATATCAAAACGTGTTTTCATGGAAAAATAAGGCCAGATGGCCGCGGCCCGCATGTCGAGCCCGCCAAGGCATTTGATGGTATCAGAGTGTATTTATTTGAAGGTTGATGCCCAATAAACATACACAAATTTCAAGCAAATCTGACTTACGGTTACAGTGATAGTAGGTATGTGAAAACTTTAACGCAAATATTTACAGAAACTTTAACGCAAACTTCTAAGTCATTTGACCTTGACATAGGGGCACAGGGGCCGCATGAGTGGGACACAGAATGAATATATGGATGGTGACTAATACGCATATGAAGTTTCAAGTGAATGTGACTTAGGACTGCAGAGATATAAGGTATTTAAAAACTTTAACTCAGATTTCGGACGGACGGACGGACGGACGCACGGACGCAGGCACGCACGCACGGACGCACGGACGGACGCGCGCACGGACACCCGGACGTCATTGTGATGACTATGTCTCGCTTTCCGCAAGCGGGCTCGACAAAAAGTATGCTATATTTGTGGTTTATTTATTATTTTCTGCAGCATGATAAAGGTACCAGAAATATTTTTATTGCTTTTTGATATTCCCTACTTCTGATTTAAAATTGGGTTTTTTTGCACTTTTAATTGGGTATTTAAGCAAATTCGCAGCTTATCTGCAGCTCTGTAGCCGATTTCACCAACATTGCAAAGTATACTTTTCTAGCAAAGTATACTTTGAGGGAGAAATCATTTATTTTTCCGGAAATGAATTATTTCATATAAATCTAACAACTACATATATTTGATGATTAAAAGTATGCAGAATTATTATACTGAATTTATTACATTGTCACAGCCAAAATGGCTGTGATAATGTAATAAATTCAGGATAATAAAAAATAATAAATTTATTCTAAAATTGAAAATTTCTCCCCCAAAGTATACTTTGCTAGGAAAGTATACTTTGCAATGTTGGTGAAATAGGCTACTGGTTCCTTTTCTCGGCCGGGAGTCTAACTATCGTTTAAAGTTACATACCCACTCAGTAGGCACATAATGAGCTTTTTAAGGAATACAACCATAGGTTGTTGCGTTTACTGTAGTATGAATAACAGATGGTATGTTTAAAGTGCGTGGAGTTCGAAGGACTGTTGGCAGTTGCGAATAAATAACATTTGGGCCTACTGAGTGGGTATGTGTCTTTAAACAACAAGATTCCTAATTTTAATGCCGTATTTTGTTGTTTACATCTTTGAAACTATCCGAAAATGCAGTGTAAGGACTCCACGCACTTTAAACATACTGTTTTTCATACTACAGTAAACGCAACTGCCCATGATTTTGTGATGTACAATGATCATACTTTATAATCTGTTGAAAATATTTTGTTTTCAGGTGACACATTCAATTAGTATATATAATTAAAAAATATCATGCCTCATTTGCATATGAAAATAGCCTGATACTCCGCGAGTCAATATCAGTAAACAAATATTTAAATGTAAGTACTTTTTCATTAATAACAAAAAAGTAACCCTCCCCAAAAAAAATTATTTGATGAAATTCCATCAAATATTGATTTAATTGCGAAAAAACGATTTTCCTATGGGAATTTAACATGGGGGCTAAAAATAGATTTTCTAAAAAATATATTTTTTATTTGTGGACCGATTTTCAAAATCTAACTTTTGTTTTCTTAGTTACATCATTTTCAAGCTATCTCGCCACGTTTCGGAGTCAATTTCCAAAATGTTTCGTTCTTTTATCCTTCAGGATCAAAAAACGAATTTTTTTGGAAATTGACTCCCCATGTTAAATTCCCATAGGAAAATCGTATTTTACTTTTAAATATTGTTTAGATTTTATGTGTTTAATAGCCAAACGTTCGTCGGCAGCAAAACGTGGAACAGACAGTAAATGATTATACCTGTATAGCGGGCACTCGTAATATTTAGATCTGCTGGAATAGTGACACAATTATACACTTATTTAATTCCTATAAAGAACAGTTTGTGCCTACTGAGTGTGCAATTAACGTCATTTTTTCACAATTCATGGAACAGCGACGTTGCCGGTCAATAGCGGCAACGACGATGAACGTCATGTATTTTAATGACGTCAAACAAACTTTAACGAATCAACAATGTCGCGCGACGTCGCGTGGGGCTAATGTAATGCACTGGGATATAAACGCTATACTATTATTTGAATGAGCGTTCCATTATGAATGTAAGGACTGTGTACATATATAAGAATTAAATAAGTGTATAATTGTGTCGCTATTCCACCAGTTCTAAACATTACGAGTGACCGCTATTATATGAATGAATGGCCCTTTTTGTGGAATTTATCGGGGTATAAACTTGGAAAAGTCGCGGGAATACTGGACGAAGGCCGTAAGGAGGCCTTTGTCCAGTATTCCCGCGACTTTTCCAAGTTTATACCCCGATAAATTCCACAAAAAAGGCCATTCATTCCTTATAATTCCAGCATTTGAAATAAATTCATCAAGAAAATGTGTTTATTTTCCGTTTTCTTAAGGATTATTTTAACTGCGCCTCACGGTTACGGAAAGTAGTTCGGCGTGGGAGTTTACTGGTATATAAATCTTGGACAGACACTTGCTACGGGCCAATCAAATGTTAGGGAATTGTGTAAATATTTTTGTGCTGGAATTATACAGATATAATCATTTAATACTGTTTATTTTATTGATAGTGACTCGCGGTGGTATTCGGCTATTTTCATATGCAAATGAGGCATGCTATATTTTACATATTTATACGTCACCTGACAAAAATATATTTTCGACAGATTATAAAGTATGATCATTGTACATCAACAAATAAATACATGTACAGAGAATAAATAATAATGTCCGTTAACATTTTAAGGAAACACGGTTATCGCCCCTGATATCAGTGTGGAAATTTACGTTTGATATAAAATAAAATGAAATACGTGGGGAAGGAATGTTTATTTTGCCAGAAAAAAATGTCATATCTACAGAATATACAAAACTATCTGTCTCCCTATATTATAACCTACTGAGCGTACGCTCTCTAAACATATACACACAGTTTCTGTATTTATAGTCTGTTTCACGAAAACTGCCCAAATTTTAAGGCCATATAAACAATTCAAAAACAATATTTTTTCGATAATATTAAATTAAAGGAAAATTTAAAAATGAGCCTTCTTTTTATTTCATGAAATTTGTTCAAATATTGATTTTATTGTGAAATCAAAGTACTGAAAGTACTGACTGGCGGGAGACAAGTAGCCACTTGTGAATTTGCATACTCAGAAATTCCTTGTTAGAAATATATTCGATGTTGATTATTGGATGTACAATCTGCAAATTTGGAGAACTTGATCAGTTATTGGTGTTTGTAAAATACAGCCTGCTCTAAATTAATTGTTTATTTTTTTTTTCTGTCTCAAGTTGACGCCCACTCTGACAGAACGTGGTTGGTCTGTTCCAGCTCATTTTGCCGATGCAATTTGGACAAACAAACATAACGTTATTCTATTGTCTGTTTCAACTGAAAGCGCCGATGGATACTACGAAAAACCTTCTTTTTTTTAGAAATTAATCTCGAAACCTGGCGAGATAGCTCGGAAATGATCTAACTAACAAAAAAAAATTATTATGTGAAAGTCGGCCCAGTAAAACAAAAATTATGGAAGAAAATTTATTTATAGATCACATCTCCCATAGAGAATGATGCCCATAAAATCAATATTTGATCGATTTTGTTCAAAAAATATTTTTGGCAGCATAGGTTTTTCGTAATGTGAAGAAAAAAAACGGGGAAATTTTCATATTTTTAGTATGTTCATTTGGCCAAAATCAATCGGCACTTTGCAGAATAGGGATACAAACCGAGTAATCCAAATTGCATACCCAACAGGAACTCTGGAGGTGTGACATAATATTATGTGAAATCTTTTCAAAATTATGACTGGGCGTAGGCCTACATACGTGTTTGCTGCATGAACGGCAAAATGTTTTCATGAATTTTTTTTTCGAATTTCGCCCGTAAACCACAATATGAAAAAGAAATGGCATTCGACATCGCATTGCGACTGCGTGGTACACGATACGGGGGGCGTCTCAATAACGGTAAGTTGTTCTCTTCAAAAGTAAAGTTGGGCATGCCAACTATTTTACACATAATGTTGAGCATTGCCGTTGCTATTAATAACTTGCTTTCAGTTCACTCGTTGACTTTAAATGTCACCTGACTGTTGTTAATTGCGAACGCAAATTGAGCCTATTGAGACGTCCCCCGATGAACATGCGACTACGTGGTACACGATACGCGGGGGGGGGGGGGGAGCGTCTCAATAACAGCAATTTGTTCTCTTCAAAAGTAAAGTTGGGCATGCCAACTATTTTACACATAATGTTGAGCATTGCCGTTGCTATTAATAACTTGCTTTCAGTTCACTCGCTGACTTTAAATGTCACCTGACTGTTGTTAATTGCGAACGCAAATTGAGCCTATTGAGACATCCCCCGATGAACAGAGAGCCACTTCCGAAAGTAGACCCGTGCAAACGGCCAGAATCACGATCCCAATAGCGTGGAGACAGTATGTCTCCCGCCAAAAACAATTTCCCCATGTTAAATCCCCATAGACATCTTCACGGAGTGAAGATGTCTATGGGGATTTAACATGGGGAATTTTTTTTTTGAATTTTAGAAATACTTGACCGATTTTCAAAATTTAACTTTTGTTTTCTTAGTTAGATCATATCCAAGCTAGGTTTCAAAGTCAATTTCCAAAATGCTTTCGTTTTTTTACTCACACACTTCCTTACCACTTTTTTCCCCCCATGTTAAATTCCCATAGACAAATCAATTTTTCGTAATAAAACCAATATTTGACCGAATTTCACGAAATAAAAAGAAGGCCCATTCTTAAATTTTCCTTTAATTTAATATTATCGAAAGAAATCTTGTTTTTGAATTGTCTATATAGCCGTAAAATTTGGGATTAGAAACTTAGTTGTGCACCTTTGGAAACAAACATAAATCATGACACATATCGATGGTCTAGTAACATAAAGTCGTAACTGCTATGCTAAAGCATAGCACTTACGACCTTATGTTACCAGACCATCGATATGTGAATGTCGTCAATGCATGGAGTGCATATCACTATCTATCAGTCTCCACGAAAGTCGTCGGTCCGTCGGACATGTCCGTGAAATTTCCGCCGGTCCGGGAGCAAACACATGCACTCGACATGGTTCGGCTATCATCGGTATAACTATATATATATATATGAACAAGGCGTCTAACTTTGGTCGGACACGACCTCGCATCATAACAAAATAACATGTTTACAATTGTAATTTACTATGCAGCATTCCATGTATTTCTGCAGGATATCGATAACTCTCAAATGATCATATGAACTTGCCACTACAATATTGACGTTAGAGCACATTATTTCATTTGTTATGATACGAGGTTGTGTCCGACCTAGGAAAACGAGCTGTAATTCGATATTATTTGCATAAATATGTTCTAACTATGTTATTTTAGCAAGGTAACAATACTTCTCAATGAAAACTTCTCACTTTCCTCCAAAATATTCACATTAGCGTCAATACAATCGCGGAATGTGTTGTGATACGAGGTCGTGTCCGACGAAAGTTAGAAGCCTTGTTCATATATATATAGTTATACCGATGAAAGCCGGAACAAGCCGAATGCCTGCGTGAGCAAATAGCACGCACCATCATCTGTGGGCCGTTTCACTAAACTTCGTACGACTAAAATGTTAGTAATTGCAAATTTATGATAGTCTATAAATTCACATTAACAATGTTTTCTTGTAAACAATTATTGGATTTACATTTATTGAGCATATACTGCATATGCAGCCTATGCTCAATAAATGTAAAGCCATCAATTGAAATGTTAAGACGATCCTAAATTGGCACAACAATCTTAATCGTACGAAGTTTAGTGAAGTTTACATTGCGTGTGGTCATTTACATGTACAGTGAAACCTCTCTAAACCGGTTTAGAGAGTTTCCACTGTACATGTATTGCATGGTTAATTAAATATAGAGAATGGTCATAGCGGCCATATGGAGACATCTTGGACACAATGGAATTGAATGTGTGCCGAACTGTATGACTTAATAGAGAAATGATAATGAATGTTCAGTCTTGATGAATACGGATGCTGTGTAGCCGTAGGGCACTTTGTCCGACAAACAAAGAAGTATGTTTTAGGACGCTAAAACGTATTAATATCCTTATATTATACTGTATTGCTCTTTATCTGATTCCCTGCCACTGTATGTTAATTTACGTTAATTTATATAAATGTATGTACATTTATATCTATACGTGCATTTCTGTTTTTGTTTCGGCGAACACCAGGGGCACGTTGCATTAAACTTCGCAAGACTAAAATGTTCGTCAGTGCAACATTATGATAGTCTGTAAATTTCACATTAACAGTGTTTTCTTGTAAACATTTATAGCATTTACATTTAGTATGCAGCCTATGCTCTATCAATGTAAATCAATGTAAATCAATGTAAATCCATCAATTGGCATATCCAGACGATCCTACATTTGCACTTATGAATATTTGAGATGTACGAAGTTTAGTGAAACGGGCACCAGAATTCCTATGCGTTTCCTTGTTGACGTCAACAGACCCTAGACGGGTGTTCTCTATATCGTTGTGTTTTAATATAAATGACTTATGACATCTAATTTCGTAACCAATAAAATGCGGTTTTGCGTTTAATACAATACGTACTGTATTAATCACAGGGAAACTTGACAGTATTTGTCAAGATGCAAAGTGCGTATTAATGCCAATTCTCAGCAAGATATATGACTGGAGAAATGGGACTAATGGGCTTTGCGACCAGTGTAGATCCAGATCAGCCTGTGCATCCGCACAGTCTAATCAGGATCTGCACTGTTCGCCATTCCATCTGTGAAGCATCCGTCATGCTTCGAACAAGCAATAATAGACAAGTATCAGGCTGCCAGAGTGTGATACAGTGAAGCCTCTATAAACCGGACACCATGTGACCTCCCAAGGTGCCCGGTTTAGAGAGGTTCTATTGTAATTAAGCTCTCCATTAACAGTTTCTGTCATTTTCAATCATGAAAAGACACGGTAATGAAAGAAATGACAGTGAAACCCATCTAAATTAAAGACAACGGGGTCGCCAGGGGTGTCCGGTTTAGAGGGGTTCTACTGTATTTGATCAGGAGCGTCACTGGTCACAAATCCCATAAGCCCCATTTCTCCAGTCACAGCAACACCCTCATGCTAGCTTATTGCCTTGCGGCATTTCCATTGTAATATTTTCCACCAATAATTTCGGAAATTGTGACCGTGACTGGAGAAATAGGGCTTACTGGATTTGTGACCAGTGTAACTCATGTAACCTATTTCATCAACATTGCAAAGTATACTTTACTAGCAAAGTATACTTTGAGGGAGTAATCATTTATTTTTCCTGAAATGCATTATTTCATATAGAACTAACAAATGCATATATTTCATGATTAAAAGTATGCAGAATTATTATACTGAATGTATTACATTATCACAGCCAAATTGGCTGTGATAATGTAATAAATTCAGTATAATAAAAATTAATAAATTTATCATAAAATTGAAAATTTCTCCCTCAAAGTATACTTTGCTACTAAAGTATACTTTGCAATGTTGATGAAATAGGTTACTGATTAAATGCCCCACACACATGTAGCCTGATCTACATTGCTTGTTGGAAGAATAACGGGTGTTTCGTTGATGGAATGGCGAACGAACAGTGCTGGGGCCCGTTTCACTAAACTTTGTAGGGCTGACATATTCGTAAGTGCAAATTTAGGATCGTCTGAAAATTTCAAATGATGGATTTACATTTATTGAGCATATACTTATTTTAGTCGTACGAAGTTTAGTGAAACGGGCCCCAGATCCTGATCAGACTGCGCTGGTCACATAGAGAATACCAGGCTAGTGTCTTTTGATATCAAGTTTATCAGGCAAGGCTAGGAAACGCGTAGGAATTCCGAGGCTTGCCGAGGAATTCCTACCGTTTCCGAGCCGAGCCTGATAAACTTGATATCAAAATACACTAGCCTGGTATTCTATTTATCAGGTAACGTTTTATGCTCGAAAATGACATTAGATGACGTCGTATTCTATGGATAGAACGCGGAATTGTTTACGTTGCGCCATTACACTGACGTCATTCGGTAACGTCGACGTCATCCGACCAATGAACGTCAGTTTTCACTTTGTTTTAACCCGGATGTTGATATCAGGTCAATGCCTGATACAACAATATGTTATCAGTCAGTACGTATTCGGTCAAAACAGGGCAGGTTACCTGATAAAAAACCCATAAGCCCCATTTCTACAGGCACAATTGACAAATAATCAGTGTATACGTCGATGTCACGAGTTCTGAATGTTTTGTGAATTTTCAACGGCATTTACGGAAGATACGACCAACTGCCGAAATCAATATCGGCCAAATTCGGTGATGTATTATCAAAGCCTCGCCCACAAGGGAGATAATTAGTGATTCGCCACGACAAAAGGGGACTTGTTTATTTTTTGACCAGTAATGGTTATATAGCATAGCACACACATGCGGCCTTGCGATACACAACAGGCGGCGTTAATCTTGCCCAGATTACCAACGTATCAGAACATCTACTGGCAATGCCAACGTGTAATCAAGCAATTTGATTGGTAGAGCCTGAGCTGTAGAACAGCTCAGGCTCTACCAATCAAGCTGCTTGACCTCAAGCATATATTCAAGTGATAATGTATTTTGAACTTAAGAAATTGGCAAATATTGGCAAGATTAGCGGAGTTGGTAGTGTATGGTACTGCTGAATGTTTAGTATTGTTTGTATTGTTCGCCATTTAATCTATATTTATCCCGTCAACACAGTGCGTGTGTGCCGTAGTGACTCGCGGTGGTATCAGGCTATTTTCATATGCAAAAGAGGAATGATATTTTTTTAATTATTTTTACTAATTAAATATGTCACCTGAAAAAATAATATTTTCGACAGATTATAAAGTATGATCATTGCACTTCATTTTAAGGAAACACGGTTATTGCCCCTTATATCAGTGTGGAAATCTACGTCTGATATTAAATTTATAATAATGCCAATCAATACTTGGGGTAATTGGTGAATAAATGTTTATTTTGCCAGAAAATGTATCAGATGATGTCTCTGACATAAAGAACATTTTGTGGCTACTGAGTGGGCATGTACCTTTAAAACTCGAACTAAAATGAACATATATACACATTTGCAGAGGAACACTTTATTTTGTAAAATGTACTATCTTGTTAACAAAGGAACGTTACGAAATAAATGTAACAACAATAATCAGGTAAGCCAATTCCCCTAACTTGGAATTGACTGTCTGACACACGATACAACCGAACATGTCCCAAACACGTTAAAGTGACAAAACATCGAAACAATATCACATGATATGACGTACCACTGCTGAACTGTTCCTACATATTCGCCTTATAACCACTGATCATTAGCATTATCTTATACTGATAAACGATTTATTTGGTTTATTCAAATATCGTTGCAATCGCAGGTAGCTGAAACTATATACGTCTTTAAAAAACAACAACACGTGTGTCCTCTGTCAATGCCGAAGCTGAATTAACAGTGAACCACTTCACAAAGCGCGCATGCGCATACCATAGCGCTACCTATGGGACGTACAGGCGATCAGGGGAAATTAATTATCTCCTTATTCTTAACATCAAACGTAGATAATTATATTTACAGTCACTCGTCAGGCTTCATAAGTGCGCTAGAAGATCAGAATTAAATTTACACAAATGTCATAAGCCCCATTTCTCCAGTCACAGCCACAAATAAGCACATTTACGTCGTAGTGATTCACACCAGACGTTGAAGTAACGGACCGAGGTCTATAAATACATTAAATATGCCTAAAATCATCAATAAATGAAAAAGAAATAAGCTAAACATTTGATTTACTCCTTCTATGTACACATGTATATGTGTATATAGAGGGAGTACACAACAATTGTTAGCTTATTTTTTTTCATTTATTGATGCTTTTATTTAGAGGTTAATGCGTGGCTTGTTTGATATCGGCCTAGGTATCGGCCCGAGGTAACTTGGTATCAGCCTGAGACCGAATGATGAGAAATGAGAATATTGCAGAAAGAAAATATTTGTATTAAGAATGTTGGCGATCACGTACATGTATGTCTGATTTACAATGGAGAGTCCAATCCCCATTCTAGACCTAAACCCTGGGTCCGCCACTGTTGACCCTTAGACCGCTACTCATCAATAAATGAAAAAAAAATAAGCGAAACATTTGATTTACTCCTTCTATGTACACATGTATATTTGTATATAGAGGGAGTAAACAATTGTTAGCTTATTTAGAAGGTCGAAGGCTGATACCAAGTTACCGAGGGACGATACCTAGGCCGATAGCAAACAAGACACGTATTAACGTCTTTATTACTTAGATTACTTAAATATCAAGTTCAATATCAATCATCCGGCAGTTGTGGTAATCCTATATTAAAATCTATACCGTTATCCATGATTGAATGATGAAATACAGAGCCTACAAAATTAAATTCCCGGCATCTGTCAAAATTTACGCAGCCGATAAAGTAAACATACGCAATGCGCATGCCCAAAGGAACTGGTTTAATACGCGCGCGAGACATGGTAACGGACTGGAAACGGCGGTATCAGACTAGTAACGATGGTATCAGACTAGAAATGGCAGTATCAGACTAGATGTTTCAGTATCAGACTGGAAAACACGCCGTATCAGCCTGGACTGTGTATGTTATTGGTGTAGGCAAATACAGGCAATTTCTAGGCAAACATGTATATCTAAGTAATAAGCATATTTAATGTATTTATAGACCTCGGTCCGTTACTTCAACCTGTGATTCACATATGTGGCTCTGATAGGCGAATTGGAGTTTATTGGATTTGTGACCAGAGTAGCTCCAGAAGCCGATTTCATAAAAATTGCAAAGTATACTTATCTAGCAAAGTATACTTTGAGGGAGTAATCATTTAATTTTACCGAAATGCAATATGTCATATAGAACTAACGACTGCATATATTTAATGATTAAAAATATGCAGAATTATTATACTGAATTTATTACATTATCACGGCTGTGATAATGTAATAAATTCAGTATAATAAAAATTAATAAATTTATTCTTAAATTGAAAATTTCTCCCTCAAAGTATACTTTGCTAGATAAGTATACTTTGCCATGTTGATGAAATAGGCTACTGATCGCATAGCACACTCATATACATGCATATGCAGCATATGGTAGCGATCTGCAGGTATTGCATTGATGGAATGGCGAACGGTGCAGATCCAGATCAGACTGTGCGGATGGACATTTTGTCAACTTTCGACGTCTTTTACGGAAAATATCATAAATGTTGTAAATATTATAGGTAAGAATGGCCTTTTTGTGGAATTTATCGGGGTCTCGTCCAGTATTCCCGCGACTTTTCCAAGTTTATATCCCCGATAAATTCCACAAAAAGGCCATTCATTCCTTATAATTCCAGCATTTGAAATAAATTCATCAAGAAAATGTGTTTATTTTGACAGACGGCAGCCATTTGTTTACATTGACAGCACTGACAGCGCACCTGTAGAAAGTAGTTCGGCGTGGGAGTTTACTGGGATATACATTTTGGACAGAGATGAAATCAAATGTTAGGGAATTGTGTAAATATTTTTGTGCTGGAATTATTGGTTTCATATAAGATATCGCACAAAATCACATGGCTTGTTTCATATGTGGTTGTAACTAGAGAAATGGGGCTTATGTTATGTGTGACCATCGTAGCTCGTATGGCGGGTGTTTCATTGATTGGATGGTAATTGATGTAATGGTCGCAAAAATCATAAGCCCCTTTTCTCCAGTGACAACCATATATTGGTGTCTTCCTGATTCTCCTACTTTTGTTAATTTGGGGCTAATTTCAATGTAGGAGAATATAAACTATATAGATAGTAATTGATTGTCTGTCAATCTTATTATACAATGCCCTTACCTTATCGCCCGTTGAGATACCGATGAGCCAGTCTGTAGCGAAAATCACCGCAAGAAACGTCGTGTATATTGGACCCATGCTGACCGCTCGGACACGTGGTATTGTCCCCGTAATGTTATCTGTCCACTTGAACTTTGACCTGAATAGTAATGAAATATTGCTGGCATGTTTTACAATGTAACCCCTCCAAACCGGACATTCTGGAAATCATGTCGGTTTAATTTGCCTCGGTTCCCTGTGGATTATCAAGCCCACGCCCCCACCCCCCCCCCCTAAAATAGTTGTAGAGTTTAGATTTTATCCCATTTTTCACGTGGAGATATCTGATTTTATTATTACCTACCCATGAAATACATAGTTATACGATGTAAATAAAAGTCATATGTTCTCATCGATGAAATAAACATCTTCCGGTGAAAATACGACTACTTCCGCTATCTATATTCATAACGCGCACCTGCAGTGCCGGACTGCAAATAGGCTGCAAATACACATTCATTACCGTATACAGTCTAAAAAACTGCTGATATCCATGGAGCGGTATATAATAAATAGAATATTCATATTTTTGCAACGAATTTGACATATATGTTCATCTCGTGGTGTGAAATGTCCATGTTTCACGAGTGCCTACGTGAAATATGAACATTCCACACCACTCGATGAACATATATGTCATATTCGTTGCACACATATGAATATCCTCTATATATTTCTTACTTCTCACACAAAGTATATGTTCAACTGAGTGGTAACAACCTATACTTTTGATGAGAAATGAGAATATTGCAGAAAGAAAATATTTGTATTAGTAAAGTTAAGGATCACGTATGTCTCATTTACAATGAATAATCCAAGCCCCCTCTGGGTCCGCCACTGTTAATGGATACAAACACATGGGATATTAACGAGTGTATATCAAAATCCCCTCCGTTCATAATCCTCTCTACTGAAAAATGATAGGGGCTATCATAATCCCCTCTGTCGTTTTACAGTGGCTATCATAATCCCCTCTATGAGTTTAACAGGGGTATCATAATCCCTTCTGTGGAAACACTGTGTGAAGTGTTAAATAATGATTAAATAAAATGATTAAAATTGTTACTTTGTCATAGTCTTCATTTTGTTTATTGTATACTAATTGTATTTATTTTAATAATCAAATTAACATGAAAAGTATCAGACTATCAGTGATGATTGACAAAGTCATAACATTTACTTTTCCTATTAATTGGATTACTAAAAACATTGACAGTTTCATTGAGGGGATTATGATACCCCTGTTAAAATCACAGAGGGGATTATGATAGCCCCTGTCATTTTTCAGTAGAGGGGATTATGAACGGAGGGGATTTTAAGTGTTTCCCATTCACATATTAATGAACGAAGGACTAAATTCAATTCAGTTCAATACACACGGTCATTATATTTTGTAAAAACAAGACATGTTAGAATATATAGAGAATAGTAGGTTAGTGCCGTGAATGGGGAAAAATATCTGGCAAGGCTTAGGAAACGGGATGGGCGAGGCTCTGCCGAGCACATCCCGTTTCCGAGCCGCGTCAGATATGTTTTCCCATTCATGGCACTAACCTACTATTCTATTTATCCCGTCAACACCTACTATTGGCTTCAAAATGCAAAAAAAAAAAAATCCCATCCACCGCACATATTCATACGCAGTGATTAGATCGTATTGCCCATCCACCGCACATATTCATACGCAGTGATTAGATCGTATTGCCCATCCACCGCACATATTCATACGCAGTGATTAGATCGTATTGACAGGATATCAAAAATGTTTCACGGCACCGTGTTTCACGGCACATACGCTCTGTGTTGACGGGATAAAAATTGCTAAAAATGGGGGCTAGCTTTTCTTCAGCACACACTTCTGATGTTTAACATGATGTCCGGCTAAAAGGGTTACACAGTAATGGTTGGATGGTGGCATTGATTCGTGATTTATTGATTGATTGATTGGCATTTCAGGTAAATTACCTTGCTATCCTTTACATATATAGTTAGGGCGTGCTGTTGGATCTTATAAGCAATGTTCCGTATAGCATTACATAAACATATTCAACAAATAATGAAATAAAATTAATAAATCCATAAAACAAATAATAAAATAAAATGAATAAATCCATACACAATATCTCCGGAACTACATATAAACTTTAGTCCCCATAACTACAACGCTGTCAGGCTAAACAAGCCGTAAGTCAGTCCACACTGTGTTGTACTAACTTACCATTCCCCGCTGTTGAATATTAACCCTTACTACGTTAAATTAAATGTTGTCGTCTGCCGGAAATGTTTTATTTTCAATATTTCTCGGCAAAAATATGTTGTGACAGCGCATGAGAATCGTCTCCACTGGAGGCGATTCTCATGTGCTGTGAAACCCGTTTGTTTTTTTGTTAGGCGCAACATGTTCTTTACTATCAGAGACATCATATGAGACATTTTCTGGCAAAATAAACATTCATTCACCTTTACCCCATGCACTGATTGGTAGTATTCATCATTTTATATCAGCCGTAAATTTCCACAATGATATCAGGGGCAATAACCGTGTTTCCTTAAAATGTTAACGGGCATTACTATTTATCCTCTGTATTTATTGTTGATGTTCAATGATCATACTTTATAATCCGTCTTTTTATTATTTTTTCTGGTGACGCATTTAATTAGTATAAATAATTAAAACATATCATGCCTCATTTGCATATGAAAATAGCCTGATACCGCCGCGCGTCACAATCAATAAAATAAATATTACTTAATGATTATATCTGTATAGCGGGCACTCGTAATTTTTAGAATTGGTGGAAAGGTGCCATAATTATACACTTATTTAATTCCTACAAAGAACATTTTGTGCGTTCTGAGTGGGCATGTACCTTTAACCCTTTCAACACCACAAACAGTGCAGATCCAGATGAGCCAGCTCGTAACGAGCCGTCTCATCAGGATCTCCACTGTTTGTTAATAATTTTAAACGTCGTACAGATTACCCTTTTAGAAGAATGGGATAATTTGAGTGAACAAAATTAATGAAATAGCGTGAAACATTGGCATGGAACATCCTATTAAGTTACTTGGTGTTGAAAGGGTTAAGAATGAAGACAAAAATAAAAATCAGCAGACGACAATTTGTGTCTCCAGCGTAGTGAGGGTTAAACTATTCTTCCTTTAATAATTAAGTTATTGGTTTAGCGTACGCCAGCACCGTTGTGAGGTAAACTAACAAAACACGTCCTCATCATATGTGATTCAGTGAGACCACTATGGAAGCGTCCTGGTGCCAATGCTAAAATATATTTACCTCCTAATTAGGAGATACTAACTCCTAATTAGGAGCTAGTAACTTTTAATTTGGAGATATATCCTAATTAGGACTTCGTATCTCCTAATTAGGAGTTAGTATAAGATACATGTAAAACATTTTTTAGCATTGACACAGATAGTAAATCATAATCAGGAGACAGTAAGTCATAATTAAGAGATACTACGTCCTAATTAGGATATACTAGCTCCTAATTAGAAGATACTATTAGGAGATACGATAATTAGGAGTTTGTATCTCCTAATTAGGAGATTAAAATATTTTAACATTGGCACCAGGACGCTTCCATAGACAACATTGAGTGTCAGTAATTTGTCGTTCTCTACTCTCGTATTGAATCTTAAAATAGTGTTCATTAATTGATCATGGTAATATACTGTTGTACAAGAGTATATTTAACCCTTACTACGCTGAATTAAATTTTGTCGTCTGCTGGAAATGTTTTATTTTCAATATTTCTCAATATAAACCTGTTTTGACAGCGCATGAGAATCGTCTCCATAGGAGACGATTTTCATGTGCTGCCAAAACAGGTTTTTTGTTAAGAAATAAGGCAAAAATGAAAAACAGCAGACGACATTTTTCGTCTCCCGCGTAGTGAGGGTTAAATATACTTTTAAATCCATACACAATATATCCGGAACTGCTTCAAAACGTCTCCGAAGTCACGACGCTGTGAGTAGGCAAACTAACAAAAGTAATCGTCCTCGTATGTGAGTCAATCAATACATTATTGTCTCCAGTTGTTGAATATTAAAATAGCTTTCCTTAAATAATTAAGACAGTGTATACAGTAATCTCCAGCCTATTTAAATATACATGCACACACACATACACACTATCTCCGGAACTACGTCAAAACATCGGGTTCCGAAGTCACACACAACTAACAACACAACTCGTCCTCTTATGCGAGTCAGTCAGACCTCGGCGCGTGGTGGTAATGCCGGGTATTGGTTGGCATTCATCTGCTCGCCGTTCGTGCACCGTGACGTAGGTCGGCTTGGTATCTGGAAATGTGCATCATCTCCAATACAGCGTCAGTAACGATGGTCTTGGACACTGGATCGCATAAAAAATGTTGTTGATTTAATCAATCACAGGCCGGATACAATGCAACTTTTGAGGAAAAAAATCCTATTTTCCTCATTTCTGTTCTAATGTATATGTTCTTACCAGTCATCTGAACCGTCTCGACGAGACGGTTCATATGAGTGGTAACAACATACACTTTTATAGAGGAATAAAACAATAATGTGTCTATTATACTGGATCGCATTAATAATGTAAGTTGTGATTTAATCAATCACAGGCCGGATACACGTAAAGTAGAATGAAACTTTCGAGAATTTTTTTTATATTTTCCTAATTTTGCCTCTAAGGTATATGTTGTTACCACTCATATGAACCGTCTCGTCGAGACGGTTCAGATGACTGGTAAGAACATATACCTTAGAACAGAAATGAGGAAAATAGGATGAGTGGTACATGTAACAACATATACTTTCACTAAGGAATAAAAACAATCAAATTTGTTTTCATCCCCCCAAAAAAGCATAGCTTCCTCAGAGCTGCTCAGAGGCAGTCAGACCGCGGTGCGGGTATCGGCTGGTATCATGAAATGTGCACCAACTCCAAAACAGCGTCAGTCAGGATGGGCTGGACTTATACTGGATCGCATTAATAATGATCACATGACGGATACATATCAATTAGAATGAATCTTTCGTGAACAAATTATATTTTCCTCATTTCTCCTCTAAGGTATATGTTGTTACTGTAGAGTGCCGACGATGGGGGACGGTTTCTATACGCAGTGATTACAAATTTAGAGACTGATTTTGGTAGTATGCTGCCACCAGTAATCACTGCAATATTAACCCTTTCTCTGATAGGAACGACTTTTCACGCCTCTGCAGAAGATGTCTTTAGAAAACATTGTGGGAAAAGGAGAAATTGCTTGTAACAAGCAATTTCTCCTTTTCCCACAATGTTTTCTACTCTATCAGATAATTTAACCATCATATGACCCAGCATTTGATTCTTTTATTCAGATGTTTTCGATTTGGATGAGTCGAAATATCGCAAAACAGGGAAAGGGTTAACAATTACCCCCTATCGCTGACTGAACTGCTTAGACACACCTATTAATGCAATGGACCTGTAGCGAAATACAAAGAATAAGGATGTTTAACAAATTTATTAAGTATTAATGAACAGTAAAATGTGAGTGCGAATGTTGTTGTCGTCGTCGTCAACTTCCAGCTAGAAAAGAGGCTAGTCGTCTGCGTCTTCCACGTCCTCCCTCAGGCTCGTCCACCTTCGGTATGGGAATCGTCGGCTTCGTGTAATTACGGGGAGGTCTGATATAGGTTACGTCAGACCAGTGGAGGTTGAATATTCCCTCGGGCTCGTCCACTTCCGGTCAGGTTCGGTGTCCCTCAGGCTCGTCCATTTCCGGTCAGGTTCGCTGTACCTCAGGCTCGTCCACTTCCGGTCAGGTTCGCTGTCCCTCAGGCTCGTCCACTTCCGGTCAGGTTCGGTGTCCCTCAGGCTCGTACACTTCCGGTCAGGTTCGCTGTCCCTCAGGCTCGTCCACATCCGGTCAGGTTCGGTGGCCCTCAGGCTCGTCCACCTTCGGTATGGGGTGTCTGTGATGGGCTGTATCTTTAAAACTGTTATACAAATGTGTATCTGTAATCTTGTGTCTGTTGGTTTTTGTAAGTTGGTGTCTATGTCAGTGAGAATCTGTAACATCAAGGTGTATGATCACGTGGTACTAACAACAACAACAAGTACCGATTCAAAGTACGTATTATTTTATAATGGCCTTATTACGTAACTGATTTTGATGAAAAATGGCGCATCAAACGCGTCTTGTTAGCCTGCATTTGGTGGTCTCCGACACGGAAATCGATTCTTCGCAAAAACGACATAAGTCTGTGCCAAACTCCATAGACCACCAAATGCAGCGCATGAACACGCGTTTGCTGCGCCATATTTCATCAAAATCCGTTGCATATTAAGGAAGATATCAAATAATACTTACTTTGGAGTGGGCGACGTTGTTGTTGTTGTTACCACGTGATCATGCACCTTGAACATGGGTAGGTCAGGATGTGTAGATCTGTGTCTGTGAAAATATGTAAATCTGTATGAAAATCTGTATGCCTGTATTTGACAGAATGCGTGTTTGACAGAATGCGTGAGACTAAATAATTAACGGCGATGCCGGCGGTGTGTCTCAGACAGAAAACACCCTATCAATTTATGTCAAAAGTCGCGGACCGGTGTTTAATATAAATATCTGGAATATTTCACTGCGTTCTGTATGCCATTAGTGTTTATGTTTATTACGCTCTTACGCGGAAAATAACTGTGAGACCTTGCTGGCAAGCGATAGGCCTCTGTTCAAAATTAACAACCGCACGCTGTACCCAATTCTGTTAGATCGGGCGTACGGTCAAGGTTACACGGGCGTAATACTGCAGGCCAATTATGGGGTTGTGGGGGTGTATATATCAATCACTGTGGCGCAATTTACTCGGATTTATATTGCATAGGGCACTATAATTCAAACGGGTAGGAATAAGAAACGTATTATACGAGTATGACACTAATGTGATATGGGTTCTGTGGGGTTCTGTTTGAGGTTCTGGGGAATGGGAATCAGTTATACGCCAAGGAGTCGATGTGCTGGTGTTCTGTATGAGGTTCTGTGGTTATGTATGAGGTTCTGTGTGAGGTTCCGGGGAATCAGTATATACGTCACGGAGACGAGGTGCTGCGGTTCTATGAGGTCCTTTTTAAGGTGATAATTACCTTGTCGTGCTATATGTAATATGTTTGAAAATGAGGATCTGTGTTGAGAGAATCTGTGATACGACGATTGAGTGCTAACGCGTGATGAGCGAGAATTCGACTGAACGGGAGTTTGAAATGTAGGCGCTTTTATAACTACCCGAGATCCCATGATGCAACATTCGCGAGCAGAGGTGTTCCGCGTAGCCATTATGGCGGACGAAAGTAAATTTCTCCAGGAAAAGTGGGTGGGGAAAATTTATAAAGCGAATAATAAAGTCAATCAGCCTTGTTAGCATCGCATACCGGGGCTAATGGCTGTCTGGGGTCATGATACGTCGGCAACCATCAACATTGCTTACTGTATGTTTCACGAAACCTGCCCAAATGTTACGGCCATATAAACAATTCAAAAACAATATTTTTTCGATAATATTAAATTCAAGGACAAATTAAGAATGATCCTTCTTTTTATTTCGTGAAATTTTGTCAAATATTGATTTTATTGCGAAAAAACAATTTCCCCATGTTAAATCCCCATAGACAGCTACACAGAGTGAAGATCTCTATGGGAATTTAACATGGGGACATTTTTCTATTTTCAGAAATAGTGGACCGATTTTCAAAATTTAACTTGTTTTCTTAGTTAGATCATTTCCAAGCTATCTATCCACAACTCCTCTACCTCTTTTTCCCCCATGTTAAATTCCCATAGAGAAATCAATTTTTCGTAATAAAACCAATATTTGACCAAATTTCACGAAATGAAAAGAAGGCTCATTCTTAAATTTTCCTTTAATTTAATATTATCGAAAAAAAAATTGTTTTTGAATTGTTTATATGGTCGTAAAATTTTGGCAGCTTTCGTGAAACACTCTATAGTATTGCTTGTTCGAAGCATGACGGATGCTTCACAGATGGAACGTCGAACAGTGCAGATCCTGATCAGACTGTGCGGATGCACAGGCTGATCTGGATCTACACTGGTCGCAAAGCCCATTAACCCCATTTTTCCAGTCATATATCTTGCTCAGAATTGGCATTAATAAGCACTTTGTGTCTTGACAGTTAGAAATATCGTCAATTTTCCCTGTCATATAATACAGTAAGTATTGTATTGAAACGCAAAACTGCAGTTTAATGGTTCCAAAATTAGATGTCATAAATCATTTATATTAAAACACAACGATATAGAGAACACCCGTCTAGGGTCTGCTGACGTCAAGCAGGAAACGTATAGGAATTCTGGGGCCCGTTTCACTAATGTCTATGGGAATTTAACATGGGGAAATTTTCTAATTTCAGAAATAGTGGACCGATTTTCAAAATGTAACTTTTGTTTTCTTAGTTAGATCATTTCCAAGCTATCTAGCTAGGTTTCAGAATCAATTTCCAATTTATTTAGTTTTTCGAAGCCTCCTGCAGGTCCTCCACCTCTTTTTTTCCCCATGTTAAATTCACATAGAGAACTCATTTTTCGTAATAAAATCAATATTGGACCACATTTCACGAAATAAAAAGAATGATCATTTTGATAAATTTAATATTATAGAAAAAAAATATTGTTTTTGCATTGTTTATATGGCCGTAATATTTGGGCAGGTTTCGTGAAACAGACCAGTAGGTGTGTATCTATTTACACTGTACATGACGGTCTGACCCGGGTTTCAGTACCGCCAACATTCTGTATAATTATGTACAACAATCGTCTTATAATCTGTGTTCTGTAATCTGTCGCTGTACTCTGTTTAGCAATGTTGCTAATGTCTAAGGCCATAACTTCCTCCAGTACTGGGTAAAATAGGCGCTACTTATGCGCAAACTCGGTGGCTAGTTTTGGCACGAAAACCAATGACAATCCTACGTACGGGCAACAATTTAGCACTTTAATGTTCGGTACCTTAATTAGCGGCAATACCTTATTGGTACGGTGCCATACATATCTTATCAAAATATATGACGCATTGAGCATGCACATAAACATCATTGTGACCATCATCAATGATGAACTATACGTCATTGCAATCAGCACTTTGATCATCATTACTCATGATCATCACTATCGCTGTGACTTAACATCATTGTAATCACCATCATCATCATCATCATCATCATCATCCGCTGGCTAACATTTCAGGGTAAGTCTGTACTAGATCTGTAAGGGCTGTATTGGTTGTAATTTCGATTGTGGGAAGAATAAATATGAACACACTGATTGGAACCCAGCTCGATATTAAAAGTAAAGATACAAACAAAAATGCAACTGAAATCTGTTTCAGTTACCACTCACTCAACGAGACGGTTAAAATGAGTGGTAACAACATACATTTTTATTGAGAAATAAAACAATAATCAGATGTGTCTGTTATACTGGATCGCATTAATAATGCAAGTTGTGATTTAATCCACCACAGGCGGGATACACTTACCGTAGAATGAAACTTTCGAGCAGAAAAAAATCATATTTTCCTACTTTCTCCCCGAAAGTATATGTTGTTACCACTCATTGGAACCGTCTCGACGAGACGGTTCACATGAGTGGTAACAACATACACTTTTATTGAGAAATAACAAAAATGATCAGATGTGTCTGTTATACTGGATCGCATTAATAATGAAAGTTGTGATTTGATCCATCACAAATATTTCCCTAATTTCTCCTCGAAAGTATATGTTGTTCAGATTTGCGCAGAACGTGATGAAGCAAAGTAGTAGAAATAGTGTAATAATTATTGTAGATTTGTATCGTATTTTTGAATCCAGCAGTTGCACCTTTATATTACTGAAAAGCTTGGATATGGTGGCTACAAATGCCAAAAGACCTTTCTATACAGTCATACACACACAACATGTGCTAGACTAGTCAATAAAGCTATATGTTCCATTTCTCTAGTCACAAACTAAGGCTTAGTTAACCGGCCAAATCAATCACAATTATGGAATAATAATATTAAAGCTATTTATCTACATTTGTGGTACGGACACATGGCGTTGTTCATTAATTAATTAATTCATTCATTCATTCATTCATTCATTTTCATTCATTCATTCATTCATTCATTCATTCATTCATTCATTTATTTATTTATTTATTTATTTATTTATTTATTTATTTATTTATTTATTTTTTATTTATTTATTTATTTATTTAAAATTATTTATTTATTTATTTATTTATTTATTTATTTATTTATTTATTTATTTATTTATTTATTTATTTATTTATTTATTTAATTTATTTATTTATTTATTTATTATTATTACTTACTTACTTACTTACTTACTTACTTACTTACTTACTTACTTACTTCAAATATATTTTTACGAAAATCGTTTAGACTTGCTAATAAAGCCAAGCATATTTCCAGCGGATGCGTTACGCAGCTGTAACCGCATAAAATGTCCGCGACAGCCATTAAAATCCACAGCATTGTTTATTGCCGGAAATCCAACCGCCAGTATGGAATTTTTTATAAAGATCGTCTCAGGTTGCATGAGCAAAGAACGTATTCAAGGTGTATGATCACGTGGTGCTAACAACAACAACAAGTACCGATTCAAAGTACGTATTATTTTATAGTGTCCTTAGTACGTAACGGATTTTGATGTAATATGGCGCATCAAACGCGTCTTGTTAAGCTGGTGGTCTCTTTATTTTCGCCCAAACTTCTTCGCAAAAACGACATAAGTCTGTGACAAACTCCCTAGACCACCAAATGCAGCTCATGAAGACGCGTTTGTCGGCCATATTTCATCAAAATCCGTTTCATATTAAGGAAAATATCAAATAATACTTACTTTGGAGTGGGCGACGTTGTTGTTGTTGTAACCACGTGAGCATGCACCTTGGTATTGAACCCTATGTTACATAAGATTCGATAAATCGTGTTTCAGACGAAAATATTAACTCTTTGAACCCGAAAACCCGCTATAGCGGTTAATGCAAACAGTGCAGATCCAGATGAGCCGGCTCGTAACGAGCCGTCTCATCAGGATCTGCACTTTTTGAAAGTAATTTTCATATTTTTGACAACAAAAAATACCCACTTTTCATAAATTGACTAGTCTGAAAATTATTTTGTGACGATTGGATCTCTGGCAAAATTAACATATCAAAATCAATTCCAGTTCCTTATGGGTGAAATGGTTAAAGGTATTGGCCGCTCTCAGATCAAGACCAGTTAATGAACCATATTAAAGGTACATACCCACTCAGTAGGCACAATATGTTCTATATAGGAATTAAATAAGTGTATAATTGTGTCACTATTCCACCAGCTCTAACAATTACAAGTGCCAGCTATACAGATATAATCATTTAGTAATAGTTAGTGTACTGATAGTGACTCGCGGTGATATCAGGCTATTTTCATATGCAAATGAGACATGATTTTTTTTAATTATTTATACTAATTAAATGCGTCACCTGAAATAATAATATTTTCGACAGATTATAAAGTACGATCATTGCACATCACAAAATAAATATAGAGAATAAATGGTAATGTCCGTTAACATTTTAAGGAAACACGGTTATCGCCCCTGATATCAGTGTGGAAATTTACGTTTGACATAAAATGTATAATAATGCCAATCCGTACGTGGGGTAATGGTGAATTAATGTTTATTTTGCCAGAAAATGTCTCAGATGATGTCTCTGATATAATGAACAGTTTGTTCCTAGTAGGCATATACCTTTAAGGAAAAATAATTTAAATATAGATTTGTATTGTGTTTCAGACGCATCTGCGTCGCCTGTGAAAACATGTTGTCTTGAAGCATGACATTTCCGGATGACTAGTTACGGGCAGTAACTCTGCAAGACTTCTGGAGGCCGTTTCATTAAACTTCGTACGACTAAAATGTTCGTAAGTGCAAATTTAGGATCGTCTGGAATGTCAATTGATGACGAAGTTTTAGTGAAACGGCTCCCGTACCGTAGCATAGACGGCGTGAGAGTCTTGTAGAGTTACTGCTCGCAACTCGGATAACTATAATACTGGTTAGAAATGTAGTTTTGAAGATGTTGTGGATAGTCAAATAACACGACTGCCACACTGACCTTGGTGACCTTGCTCTAATAATAGGCATTTAGTGGCGGTTTTGGCTTTATTGACATGAACATCTATTTCACCTTTTGTTGGTTTCTAAACATTAATAATAATTTAGCAAGTCCGGCCCTACGCTCCGTCCATAACGCACCCCCTATATACATTCCTGCATATGGGCCTGCATAACCCGAATTCTCGTCGCGGCCTGCGTTACCATGGATACATATAAATAATTCGGGTTATGGCCTGCAATGTCCTGTACCACATCAACAAGGTGCATGATCACGTGGTTACAACAACAACAACGTCGCCCACTCCAAAGTAAGTATTATTTAATATTTTCCTTAATAAGCAACGGATTTTGATGAAATATGACGCAGCAAACGCGTCTTCATGAGATGCATTTGGTGGTCCATGGAGTTTGGCACAGAATTATGTCATTTTTGCAAAGAGTCTCCGACACGGAAATCGATTCTTCGCAAGAACGACAGAAGTTTGGGCGAAAGTACAGAGACCGCCAAATGCAGCTTAACAAGACACGTTTGATGCGCTATATTTCATCAAAATCCGTTACGTAATAAGGACAATATAAAATAATACGTACTTTGAATCGGATGGATTCTGGAAGTTTCAGTACTTGTTGTTGTTGTTAGTACCACGTGATCATACACCTTGAAAAACGATAGTTCTGTAACCAGTTGATACTTTCAGAACAGAATATTGTTGGGTCTAATGTCTACGGAGGTCCTACAGCAATTACATTACTTGTCAACATCTCGCATTAACGTGTAATTTACAAAGTGGAACTTACGTAGTGCACTGATAACACCAGTGTCCGTTAATGCTTAGCCATTAGTTAATAACCATACATAAGCGACTAATGAAGTAACATATGGAAGGTAATATCCGCCATAATTATATTTGGATTGGTGGTTGATGACATTCTAAGTTCTATCCGTCTTATTACAATTATATGTGGCTTGATGCTTGCTGGCTGATGACATTACAACTTAATTTCTAGCTGCACGTTTTCCGCTTTATATGCAACAGGTTGCACTATATCGCTACACCACGCTACACAGTAAAAATGTGCGTAATAGCATTTACACTTCGCGCACTAAAATATAGAAAAACAACTGCAGTTTGTTGACGTTCATGCTTCGCTATATTGTTATTGAGAGACAACTCTACAATGTAACACCATTTATTACTATAAACTTATCTAATAAAGTGTGTATTCGCGAAATTCTTAAGTCACTCTGCAAGAAGTAGAAAGTAAGCAAAGAACACTTCAAACGCACATTTGGAAAGACTACTCCGTCATAACGATTATGTAATGCAGTGTAATGAAATGAAATTAGAGTTATGTACTCAGAACTACTTAATTTCATGTTATTTTATTCGTCATTCGTCGTTATGACATTTTAAACTTTCTTGGTTGTAGTCTAAATTACATAATGCATTTGGCTTGATGCTTTATTCATTGGTATTGTTTCAATGCGTTTGTGTTGATTGCATTCTAAGTGTCCTAATGCTTCATTCTTAGTGGCATCCGGAGATACATTATAAGGTTCGACCACGGCCAGCCGTGGGTAAGCGTTTGCCGTGGCACGAGAGAACTGTTTTAAACCCAAGGCCGCAGGCCGCGGGTTCAAACAGTTCCCGAGTGCCACGGCAAACGTTCACCCACGGCTGGACATGGTCGAACGTTATTGTTACATTTCCGTAGGAAATATCGTGTGATTTGAGTATATATGCATTCACTTTCGCTTCTTTGATAAGCCGTTTCATTCAAACTGCTTATTTACGTATACATATTCCAGGGCCGCAGTACACGTCGCGTGATGCAGCCGCATCAATTTCAAAATTTCAGTGCGACCGTTGTGAACTAATCTGGTGACATAATGGCGCATTCTAGACCCTAGTAACGTCATTAGACACATGCATTACGTAGGTCTTGGCTTGGTCCCGGAATGAGCATTGTAACAATATTGATTATTGCATCGTTGTTTAATGTATCAGTTTCAAGCATATGCTTTGTGATTATTTTGTAAGTCGGAGCATGTTTGTCATGTGAGGCGGTTTCAATTTCAGCCGCTGACTTTTGCGCCACCACCAGGGTGGTCGCAGGAGATTGAATTTATCTTTCTAAACAATAATTAAACCTATATTTTAATTAGTGAATATCCAGTGCAGAACGGGTGCATGTTATGCGAAAATAGGTCCCACAACATACATACGACAAATGAAAGTTGCAGAGAATAGCAAAATGTGTGGTCATTGGTTAGTTTATGTAGGGAATATCTTTGGTGGTGGTGGACCTACAAATAACCTTGCCAACCAGGTTTTATAAAAATGTTCGATCTAATAGTTTTATTCCGTCAACACAGTGCGTATGTGCCGTGAAACACGGTGCCGTGAAACATTTTTGATATCCTGTCAATAGGACCTAATCACCACGTATGAATATGTGCGGTGGCTGGGATTATCTTTTTTGCATTTTAAAGCCATTTGTAGGTGTTGACGGGATAAATAGAATAGTAGGTTCGTGCCGTGAATGGGAAAAATATCTGGCGCGGCTCGGAAACGGGATGTGCTCTGCAGAGCACAAATGTTGATTATTATAACAAGAACCAACAATGTAACGTATGTACAGATTTACACTATGTAACATTGGTGGAGAATCATTAAGATTCGGTCCTTCACAATGGAAGAAAATTTAAACAGATTAACTTGTGTGGAGAGTAATGGAGAAAAAGGAATCAAAATACTATACGGAACCAGTTAAGCTTACAGATGGAGGAACTGTGTTTAAGTTGGAAATTCAAAGACAGTTTGAAGAACAAAAGAAACTAAATGTCAATTTAAAGGGCGGGTTAGCGGCTTTAAGAGACATTGTGACATTAGCTCAAAACGAAATTGTACAAGGAATTAATGTATTTAACAAAATGGAATCAATGTCGTCTGTTGAAAAATTTAAGCCAGGAATACATGAACCAGTGTTATTCTGGGACAGGATTCTGCTGTATGCGGGATATAAAGAATGGAATAACGACAAAACATTGCAGATGTTTCCGTTCTTTATAAACGATGCGGAGTTTCAATGGTTTAGACATCTAGCGGGTGGAGAAAAAGATACATTAGCACATTTGAAGGCTTCATTTCTGAAAAAGTTTTCGGATAAGGAGGAAAACCAATGGATTGTCTTCAAGAGGTTGGCGGAGAGGATTCAAAAGCCGGGGGAAACAGTGAAAGACTATATGGAGGATGTGATGTACCTTTGTAGACAGGTGGGAGAAGGGGACGACCACCAGCAACGGAAAGTCATGGCTGGACTTCTTCCAGAGATTAGAAAGTTTGTAGTGGGACAAAGGCCAACAACATTGGACGAGATAGAGAGATACGCCAAGATTGCAGAAGGTCTGGAAACGCCAGAAGAGGTGTCGAAGCTGGAGATGATGAACAAGATGTTTGACAAATTGAAGATGGATCAGCTCCGGGAAGAAGTAAGCGGGGTACAAGATCAACGCAGTCGGAGTAGGGAACGTAGAGTGTCATTCCAAGAAAACGCGCAATGAAACTCACTCATTGTGAACTTTCTCCACGCGACATAGAACTGAGAATCGCAAATGATGCACTCATAAGTCAGTTAATTAACTCACTGAGGCTGCATAAGTCACTTTTAAATAATGTTGTTACCATGAGATGGAATCCGAACATTACACTATGTGACCGATTGAATGACTAGCAAATAGAGTTACCGGAGAAAATAAAACTAGGGTTTATCCAAGCACGCTTTCTAGGATTTGTTTTGCAAAGACCGTTTGAAGTAGATCTGTATACAAAACAAATGCAGGTTTGTGTGTATTTAACGCATGCAAATATGTCACAAACGTGCAGTAAGGTAAATGAGAAAGTAAACTCAGAATTAGACAATGGTATGTTTAAGCAATTGTACGAGTACCATAGGTAATACTATATTGCCCCGAAGACACATGCCGAGATGTGGACAAACTTGAGACATGATTAATTGTATGTCAATAGTTGTGTAGATTATATAATGATTGTGACCTTGATATATACATTATAGCGGGGAAATTACTATAAACAGTGCCTCATGTGTATATACATGAGAAGCCATTTTTGTTTTTAAATTGAGTACAAGCGAATGTTGATAGAAATATAGTATAAACTGAAAATTGGGTGAGGTAGGTTGGCTTTGATGTTTCTTGAAAGATGTGGATTGTGACGTCAAATCCGCAGGTTGCCGAGAAAAAAATGAAATGGAACAATGCGTATTTTATATCACATTAAAAAAAAAGAAAAAAAAAAGAGTATTGTTTGAGGAAAAAGTGTACAAAACAGAAAAACATGCAAGTCATTTGAGCCAGTGCAGTCGTTAAGTTCACAAACGTGCATACAACCTGTATTGTGTTATTTTGACGGCCCTGTGCGATCAGAAGGGAGAAAATTCATAAACAATTTTAAATTACTATGCTATTACACGAGACGTGCGTGTGTCAGTATATGTAAATATAGGCCGTCGCATATACAAACTGTTTTGTGCAATTTAAACCATTAACACAGGACTGGCAGACTTAACATGACGTATGTATTTTAATATACATGTATTCATATATACATAAGCTGCAACATTCAACGTCATTATCAGGTTGTCGTAGAGATTTACGGTACCATTGATCCAGAACTACACTAAGTACTTCCAGCCTATGCCTGTGTTTCTCATGCGCAGGCAACATTAAAACATGCCGCACGTTTCACTTTGTTTAGTTTTTTCCGCTGGGGAATCCAGTGAAATTAAAAGGTCAACTTCATCCAAAATATAGGCTGTTTATATTACCAGAGAACTTTACAGGATAGCGGTTTCATGACAGTTTGTTGATATAACAACTAAGGTCACGAGGCTGCTTCTCATGGTGGCGGTTATAACAAATTTCACGCGGCCATGTAATTTGTATTGTACTAAAACTTACATGTTCACAAGTATTTTTGTATATTTGAGTATGGTGATTGATGTTTCATAGATATGGATATATCATTATCGTTGTTCTGAATTCATGTGGAGAGACGGTACACTTAAATGCAATATATAATCACTTTTAAAATACATTTAGTGTCAATGTGATGGTGTATTTCATTGTCTCTTGTACATCAGGCATCAGCATATTTGTAAAGTTATATTTCATAAAAAATATTACGGGTTCGCAAACGTAATTAAAAATAGTTATTGAGTTTTCAAGAAATAAATGGAAGAAGAAATCGCAACGGAGACATTTATTTCCTGAAAAATACGCATTATTGATTAGATATTGCATTAACCCTTTCACCCCTAAGTAACTGAAATGGATTTGACATGTTAATTTTGCAACCAATCCAATTATTAAAAAATGATTTTCAGACTATTCCATTTATAAAAAGGGGGTATTTGTTGTTCTCAAAAATATGAAAATTACTTTCAAACAGTGCAGATCCTGATGAGACGGCTCGTTACGAGCCGGCTCATCTGGATCTGCACTGTTTGCATAAACCGATATAGCGGCCTTTCGGGTTCAAAGGGTTAATAACGATTCTGGTGTTATGATATGCCGTAAAACTGGCATGAATAAGACAGGAGGCAACATAACAAAATTCTCAAATAGTTGTACGTACTTGTGTATCATATTGTATTATTAATCAGATTTTATTATTATGGACAGGATTTGTGGTATGAGAGTACTGTTTCACGTATCATCATATGTATACATGTTGACTATGTTTGTAAAAATTCTTACGAATTATGAAGTGCTGCACATTACATGTATATGTATTGCTTCATTGGGAGTTTGTTAGAAAATTATCATTGCATAAAATACAATGGTTCAAATGATAGTTTATCATAAAGAAAAATGTTAAGTAGGCATGAAACAAAGCATTATCATTAAAACTTAAGACTTAAACGTAAAAACAATTGTATTTTGAAAAAGGTTTTGGCAAAGGGACAAATAATCATTAAATATGATGATATATATAGGTGCCTGATTGCAACATGCACTTGTGAATATCGGAATATCAATTTCATAACGAAAATGATTAAAATATTTACATGCATTTAGGATTTTGATAAATACGGGTACGTACTAGCTATATGTACCTATACGTATCAAATATTCGATGCAAAATACATAATCATATGATAGAATATGTAGTCTAAATCATGTTTTGAGTGTACCATTCTTGATAATATGAAATATTGACAACATTTCGATTAGAATGCGGTATGAAAATACACGTATGTACATGTTATGTTATATCTAATGAACTACTATTATATTTTATGTCTATATCACTAAAATGAATTGATGGTGTATTTAAATAATTATTTTAGTAATATTTGTTTTTGACATGTAGTAGAAAATTTGGAGGATTGTATGCATGTAAATTCGAGATTAAGATAACTAAACAGTTGTTGCATGCTTCATTTTCTGGGTAAACAAATGAGATAACGTGACTTATTCCAAATATTAGAGATTGCATAATGACTTCGATGATTTGAGGACAAATCATAAAGGGGTATAGGGGTATATGTTATAGGTTAAATATGGTATTCTAATATGGTATATACGGTAACAGGGAAATGTCACGGGATCATTCCAGCATACGATGCAATGTGGTGTGTGAGAGAAAGGGAGTTACTATAATGGGTTAGAGCGAGTCAGGTCTTTGAGAATATATGACAATAAAGAATTAAAGATTACAAGTGTTGATTATTATAACAAGCACTAACAATGTAACGTATGGACAGATTTACACTATGTAACACTTGCCAGATATGTTTTCCCATTCACGGCACTAACCTACTATTCTCTATGTATTCTATCAATTCATGAATAAAACCATTGGCTTCGTGTTTACTGTAGTATGAAAAACATTTGGTCTGTGTGTAGTGCGTGGAGTCAGAAGGAGTCCTCGCAAACGTTAAACAGGCTAAATGTTAGCAGATTGGTGCCACCACCCCCCCCCCCCCTAACTACAGACAACTGGCGCATTTGATTTAAAGGTACATGCCCACGCAGTTATTATTGGATTTACATTTATTGAGCATAGGCTGCATATGCAGCCTATGCTCAATAAATGTAAATCCATAAATTAGCACAAACTGTTCTTTATATCAGAGACATCATCTGATACATTTTCTGGCAAAATAAACATTCATTCACCATTACCCCACGTATTAATTTTTGATGCGCAATGATCCTACTTTATAATCTGTCGAAAATATTACATTTTCAGGTGACGCATTTAATTAGTATAACTAATTAAAAAACACCATGCCTCATGTGCATATGAAAATAGCCTGATACCACCGCGAGTCACTATCAGTAAAATACATATTACTAAATGATTATATCTGTATAGTGGGCACTTGTAATTTTTAGAACTGGTGGAATAATGACACAAATATACACTTACTTAATTCCTATGAAGAACAGATTGTGCCTACTGAGTGGGCATGTACCTTTAAACAGGCCAAATGGTTTTTATACTACAGAAAACGCAACTGCCCATTGTTTTATTATTTATATTTATATTGAATGTTCTGATAGTTTCAAAAATTTAAACAACCAAATACGGCGTAAGAATCTTATTGTTTTACGTCATTGTGTCGTAATTCATAGAACAGCGACGTTGCCGATCAATATCGTGACGTTATTGACAACGACGATTAACGTCATGTATTTTAATGACGTCAAACAAACTTTAACGAATCAACGACGTCATGCGCCGTCACCTGGGGCGAATGTAATGTGCTGGGATATAAACGCTATGCGTTAAATGGGCGTATCCATGATGAATGTATGGACAGTGTAAATATTTACATGTAATACTAGTACATGTAGATAAGCTGGAGATAAATATGTTGTGAGTAGTTACATACGGGCACTTGGCGACAGTGACTAAACTCCAGAACACTTGGAATTTCAACAACACAATATTCCGAAAATATTTACTCTGTCCATAAATTCATAATGGATACACCCATTCATCGTATTGCGTTTATATCCCAGTACATTAGCCCCACGTGGCGTCGCGCGACGTTGTTGATTGCTTTAACTTCGTTTGACGTCATAAATTACCACGACGTTGTCAATACCGGCAACGTCGCGATAAAACGACGTAACACAATATAATTCTTAAAATGTTCTTTATAGGAATTAAATACATGTAAGTGTATATCAAGATGCATGATCAAGAGGTTACAACAACAACAACAATTACTGAAACTTCCAGCAGCGCCTCCGATTCAAGGCACGTATTCTGTTATATTGTACTTATTATGTAACGGATTTTAATTAAATATGCCGCATCAAACGCGTCTTGTTAAGCTGCATTTGGTGGTCTCTGTATTTTCGCCCAAACTTCTGTCGTTTTTTGCGAAGACTCGATTTCCGTGTTTACTATCCCTCATCAGCTGCAGGTCATGAAGAAGTGGTACTAACAACAACAACAACAACAAGTACCGATTCAATGTACGTATTATTTTATAGTGTCCTTATTACGTAACGGATTTTGATGAAATATGGCGCATCAAACGCGTCTTGTTAAGCTGCATTTGGTGGTCTCTGTATTTTCGCCGAAACTTTTGTCGTTTTTGCGAAGAATCGACGACATAAGTCTGTGCCAAACTCCCTAGACCACAAAATGCAGCTCATGAAGACGCGTTTGCTGCGCCATATTTCATCAAAATCCGTTGCATATTAAGGAAAATATCAAATAATATTTACTTTGGAGTGGGCGCGCTTTCAACACTTTCAGACATTGTTGTTGTGGTAACCACGTGACCATGCACCTTGCATAAGTGTGTCAATATTCCACCAGTTCTACAAATTGCAAGTGCCCTTGATACAGATATAATCATTTAGTAATGCTAGTGACTCGCAATGGTATCAGACTATTTTCATATGCAAATGAGACATGTTAGTTTTAATTATTTATACTAATATAATGCGTTACCTGAAAATATAATATTTTCGACTGATTATAAAGTATGATCAATTTACATCAAAAAATAAATACAGAGAATAAATAGTACTTTCCGTTAACATTTCAAAGAAATACGGTTATAACCCCTGATAACAGAGTGAAAATTTACGTATGATATAAATATGCACAACAATGCCAATCAATACGTGGGGTAATGGTGTATAGCGGACACTCTGATAGAAATAGAGAATAGTAGGAAAAAATATCCGTGAATGGGAAAAAATATCCGGCAAGGCTCAATAATTTCTTTATTTCTCATCAGAAGTATATGTTGTGACCAGCGAGACGGTTCAAATGAGTGGTCACAACTTATACTTTGGTTCAGAAATAAGGAAAATAGATAGAGAATAGTAGGTTAGTGCCGTGAATGGGAAAATATATCCGGCAAGGCTCAAGAATTTCTTTATTTCTCATCAGAAGTATATGTTGTGACCACTCATTTGAACCGTCTCGTCGAGATGGTTCAAATGAGTGGTCACAACATATACTTTGGTTCAGAAATAAGGAAAATAGATAGAGAATAGTAGGTTAGTGCCGTGAATGGGAAAAAATATCTGGCAAGACTCAGGAAACGGGATGGGCGAGGCTCTGCCGAGCACATCCCGTTTCCGTGCCGCGCCAGATATGTTTTCCCATTCACTGCATTAACCTACTATTCTATTTATCCCGTCAACACCTACAAATGGCTGTAAAATGCAAAAATAGTATTGACTGGATATCAAAAATATTTCACGGCACCGTGTTTCACAGCACATACTTACTGTGTTGACGGGATAAACTTCTGTTCAGTGCCTAGTACGTATTTTGTGTTCAGGAATACGAATGCAGTACATGTAGTTAGCATGATTTTAAACTCTGTTTCTATCATTTATTTTGCTTTTTCAATTTGGCCTCCAGATTATACCGATCTTCATTTGGTCTTTACTTGAACAAAAAATTCAACTTCCTCAAAATTTTGTGTTTGATGAAATTCAATCAAATATTGATTTAATAACATTTAACAATAGGAATTTAACATGGAGGAAAAGAGGCGGATGACGTGGGGGGAGTCAAAAACGATTTATTTTGGAAATTAACTCCGAAACCTGGCTAGATAGATTGAAAATGATGTAACTAAGAAAATGAAAGTTCGATTTTGAAAATCGGTCGGTTGTTTCGCAATAAAATCAATATTTTACGGAATTTCATCAAATTAATTTTTTTTGGGGAGGGTGACGTTTTTGTTATTGATGAAAAAGTACTAACATTTAAATATGTTTTTATTTAATGTGTTTAATGGCCAAATGTTCGTCGGCAGCAAAACGTAGAACATGCAGTAGTTGCGAATAGTAACTATTGCAATTTACTCCGCCACCGTCCTTAGCAATGCTTGCAAGAGCTTAGCTATGATTGCTAGATTGCAAGAGTTGCTATTCGCAACTATACTTGAACGCGATAGCCATACTTGTGGGCTGTATAATCTGATAATGATGGGCAATTTAATATGGATGACAGTGAAGAGAAAATAGCGTTTCAAGTACACTGTACTTCGGAATTAAATTATAGATGATGATGAACGACCGTAGATGATGATATATACTGTCTGTTTCACGAAAGCTGCCCAAATGTTACGGCCATATAAACAATTCAAAAACAATATTATTTTCGATAATATTAAATTAAAGGAAAATTTAAGAATGAGCCTTCTTTTTATTTCGCGAAATTCGGTCAAATATTGATTTTATTACGAAAAATTGAATTGTCAATGGGAATTTAACATGGGGGAAAAAGTGGTAAGGATTTGTGGGAGGAGTCAAAAAACGAAAACTTTTGGAAATTGAATCCGAAACCTGACCAGATAGCTTGGATATGATTTAACTAGAAAACAAAAGTTAAATTTTAAAAATCGGTCCAGTATTTCTAAAATTCAAAAAGATTTCCCCATGTTAAATCCCCATAGACATCTTCACTCCGTGAAGATGTCTATGGGGATTTAACATGGGGAAATTGTTTTTTCGCAATAAAATCAATATTTGACCAAATTTCACGAAATAAAAAGAAGGCTCATTCTTAATTTTTCCTTTAATTTAATATTATCAAAAGAAATCTTGTTTTTTGAATTGTTTATATAGCCGTAAAATTTGGACAGCTTTCGTGAAACAGACAGTAGTCCCAACCTGTAGCCTATTTTCACGAACCTCCGTTAGTCGGCTACTAAACTAAGTTTATTCGACTAACCATAGTCGGCTAAACTTGTTGCCATGTTTTCATTTCACGAACGATTTTGTTAGCCGCCTATTGTTAGTCGACTAAACTTCAATCAATCAATCAATCAATATCTTTATTTCCTCTTGACAGAGATTTGAAAATACATGTATACAATGTGAAAGTACATGAATAGAAATACATGCATAGGTGAATTATGTACAGGTGTGCAAGGCAAACATACGATTCACTGTTTAAATATTAAATGTTTGTTTGTGCCAATTGTTCGATACATATACTCCTGGAATAGTTCGTCATAATTGACCGATCCTCATGTACTTTGTTGTTCACTATTCGCAGTTAACAACATATCCAACTTATGTGCGGTTTACAAGTTCAACGTATAGTTCATAGCAGCGTTTTGCACACTTGAATGCTGCACTCAGAAAGGTGTGTACATCATCTGTATTGTTTATGCGTGTGATATCAGCTCCCAAAACACAGTCCAGGAACTCATCTCCAGCATAGTGCTCTAGTTCATCGTATACTTCTGCCGAGAACGTACGGCGGATGCTGTCCATGAAGGCGTCTCGCAAAGGCATGGTAATTGCGCACTCGGCTATAGAGTGACATATGGTATCACCAGTAATGCCGTCACAAAGGCAACATACACTTATATTGACGTCTGGTACACACGTCCATAACAGAGCTACAAAGTCTGCCAGTTTTAGCTCAGAATGTGTCTTTGCAAACTTCCAGACGATGGCCGGTGTTATGGACGTGTGTAGCCTGCGGAATCTAGCAAAATCATTGTCATTTTCCATTCTCTGATCCCAAAGACTGGACTCACGGACAGCAACCGCCGTACTGACATCTCGTTTCCACGAGCATTTGGGAGGCAAATTGTCATAGTGATTGAGTATATGTATTAGGCCATACCTAGACAGAATTGCACATATATCAGGAATGAACCCTCGACACGCTGCAATAGATCCTGATAAGTACAAAAACAATTTCCTGAAGAAAATACTTTGGCATACAGTTGAGCTATGTGACGACAGTAACTTATACAGAAACATTAACTTGCGTTTATCAATTTCAGCGGATAGACGGTGAAGCCCCAGCATTGACTCGCACATATCTGATCTAGTTCTTTTATGAAATCCTTGGATACATTTAACAATTGTATGTTGATGTTTAGAAATACAGTTTATGTCTGTGCGAGAAAGACCGTTCCATAATTCGCAGCCATACAGTGAGGTAGGCATTACAATTTTCCTATATAGGCCTGTCGACGTTATTGGATTCATACACATAGGCTTTACACCGAACCCAATCATAGCGTGGAATGCGTTGAGGCCCCTTTGACATCTCTCACGGACACGTTCTTTGTATTTTGTGTTGGCACACTGTTTGATTCCCAGATGAACTGCAGAATCTGTTACGGTGATGGCATTGGTGCCAATATGAAACTCCTTACATACAATGGTGCGGGGCTTTTTAGAGAATACAACTATACATGACTTTACCGAGTTTACATATTCGAAGGGGTTAGTGGAATAAGGGAGCTAACTCCCTCATTATTTCCACTGATCCCTTCGTTTGTCAAGCACGATTCATAGACGATCGTGTAACAGTGGGCGGTAATCTGACAGGAAATGGCTTGATGCGGAATCAATTAATTTGTTCAATCTCAAACCAGACAAACGTGATTATGATACGCACTTTTAGCCAACACACCACGATCCAAGGTCACATGGTGTAATTATTAGCCTGCATGTGTATACCTGATATATGACTTCCGGAGAGAGAAAAAAAGGTACATGTGCCATAACAATTAAACCCTTTCAACCCTAAGTAACTGAATGGGCTGCGATATGTTAATTGTGCAACCAATCCAATCATCGCAAAATGATTTTCAGACTATTCCATTTATAAAAAGGGGGTATTTGTTGTTCTCAAAAATATGAAAATTACTTTCAAACAGTGCAGATCCTGATGAGACGGCCCGTTACGAGCCGGCTCATCTGGATCTGCACTGTTTGCATAAACCGATATAGCGGGCTTTCGGGTTCAAAGGGTTAAAGAGAAAATCGTACAAGGACTGTCTCAGGTAGCAAAATCAATAATATACAAGTTAGGAACTCATGGAATCCATGGAAATAACACTACAGTGAAACCTCTCTAAACCGGACATCCTGGGAGGTCACAGGGCTTAGAGAGAATTCACCTTCAATCAGGCATTTGATCATTCTGAGTCGTAGCTGTGTGTTATGCGATCACGAAAAGACAGCATCACCTGAGATAAATAACCAAGAAACTCATCACAATTCAGATCACATGTGTTTTCTTGGTGTCCGGTTTAGAGATGTTTCACTGTACTATATTGATAGGAACACACCGTCATAGCTTAATTGTATTTGGTCTGACATGTTTATATTCCAGTTATTGCGCGGAAGAGTAACGGGAGCAGTTCGGCCATATATCTATGTCTAGAAACCAGTTGGCCAATGGATAATGTGACAGTAAACTAGTCATGGTACTACTTAGCATAATGGAGTAAACACTCAGGACAACGGCAATGGTTGATTGTTATTATTATGACAGAGAGATAAAATAGATGCTGCAGGAAAGTCATATCTGTGCGAAACATGTTATTATATTATTTGCATGCTGTACCATAGGCGGTGGAACCGGAACCTTATTGGGGGGGAGGCAATCGTGAGGGCCCAAAGGGTCCGATGTTGCTGGGGGATCCGGGGGCATGCTTCCTCAGGAAATGTTTGAAATCTAAGAGTAAGAGGCGTGAAACGCTATTTCCCGCATTCTCAGGGCCCAGTCTTGAGGGTCCCATGTTGCTAGTGGGGTCGGGGGCATGCCCCCAGGCCCCCTCCAAATAGGAAATAACTAATGTAAATAAACATACATGACACCGTGTTTGGCATGTATCTAGAACTTGCTTAGGTCACTGACTCCAGGAATGGAAGTAACACAGTTGATTTTACCGCAGGTAGTTTGCGATTGTCATGCTTGTGTGAATGTGTGGCTATGGGAAATCAATTGTCTGCCTGTTTCCTCTAATTCCGCCAGTGCGTTCGTCTCTTCTCAGCAATTGACGAGCAAGTTTCGGCAATTGACGGGCAAGTGTAATTGCCAGACTTCCCGTGCCGCAATGACACAAATACGTGACAGGAAATGATGAAGAAATCAAAGGCGTCGGGACAGATCGCAAAATCGAAACTCCTACCAGACTATGTAAATTGTTGACATTGAATGAGTCTCGGCATGCGATTTTGTACCTAAGAACATGTACGATTTCTCAGGAAATATATTTAGGCCATTATAAAATAAATGCTAGATTATGATCCAATTTTCAAAATCGGGGAGGGGGGGATTTTATGTTTTATTTTATATTTTCAGCATATCGGAAATACCGACCATCGACCATTGTATGTTAACTCTTTGCATGTTGGGAATGAAAACAATGGCTATACACTTTAACTTTATAGAAAATGACATTCTAACAAGCAATATATATCAGGCTATAGGAGTATGTTATTTCATCCGGATCTACACTGGTCACATATCCCATTAGTCCCATTTATCAGGTAACATGCCCTGTATTGACCGAACACGTACTGACTGATAACATATTGTTGTATCGGGCATTGACCTGATATCAACATCCGGGTTACAACAAAGTGAAAACTGACGTTCCATTGGTCCGTTGACGTCACGTGACGTTACCGAATGACGTCAGTGTAAGGACGCAACGTAAACAAGTCCTCGTTCTGTCCATAGATAACAACGTCATCTGTGGTCATTTTCGAGCATTAAACGTTACCTGATAAATAGAATACCAGACTAGTGTATTTTGATATCAAGTTTATCAGGCTCGGCTCGGAAACGGTAGGAATTCCTCGACAAGCCTCGAAATTCCTACGCGTTTCCTAGCCTTGCCTGATAACCTTGATATCAAAAGACACTAGCCTGGTATTCTCTATTTCTCCAGTCACGGCCACATATTGTCCGTCGCGGGCCATTGAGGAGGTCGTGGGGTCACAGCCACATTATACATGGAATATTTTTTATAAATTCGTTCCCACGATATTACAATTCGTTCCCTCAACTTTAACAATTCGTTCCCTCGAATTAACAATTCGTTCCCTCGAATTAACAATCCGTTCCCTCGAATTAACAATCCGTTCCTCGAATTGTTTTGGCGCCCAGCTGCGCGCGCAACACGTTTGTGCGCGCGCATCTGCCAGTGGACGCCAAAACAATTTGTGGGAACGAATTGTTAATTCGAGGGAACGAATTGTTAATTCGAGGGAACGAATTGTTAAAGTTGAGGGAACGAATTGTAATATCGTGGGAACGAATTAACAATTAGTTCCCTCGAATTAACAATTCGTTCCCTCGAATTAACAATCCGTTCCCACAATTTGTTTTGGCGCCCAGATGCGCGCGCACAAACGTGTTGCGCGCGCAGCTGGGCGCCAAAACAATTCGAGGAAACGGATTGTTAATTCGAGGAAACGGATTGTTAATTCGAGGGAACGGATTGTTAATTCGAGGGAACGAATTGGTAACTCGTGGGAAAAAATTGTTAAATTTAGGGAACGAATTGTTATTTATTGGGAACGAATTAATAAAAAATAATTCTATGTCCCCTGCGGGGCTCCGTAGACAATGGAGTTTTCGAACATAATCCACGGTTTCCGCTGTGACTTGTGGGCATATTTCTACGGAACCCAGCAGGGAACGTAGAAATATTTGTTTTATTAATTCGTTCCCACGAAAGGGAACGAATTGTTAAATTGACGTAGCGAATTGTCATTTCGTGGGAACGAATTGTTATTTCGCGGGAACGAATTAATAAAAAATAATTCTACGTCCCCTGCGAGGCTCCGTATTTTCGACAGTACATATTACGTTGTTGATTCTAGGGCAAGGGCACACGATAGAAGCAGCTGTCAATGCGAAATGAGATCTAATTTTAGATTTAGTTATAATAATTCATATCATATATGAGACGCGCCATGTGATTTTGTACCTGCGGACATCAGCGTAGTTTCATGAAATACGTTTACAAAATTTACAATATTTTCCGTAAATGACGTTAAAAGTTGATGTACTCAGAAAATGTTGTCAGCCTTTGATTTTACATGTATTTATGAAAAATATTGTAAATTTTGTAAACGTATTTAATGAAATTACACAGATTCCGAAGGCACAAAATCACATGGCGTGTGTAATAGGTGACCATAAATGCATTCGTTCCAGATTAAATCAACTACAATTTTGGATTGTATTGCATAACCACAGCATAATACATTGTAATACAGTATATATGTACATGGGCGTCACCAGCATTTTTGAAAAGGGGGTTCGACTTTCAGCTGTGAAGCAACCGAAATCTGTAAGGGGTCCAGGGGCAACATATTTCGGTTGCTTCACAGTCCCGGAGATATTTTGATTTCAAGATGTCAAATTCTGCATTCGAGTACGTTTTCACAACAAATATCTCCTGGGCAAATAGGTTGAGTATTTCTGAAAATTAGCATATTGAAATACGTTTGTATTTTGTTAGTAGGGCATTTGAATAATATAATGTCTGCTCATTCGCGGACATGCTTTTATAAACAAAATCCTGCTGGCTCCAAAATAAGGGGGGTTCCTACGAACCCATCGAACTTCCCATGACGACGCCCTTGATTTACACTACGAAAGCTCAATTTATGCAACACATAGACATGCATACCGGGTTGGCAGTCTGCCAAAGATTACGCAGATTGAAGCAGTGCCAGATATTCATTACGATAAATTCTAAATAAAATTATTTAAAGGCAATTTCACTTGATGTCTCACGACATATCATTCAACAAATCACACATTGAATGCAATTAGACGACATAGGTTTTGCTTTGTCTGTCAGTGGATCAAACAGATAAAACCACAGAAGTCGGAAAACCCGACCGTTTCTCACTCCATAACTATCTTGCGACAGCTTCAACATTGAGACAAACAAATGATTATTACTTAGATATCAATGTTTGCCTAGAAATTGCCTCTATTTGCCTACACCAATAACATACACAGTCCAGACTGATACGGCGTGTTTTCCAGTCTGATACTGAAACTTCTAGTCTGATACTGTCATTTCTAGTCTGATACCATCGTTAATAGTCGGATACCGCCGTTTCCAGTCATTTGCCATGTCTCGCGCGCGTATTAAACCAGTTCCTTTGGGCATGCGCATTGCGTATGTTTATTTTATCGGCTGCGTAAATTTTGACAGATGCCGGGAATTTAAATGTGTAGGCTCTGTATTTCATCATTCAATCATGGATAACGGTATAGATTTTAATATAGGATTATCACAACTGCCGGATGATTGATATTGAAATTGATATCTAAGTAATCTAAGTAATAAAGACGTTAATACGTGTCTTGTTTGATATCGGCCTAGGTATCGTCCCTCGGTAACTTGGGATCGAGGAGTGTCCCAAAAGTAAGAGCGCGTGACGTACATTCCGAGCCAAACCTGGGGGCTGTTTCACTAAACTTCGTACGACTAAAATGTTCGTAAGTGCAAAATTATGATAATCTGTAAATTTCACATTAACATTGTTTTCTTGTAAATAATTATTGGATTTACATTTATTGAGCATAGGCTGCATATGCAGCCTATGCTCAATAAATGTAAATCCATAAATTTAAATTTACAGACGATCTTAAATTTGCACTTACGAACATTTTAGTCGTACGAAGTTTATTGAAACGGGCCCCTGGTAGACTTGGTATCGAGGCCTGTACACGAGCATGATATTTTAGTTACCAGGTAACATTGTATATTGTTCACAATGTATTCATAACTACTGTCGTAACCTGCCCAAACTTTGACGAAACCTGCCCAAATATTACGGCCATATAAACAATGCAAACACAATATTTTGTTCGATAATATAAATTTTATCAAACTGAAGAATTAGCCTTCTTTTTATTTCGTGATATTTGGTCAAATATTGATTTTATTACGAAAAATGAGTTCTCTATGTGAATTTAACATGGGGAAAAAAGAGGTGGAGAACCTGCAGGATGTGTCGAAAAACGAAAAAAAAAATGGAAATTGATTCTGAAACCTAGCTAGATAGCTTGGAAATGATCTAACTAAGAAAACAAAAGTTACATTTTGAAAATCTGTCCACTATTTCTGAAATTAGAATTCTTTCCCCAGGTTAAATCCCCATAGACATCTTCACTCTGTGGGGATTCATCTTCCCTCTGTGAAGATTTCTATGGGGATCTAACATGTAGAAATAGTTTTTTCGAAATAAAATCAATATTGGTCCACATTTAACGAAATAAAAAGAACGCTCATTCTTAAACACACAGTAACTTCTCTTTGGGCGAATAGCTTTACATGGTGTTACCAACTGACTGTCCAGCATAATGACGCTTCGTAAACACATCCGCGCTCTATATATCTAAATTATATAAACCCTTAACTCTTTGAACCCGAAAGCCCGCTATATCGGTTTATGCAAACAGTGCAGATCCAGATGAGCCGGCTCGTAACGAGCCGTCTCATCATGATCTGCACTGTTTGAAAGTAATTCTCATATTTTTTAGAACAACAAATACCCCCTTTTTATAAATGGAATAGTCTGAAAATCATTTTGCGATGATTGGATTGGTTATTCAACACGCTATACACACATACAAGAAAACATGATCTTTTTAAATATTCTAAGAATCCCACAGAGTGATACAAAACGAATGAGTTTGACATTTGGCCTTAAAACAGTTTTGTGGTGCGAGTAATCCGACCCTATCTTGTGATATACTGCCCATGCTACCTATTTTAGATGTCTCTGAAAAAAAGAAACACAACTAGTCTGAATTTCAGTCATTTTCGCCGTGAAAGAGCTACATTTTGTGCACGTTTTGGGTCGAGGCCGTACGACGAAAGAATCGTTATTTTTGGGTCACTGGTGCACGGAGCCCCGAAGGGGACATGGATTTGCTTTATTAATTCGTTCCCACGAAATCACAATTCGTCCCCTCAATTTAACAATTCGTTGTTAATTGTTAATTCGTGGGAACGAATTGCTAAATTGAGGAAACGAATTGTTATTTCGTGGGAACGAATTAAAACAAAATAATTCTACGTCCCATGTGGGGCTCCGTACGATAGGAGCCCACATCTTGGATGCTGTAATATACACCAGGGGGCGTTTCACTAAACTTCGTACGACTAAAATGATCGTAAGTGCAAAATTATGATAGTCTGTAAATTTCACATTAACCCTTCATACGCTGTTGACGGAACTTGTCGTCTACTGTTTTTCATTTTTGCTTTAATTCTTACCAAAAAAACTGGTTTTGACAGAACATGAGAATCGTCTCCAGTGGAGACGATTCTCATTTGCTGTTAAAACCAGGTTTTTGTCGAGAAATATTGAAAATAAAACATTTCCAGCAGACGAAAGCATTTAATTCAGTGTAGTAAGGGTTAACAATGTGTTCTTGTAAACAAATATTGGATTTACATTTATTGAGCATAGGCTGCATATGCAGCCTATACTAAATAAATATAAATCGACTATTCTAAATCTACACTTAATAACATTTTAGTCGCACGAAGTTTAGTGAAACGGCCTAATAAAAGGTGATTCTCTCGTACGACCTCGGTCCAAATCTGGAAAAAAATGTATATGCATGAAACCATGTTTAACCCTTAGACTGCTACACACAACAATTGTCGTTTGCTGTTGCTTTTATATCTTGCCTTATTTCTCGATAAAAACATGATTTTACAGCAGTTCAGAATCATTTCCAATGGAAATTATTATAAAGTGCTGTCAAAGCCCCATGGAAATTATTATAAAGTGCTGTCAAAGCATGTTGTAAATGATTCTAAAGTGCTCTCAAAGTATGTTGTAAATTATTCTAAAGTGCTGTCAAAGCATGTTGTAAATTATTCTAAAATGCTGTAATGGCATGTTTTTCATGCTAAAAATGGAAAATAGAAAATAAACAGCAGACGACAAAAACAATTAAGATAGCGGTGTAAGGGTTAAACTGGTTGACTATTTGTTATACCCCTCAGATCAAAAGTAAACAAGCAGGAATTACGTCATATTGACAAGTCTAACTAGTACATATATACATGTAGCACTAAAACAACTGTCCGATCCTACCTAATATATTCTGTACTGTTGCCTGCACCACAACTTGTTTTTGGCGGGGCAGTGGGGTGCCTAAATAATTAAAGATGCAGATAGCGCATGTTTATCTGAAGTAAACTTGACATAGTTCGCCATGCCGTGCCACAAAAACACTCTATATCATCACCGGTGCTGCACTCCGCACCAGCGTAACATGTTTCATGTCGAAAAATGGGCCTGATTCCTGACGAATTATCATTCAGGTACAGTACAATGGAAAACATAAACATATGTTCGTCTAGTAACCGGCGCAAGATATTTGCGCCGGCTATTAGACGAAAAATGCGTTTATGCGATAGCTCTTATTAGTTGAGCATCACGAGTTCATGATAATGTGTCAGTCGGAACTGCAGAGGTCCAGATAAGCTGCGTATTTGCGTAAATACCCAATTAAAATTGCCAAAAACCCAATTGAAATCGGAAGTAGCGAGTATCAAAAAGCAATAACAAATTTGTGGTACCTTTATCATGCTACAGAAAACAATAAACAGACCACAAATATAGCATATTTTTCTTATTTTCCATGAAAACACATCTTGGTATTTCATTAGAATTGTCTCCAAGGAGACAATTATAATGAAATGCCAAGACATGTTTTCATTTCGAAGAAAACTATTCAATAATTGCTGTCTGTTGATGTGTAAACCGTACTGTGATTTTATTTTACCCAATTAAAATATTGAAATACCCAATTGCTTCAGATATGATGGAGTGAAAATACTCAATTACTAATTCCTTATCAGGAGCCCTGTATAATGATCGCAGTTTCCGCGATCACAGAAAAGCGTCAATTCCCATGTCCAATCCCACCAAACGCAATTCCACGCGTAGAGGGGTTACGCTTCTGACGTGACTCTTTCAGTTTTGCAATTTTCAGAACGTTATTGCCGGTAACCGTGAGAGGCCACGACAAAAGAGGGGTTTTTGTTTTTTGTTTTGTTTACGTCGTCATCAGTGCAGCTCATGCTCATACACTGCCGCCTGAGCTAATCTTGCCAATATTGATTGGTCGATTTCGTTATTTCAGAATGCTTGAATATTGTGCTTGACGTCAAGCAGCTTGATTGGCTAAGCCTGAGCTGTGCCACAGCTCAGGCGTAGCCAATCAAATTGCTTTATAGAGAGTTGGCAGTGAACTAGATGTTTAGAAACGTTGACATTGTGGCAAGTTAAACCCTAAGGCGTTTCAACCCTAAGTAACTGTAATGGACTGTGATATGCTAATTTTCCGACCAATCCAATCGTCACAAAATTATTTTCAGATTAGTCCATTTATGAAAAGGGGGCCGGTGTTTTTGTTCTAAAAAATATGAAAATTTATGCAAAAAGTGTAGATCCTGATGAGACGGTTTGCTACGAGTCGGCTCATCTGGATCTGCACTGTTTGCATAAACCGCTATAGCGGGCTTTCGGGTTCAAAGGGTTAACGCAGGCGGTCGAGTAACCCGAATTTTCTCTCTGTAGCGTTACACACAGAAAATTCGGGTTACTGATCAAAGACATGTGGCAAATAGGTTCAACCTCATATGAGACGCTTTGTGTGATTTTGTACGTTCGGACAGCTGCGTAATTTCATTACATACGTTCACAAAATTTACCATAAACATGTATTTCATAAGTTAAACGTTGAACAAATGTTCGGGGTAAATGCGGAAATGTTGTCAACTTCTGACGCCATTTACGGAAAATATTGTAAATTGTGTACACACGTATTTCATGAAATTACGCAGATGTCCGAAGGTACAAAATCAAATGGCGTTTCTCATATGGGTTTAACATGTTTAAAGTTAGATAAATGGCGATTGTTTCTCCCACTGTAAGGCGAACCGTGTCTGCTCGGATGATCCTGAGCTACACTGGCCGCACACGCAATAAACACCTTTTCGTCGTGGCGAGACATAGTAGTGATCATTTGCAGTAAATTGAGGCTGTCACGTGTGTTACTGTTAAGCTACATAATGTACTTGCTGTGGTCTGGAAGCTGTGAAGTTGCACTATGTCATGTATGTGCTGTCTCGGAGATGTTAAAGGTACAGGCCCACTCAATTGGCACAAAACGTTCTTTATATAAATTAAATAAGTGTATAACAACATTTTGTGCCTGCTGAGTGGGCATGTACCTTTAAAGGTACACGCCCACTCAGTAGGCACACAATCTTATTTATTTCAGAGACATCATCTGAGACATTTTCTGGCAAAATAAACATTCATTCACCATTACCCCACGTATTGTTTGGCATTATTATACTCAGTAGACACAAACTGTTCTTTATAGGAATTAAATAAGTGTATACTTGTGTCACTATTCCACCAGTTCTAAAAATTACGGGTGTCCGCTAGACATATATAATCAATTAATAATATTGTTTTTACTGATAGTGACGAGCGTTGGTATCAGGCTATTTCCTTATGCAAATGAGGCATGGTATTTTTTAATTATTTATACTATTTAAATGCGTCACCTGAAACAATAATATTTTCGACTGATTATAAAGTATGATACTTGCACATCCAAAAATAAATACAGAGTATTGATAGTTATTAGCCGATCTATTTATAGATCGGCTAATATATTGGTCATCCATCGAATTCTGAAAAAGTTTGTAGCAACCCTTTTCTCCGCTATTCGGTAATCTACGAACGCGAATTTTGCTGTATCACTTCCAAATTGCATCAACCGATAAAGTTTGCATTCTTGGCAATTATCACCGTTTAAAACTTTAAATATAGCCAAATAACACAATTTTGAATACGTAATGAGCTGAACGCCGGAAGAGATTGAACCCGGAAGTTGTTGTTGTTGAAGTCCATAGTTAGTCCATAGTTGGCTCTAATGGCCATATACGCCAACATACGCCGATTATTGGGCTAATTTAAAGCTTTTATTTATTAAACAGAACAAGTTTCAGCCACGTATAATCGCGTAAAATGTGTTTATTCGGCTAATTTATAATCGACCTCTACTCAAAATCTCCTCCGACTAGCAACCCCAGCATCTCTGGTTTATCCCATTGGATCGCGTATGCGCGTCATTTGACGCTAGTTAATATTCACAAAATTTTCCACCAATCAAAACGAAGAATTGCCCTTCATAGCGAACTTTGATTTGTTTACGTATCATGCAGGGATGGCAGGGATGCATCCAGCACGCGCGATTGCGGCAATCCCCCTTAATTATTGTCAATGCCGCAAATTATTGATTGTCTTGCGCCCGACATCGCGCAAAAAAATCACGGATGGGCCCCTTTTTAAAAAACCAGTGCGCACATTAAAAAAACGTAATTGACTATTTAAACGCGCTGCGTATTTAAATCATTGGAAGGCGTGCAGTTCAATCGAGTTTGTGCGGCCGTTGAACGTAAGCTTCGAGTTGATTTGAACCATTTAAATCGATAAACAAGGGATAAACAAGTGACAACGTTAACCTGCTATGCTCCATTAAGAAGTAATAAGCTTATGGCAAATCATATTACTTTGGGGCCGAGCTACTAAAGTGACTGGTGTGGCATGGAAATTTTGAGTTCTGATTTTGGGAATTTTCCTCATCGTGGACCCGTTTAATGCGGGATAGTACAACCCGTTGGCCGGGCCTTAAATGACCTTAGCTGTTGATAGGCCGTTAAACACCAATACTCACTCGCATCATCCTCCCCCCCCACCCCCCCCCCCCCACCCCCCCGAGACTCAGTAACTACTAAAATGCGGACATATATTGAACCCTGATTTGATCAGCTAATAACATCATGCTCTGCATGACTTTTCATTATGTCTGTTAACATTCTAAGGAAACACGCGTACGGTTATCGCCCCTGATATCAGTGTGGAAAGTTATGTCTGATATAAAATGTATAATAATGCCAATGAATATGTGTGGTAATGGTGAATTAATGTTTATTTTGCCAGAAAATGTCTCAGATGATGTCACTGATATAAAGAACAGTTTGTGCCTACTGATTGGGCATGCACCTTTAAAGGTACACGCCCACTCAGTAGGCACACAATCTTATTTATTTCAGAGACATCATCTGAGATATTTTCTGGCAAAATAAACATTCATTCACCATTACCCCACGTATTGTGTGGCATTATTATACATGTTATATCAGACGTAAATGTCCACACTGATATCAGGGACGATAACCGTGTTTCCTTAAAATGTTAACGGACATTACTATTTATCCTCTGTATTTAGTTTTTGATGTGCAATGATCATACTTTATAATCTGTCGAAAATGGTATTTATTCAGGTGACGCATTTAATTAGTATAAATAATTAAAAAAGATCATGTCTCATGTGCATACGAAAATAGCCTGATACCACCGCGAGTCATTATCAGTAAACTAAATATTATTAAATGATTATATCTGTATAGCGGGCGCTCGTAATTTTTAGAACTGGTGGAATAGTGACACAAGTATACACTTATTGAACTCCTATGACAAGATTTTTTACCTAGTGAGTGGGAATGTACCTTTAAATGCGCGGTGTCTCAATTGATGTATCAGTTACTCAATATTTTTAAAGTGGCGTTTCTGTTGAGATCAAAACTGTATGGAACGCCAAATCGACATAAAACCAAATAAGTATTGCTAGCTCTTAATAAGTAGAGCTAGCAATACATATTTAGAACCAGCATTAATTATTTGACTTTATGTAGATTTGGCGTTCCATGAACGCCAAATCTACATAAACTCAAATAATTAATGCTAGCTGTAAATACTTAGAGCTAGCATTACATATTTAGAGCTAGCTCCAAATGATTTAGAGAGTACTTCAAATGATTCGGAGCTAGCTGTAAATATTTAATGCCTGCTCTAATTATTTAGAGCTAGCATTAATTATTTGAGTTTATGTAGATTTAGCGTTCCATAAAACTGACATCCAGACTGAGGTAGCTGTGACGAGTTAGCCGCCAGTTTCGTATAATGGCACCGGGAAATTTAAAAATATTACACTTTCTGCTGATTAAAATTCACTTTGATTGTCTGTTCCACGTTTCTCTGCTGACGAAATTTTGGCTATGATAAATATTAAATCAAAAACTAAAAAAAAATTTAATGCAAGTACTTTTTCATCAATAAAAAAAAGGATTTATTTTATTGCGAAAAGAATGTTCCTATGTGATAAAAGCAGCTGGAGGAGCTGCAGGAGCATTCGAAAAGCGAAACAGTTTGGAAATTGACTCCGAAACGTGTCCAGATACATGTAGCTTGGAAATGATGTAACCAAGAAAACAAAAGTTCGATTTTGAAAATTGGTCCACAAATTCCAAAATAAATTAAAAAAATATATATTTTAGCCCCCATGTTAAAAGTGTTTTTCGCAATAAAATCAATATTTTACGGAATTTCATCAAATACAAATATTGAGGAGTGTGACTTATTTTATTGATGAAAAAGTACTTACATTTAACTATTTTTTAGATTTAATGTGTTCGATAGCCAAAAGTTCGCCGGCAGCAAAACGTGAAACAGACAGTTATGGATAAGGCACCCGCCTCGCCTCGCAACTGGGAAGTCGTAGGTTCGAGCCCCGCTCGGACTGATGTTGCCGATTGGTGAGCCGACAGCTAGTTAATTTGAATGGTACCAATTGCCTTCCTGTCGGTTGCCGGGCATAGGATAGAAATTGGGAAGTACTGTTTGTTCGATAGAGTGTCTCATAAATAGAGAATAGTAGGAAAAAATATCCGTGAATGGGAAAAAATATCCGGCAAGGCTCAATAATTTCTTTATTTCTCATCAGAAGTATATGTTGTTACCACTCATTTGAACCGGACCACCCATTTGAACCGTCTCGCTGAGACGGTTCAAATGAGTGGTCACAACATATAATTTGGTTCAGAAATAAGGAAAATAGATAGATAATAGTAGGCTAGTGCCGTGAATGGGAACAAATATCTGGCAAGGCTTAGGAAACGGGATGGGCGATGCTCTGCCGAGCACATCCCGTTTCCGTGCCGCGCCAGATATGTTTTCCCATTCACGGCACTAACGTACTATTATATTTATCCCGCCAACACCTACAAATAGCTTTAAAAAGCAAAACAAATAACCCCAGCCACTGCACATATTCATACGCAGTGATTAGGTCGTATTGACAGGGTATCAAAAATGTTTAACGGCACATACGCACTGTGTTGACGGAATAAGTAGAATATGACTGGCCCTTTCAATAGGGGTGACACTACACTGATGCCTGTGCAAATCGTGTCAATAGTTTCTTTATTTCAAAATGCTTGAATTTTGATTGCGCTTGCTGTCAAGCAGATTAATTGACTGAGTCTGTGCTGCGCTACCGTTAAGGCTCGGACAATCAAACTGCTTAATTGCAAGTTGCGAACACCAATAGATGTTCAGAAACGTCGACACCTGGGGCAAGATTAACGCAGGCGGTTGTGTATTATAAAAAAAACATTTTTCACTTTGAGTATTTAATGATGCCTTTAACTAAAACATTAGTTACCGATCTGGGGCTGTTCCACTAAACCTCGTACAACTAAAATGTTCGTGTGACCGTGTGGAAATTTCAATTGCTGGATTTACATTTATTGAGCATAGGCTGCATATGCAGCCTATGCTCAATAAATGTAAATCCAATAACTGATTACAAGAAAACATTGTTAATGTGAAAGTTACATATTATCTTAATTGTGCACGTATGAACATTTTAGTCCTACGAAGTTTAGTGAAACACCCCCTTGGTCAAATGGTCACTCAAAAAGCCCTTTATATCGTGACGTGTCTAGCATTATGCCATGGAATTTTTCAATTACATGACATGTGGTGTTGTGTAATGTGAAATATGATAGCACAATACATGTCAAACAGCTATCGGAATTGACGGCCATGTACAATAATAAAAATGCCATTGATTGCATTAGCGACCAGTGTAAGATGGGTTATAGAGAATAGTAGGTTAGTGCCGCGCCAGATATTTGTTCCCATTCCCGGTATTTCCTACTATTCTATTTGTCCCTTCAACACCTACTAATGGCTTTAACATGCAAAAGATTAACCCCAGCCACCGCACATATTCATACGCAGTGATTATGTCGTATTGACGGGATATCAAACACGTTTCACGGCACCGTGTTTCACGGCACATACGCACTGTGTTGACGGGATCAATTTATAACAGACCACCGGTCTGATGTTATATGGATGGCCTACGCTACAAAATGTGTGGCAGATGAATTTCATATGTTTTACATATGAACATCATATGAATGTTTTCATATGGATTGCATATGTGGACACATTTTGTTATGTAGACGTGGTCACTTATTTATCCCGTCAACACAGTGCGTATGTGCCGTGAAGCACGGTGCCGTGAAACATTTTTGATATCCAGTCAATACAATTTTTGCATTTTAATGCCATTTGTAGGTGTTCACGGGATAAATAGAATAGTAGGTTAGTGCCGTGAATGAAAAAAAATATCTGGCGCGGCACGGAAACGGGATGTGCTCGGCAGAGCCTCGCCCATCCCGTTTCCTGAGCCTTGCCAGATATTTTTTCCCATTCACGGCACTAACCTACTATTCTCTATATCACCTGCAGTGTTGTGTAATGTGAAATATGATAGCAGGATATACATTATAGGGTGAACTGTATTGTTAAACATGTTTTCCGACCTATCATTTTCTGATATACGCCGCAAATTTCAAATTTCTAATGCACTCCTTTACTACTGGCGTATGAATACATATTGAAATAATTTGCGACCGTTCATCAACAATGATATACCTGTAATGTATGACCATCAGCCAATCAAATTGCGTGATATTTATAGAGTGCATTATAATGTGAAATATGATAGCAGGATACATGTTTAGTTGAATGTAGTAGAGTTAACTGTCACGTTAGATAATAAACGTGACATTGATTGCATTGGCAACTGTACAGTGTAAGAGAAGTTAGTTAGAACTTACCATTGGTCTAAAGCTACATGTATGTCATGGAAGTGTTCAATTATATAACCTGTGGTGTTGTGTACTATATGTACCAAGGTGCATGATCAAGTGGTTACAACAACAACACCAATGGCTGAAAGTGTTGAAAGCGCGCCCACTCCAAAATAGGTATTATTTGATATGTTCCTTAATATGCAACGGATTTTGATGAAATATGGCGCAGCAAACACGTCTTCGTGAGCTGTATTTGGTGGTCCCGGGAGTTCGGCACATACTTATGTCGTTTTTGCGAAGAATCGATTTCCGTGTCAGTAGACACGGAAATCGAGTCTTCGCAAAAACGACAGAAGTTTGGGCCAAAGGACCGAGACCACCAAATACAGGTTAACAAGACGCGTTTGATGCGCTATATTTCATCAAAACACGTTACATAAAAAGGACAAAATAAAAGAATACGCCCTTTGAATCGGAGGGCTTCTGGAAGCTTCGGTACTTGTTGTTGTTGTTGTAACCACGTGATCATACACCTTGTGTACCAGAGTTATCTGCCACGTTAAATAATAAACAACGCAATTGACTGCATTGGCAACAAGTGTTAGATGAATTATTTATAACTTATTACCTGTCTCACAGTATGTCATGAAAATGTGCTAAATTATATAACATGGGTGGTTGGTCGGGTGAACGCGATGGTGTAAATTAACGGTAGGGGTTCCTCCTTATAGGAATAGCGATTTGCCTGGTTTGGCCCGCTGGTACGTTTTTATCGTTGGCTCTGTTGTTACCTGGGGGTTGAATTGGGTTATTGTCCATTATGAAAGTAGTAAGAGTATTACTGATCCTACTGCTTGTTGGAGAAGGCCAAGTGATTCTGGTGTGGCGAGGACCTGGCATCAGATCAGGATTATTCTGATTTCAGGACTGAATATATAGTTTATTGTAAATATTCAGTTCTGATTTTGAGATTTTCCCCCCATTCGTACAGGTAATATATGGGATTTAGTACTAAACCCGTTGACCCGGCCTTAAATGACCTTAGCTGTTGATAGGCCGTTAAACAGCAACAAACCAATCAGTTGTATAACATGCAGTGTTTTGTTACGTGCAATATGATATCATGATACAAGTACATGTCAAACAACGATCATAATTGTTTGCAGTGCAAATAATAAAAATGCCATTCATTGCACATGTTGCATTGGCGATCAGTGTATACCCATATCAGCCTGCGCATCAGCGCAGTCTGATATGGAGATACACTGTTCACCAATGACTGATTAATTCCTAGTCTGCAGATGATCACGAGTTCTGCAGATGGCTACTTGACTGTGTTATATGATCTACAGACACACTGACCAGTGTATAATTTGATATAGCTTAGATAATCTCAGCCATACGGAAGTCTTTTATTATTTCATCTGGCTTTCAGTAGTATCTGTATCCTCCTTCTAGCCGAGAGCCGCCCATTGTAAAATTTAGTCACAATAACAGCCCATGTTGTCCTGGCGTTTTGTGACAAGAGAGCGATTTAATACTTCACAGTTCCGTTAAGAAAACTTGCACAGACCAATACTAAATATGCAAATATACCTACTTTGACATGGATTGTCCTTTTATTCCCGTTTTATTCGCAAAACGCGAGATTAGAATGAGATGTTATTGTGACCATATTTAACAATGGCCGGGTCTCAGCTAGACTGAATTTAAATGACAGATGAAATTGTAATCCGTAAAGCTAAGATTATCTCAGCTAAATTGTTACATGGTTTCCGTTGTTTGCACATATAGCGCGTGATGTTTGCATATGACTTTAGGCAATGCTCATTCCGGGGCCGCGCGTAGACCAAGTGCCTTCATGACGTCACTACGCGGAAGTGCCTTCATGACGTCACTACATCATGACGTTCATGACGCGGCCCCGGAATATGAATACCGAAAATTATCTACGTGAATGGGACGATTTATAAAAGTACTGAAAATACTGAATATATTGCTCAAATTACATCAGTTTTTTGTTGGAAATGTAACAATAACGTTTAATCATGTCCAGCCGTGTGCAAACGTTTGCTGTGGCCCGAGGGAACTGTTTGAACCCGCGGCCTGCGGCCTTGGGTTCAAACAGTTCCCTCGGGCCACAGCAAACGTTTGCACACGGCCTGCGGCCTTGGGTTCAAACAGTTCCCTCGGGCCACAGCAAACGTTTGCACACGGCTGGACATGATCAAACCTTATATTGACAAGGCCCACTTTGTGGTGACGGGCCTTGATTAATTGTCTGCCCAGGTGGCGATGGCAATCGGAGTGGGCTCCCACCTCCGCCCAGCGTGGCGTTCTCAATCAATTACACTCACGTATAAATAATTTAATTTTCCTAAATGGTGATTTGTCTGTTTGTTTCTGTGTATGGTAATAATTATCCATGTCAGTTTGGCTGGCTGGCTGATTTATTAAGCGATTGATTGATTGATTGATTGATTGATTGATTGATTATACTTCAAGTTGATCTGTTGAGTATATGCATCGAAAGAAAGCATTACACACGGTGGTTCAGACATATGTATAACAATGGCAGCAATAAGTGTAATGTTATATTATATAAAACATAGCAATACAGGTACATTCGTTTCAAACATAAACAAATAAACAACCGAGGTGGTTGTGTGTGGAAAAAATCGGACTAATGAAATGACGTACTCAAACACGGATACCCCGGGACCGGTATTGTGATCAATCAATGGTTTGACACAAAATATATTTTGAAACAAGAACATTTGTTAATGAAATAACCCACAACCATTTGAGACACGCCATGTGATTTTGTATCTTCGGACTTCTGCGTAATGTCTTGAAATACGTTTACAAAATTTACAATATTTTTCGTAAATGGCGTCAAAAGTTGACAGAATAGTCAGAGTACATGCATGTACTCTGAAAATTTGCCAACTTTTGACTTTATTTATGAATAAAAACATTGTAACTTTTGTAAACGTATGTATTGAAATTACGCAGATATCCGAACGTACACAATCACATGGCGTGTCTCATTTGAACCATGATGTGACAAAACCGGGTTTTTAACATTTTCCACCAGTGAAGTCCGCGATCACTGTCGCGCAGTCTGATCAGCGACGTCACTGGTCGACATTAGATATCAGGCGCGTAGCTGCATTAAGGCACACATTTTCGAGAAAATGGAAAAAATAATGTGCCAGAGTGCATCATTTACTTCGCACCAACGGTGCTCGAAGTCGTCAACCGGGCCTGCAGATTCAAATTGGCTAGCTACGCCCCTGGATATAATAATCCCGGTTTTCTTAAATCATGACCCATTTGCCTTTCGGGCAATACACGTTTGTGGACATTAACCTTTAGAATGCGGGAAACGTAAATAGTCGTCTGCTGTTGTTTTATATTTTATCCTCTTTCTCAATAAAAACCTGGCTTGACAGCACTTGAGAATCATTTCCATTGTAAATGATCCTAAAGCGTTATCAAAACATGTTTCGATAAGGAATTGGAAAATAAAAGATTATCAGAAGACGAAATCAGCATTGTAAATGTTAAACGTTGTTTACCGCCATTCTAGTTCACAGGTAGCAAGATGGCCGCCAGAAATTGAGAGCATTCTTCGAACATTGTTAACTCGTACCAATACGGATCTGGGGGCCATTTCACTAAACTTCTTACGACTAAAATGTTCGTAAGTGCAAACCTATGATAGTCTATACATTTCACATTAACAATGTGTTCTTGTAAACAAGTATTGGATTTACATTTATTGAGCATAGGCTGCACAAGCAGCCTATGCTCAATAAATGTAAATCCATCAATTGAACTTTCCAGACGATTCCAAATTTGCACTTACGAACATTTTAGTCGTACGAAGTTTAGTGAAACGGGCCCCTGGTGCATTTTATTCTCATTTGTCGAATTTTCCTGTGGTAAATTGCATGGTAAATTGCATTTTCCCAGATTGCTGTAACATAAAATATGTTGCTTTTCCGAAACTCCCGGCCCAACGTTACGTGCACTAATTAATTAATACAAACAATTAAAACAGTAAACAAATTGGTCCCAAGGTCATGTCAGTTCCGTTCTGGCAGTACATCCACCAAAACCCTTACACCCCTACATATCTAACATGCTCTGTTCCATGGTCATGGCCGGTCTGTTTCATTAATCAGATTGTTTGTTTGTTTTAACGTTGAACACTACTGACAAAGTCTGCATGTCCTAATGAGACGACGGCTCGTCACTAGACGTTAGATTATGTCCTCCATTCACTAAAATTAGGTTTGCGATATAAACACGAATTTTAACATTAAGTGCTACATGTACCATTATCACATTTTTGACACATGTCCGGGTGTTGTTTCTGTATTAACACAACTCGTGTGTACGGTATGTACATGAGGATGTGATAAATAAGTTAGATCACGTTCGTCCGCATGTACGAGCGATAAGCTCGCGGATTATCTCCTCGTACATGCGGACGAACCGTGATCTAACCTATGCTAATCAAACTCCTAACACTAAATGTATGGCCGCAGTTATATTTTTTTTTTAAAGCTGGGGTCCCACAATCCAGGTTATATTATAGGGAGACAAATAGTTTTGTATATTCTGTAGATATGACATTTTCTGGCAAAATGAACATCCATTCACCATTACCCCACGTATTGATTGGCATTATTTTACATTGTATATAAGACGTACGTAAATTTCCTCACTGATAACAAGGGCGATAACCGTGTTTCCTTAAAACGGACATTACTATTTATTCTCTGTATTTATTTGTGTATGTGCAATGATCATACTCGCACCTGTCGAGGCTTTTTACCGTAACATGGTCATGGGCACGTGCTATAGAAAGCATCCCAAAACCGTCAGAGAAGTGCATGCTTAAACAAATAGTGTTTCCGCAAAACTGTGAAGGTCATGTTAATGTAATGGCGGCATGAGTGTGTCCCAAGTGTCCGAATATTGAAGCAATCCGTCAAGTAATATTAAAGTTATACCATGATGCCGAACCTGGTACAAACTTCTGACTATAGTCGCGACTTCTGCTAAAGCAGGCGCACAAAAATGGCATTCTTCATTTGCATAAGAAAATAGTCTGATACCACCGCGAGTCACTATCATTAAAATAAATATTACTAAATGATTATATCTGTATAGCGGGCACTTGTAATGTTTAGAACTGGTGGAATAGTGACACACGTATACACGTATTTAGTTCCTATAAAGAAAGTGATGTGCCTACTGAATGGGATAACTTGCTTTGTACAGTGCTTAGAAAGGTTGTTCATGTATATACAATGTACAAGCAATAATTGACCATCAAAGGAAATGCAAGACACACTAGAAACACCTGTGTTTGAATAATGAATGAATAAGAGCCTACAACGTGCATGTTTAGATTTTAGTGTAACCCAAATGTTCTGCTTGTCACACCCTCGCGACATCCAGGAAATTCGGGTTGGCTTTAGTGGAGATATAAGGGAAATGTTGCAGTAGCCTGAACAACAAAGCTTCACAGATTGTCTGGAGCAGCTCTGGTACATACAAGTGTGATGTTGTTGTTGTTGTTTACTGGTTATCTGTAATCATGATTCAATAAAAGGTAAAGCATCAAAGCAAAAACAAAATAAAATCTCTGGAAAACACTCCCGCATCGTCCGTAGCTCCGAAATTATGTTTACGGCAACTAACCAGCCCCCTTCATAGCTTAAAGTCCTCTTCAATATAGAGCGGGTACAAATGCCTTCGTTCAAACTGCACGGCCCCTTTAACCCTTTCAACACCACATACCTCTATAGAGACAATGTTTGCAAACAGTGCAGATCCAGATGAGCCGGCTCGTAACGAGCCGTCTCATCAGGATCTCCACTGTTTGTTAATAATTTTAAACGTCGTACAGATTACCCTTTTAGAGAATGGGATAATTTGAATGAACAAAATTAATGAAATAGCGTGAAACATTGGCATGGAACATCCTATTAAGTTACTTGGTGCTGAAAGGGTTAAACCCCGGAATCCGCCCTGGGTAAGGTAAGGATTTTGTCAACAAAGTGGCATATGCACATGCTCAGACTGGTAATGGACCGATTATACAATCGTTACCAGTCTGGGCATCTGTGTCTAAAGTGCGCATGGTCTGTCGCTAATGTACTCATTCGTACATAAAGTGTTTGTCACTGTTGCTTGTAGTCATTTATCAGTTTATAGATGTCTGCTTTAAAGGAATAAATGATGCATATGTGGCACCATAACCCGATAGTGTACGACATGAGTATTAGCCAAGGCAGACATCACACGGTTTCGTATAATATATAGTCTGTAATAGATGCGTGGTATTCGTCCGTTGCTCCAATCACGTCAGTATTAGCCGTTCCTGAACTTTGATTTATCCAGCCCGAGGAATTCACACGCGTTGTCACAGAGAAGCTTCACCTGCAATCGAAATGTAAATACTACAACAAAACATGCACTGTCATCGCATGAGAATCGTCTCCATTGGAGACGATTTACAAGCGCTGACAAAACACCTTTCAGCGGGGGAAACAGAAAATAACAACTAAACAGACAAATACATAATGTAATTCACCGTTGTAGGGGTTAAATTGGTCGCTGGTTATATACAGAGCTCCAGATAAGCTGCGTATTTGCTTAAATACCCAAATAAAATTGCCAAAAACCCAATTAAAATCAGACGTAGCGAGTATTAAAAAGCAATACATATTTTATGGTACCTTTATCATGCAGCAGAAAACAATAATCAGACCACAAATATAGCATATTTTTCTTATTTTCCATGAAAACATATCCAAGGAGACAATTCTAATGAAATGCCAAGATATGTTTTAATTTCTAAGCAAACTATTCAATAATTGCTGTCTGTTCATATGTAAACAGTAGTGCGATTTTATTTTACCCAATTAAAATGTTGAAATACCCAATTGCTTCAGAAATGATGGAGTAACAATACTCAATTACTAATTCCTTATCTGGAGCCCTGTATTTATTACACTCTTGCAAATTCTTTTCACGGGTTTCGCTCAGAGAAAACCCGTAATCAACTCCTTGCAAATAATACACCGTGAAGAGAACACCCGTATGATTGCACACCTGTTGTCTTGGAAACCACAAGCTATCATGCAAAATGTTTAAACAAAATTACAGTCAAAATAAAGTTATTTGAAAAGGGTCTCGACTAATCTAGAATGTTAATGTGATTGAACGTATTCAAAACATGCAATCAAATATATCTGGCTCATAGAAACAGCTGCGTAATTTGGATTTCAAAAAGTCCACATCTGACGTCACACAACGTAACGTCAAAACGCGGGAAAACACGTCATTGTATAACTATTCATGCGCACATCACAATTCATTGATTATAATCTCAAAATAGACTAAATGTGCATACATATCCGCCGTGGAAGTGTAATAAATAGGATATTCCATCGTACATGTTTGAATAGCGGAAATAATACACCCGGGTCCGTCGGCGTCCGTGCAAGCAACTCGTTCGCTACGCTCACTCGTTGCTTACGCGGAAGCCGACGCACACTCGTGTATTATTTCCCGCTATTCAAAATGTACGATGAAATATCCTCTATATAATTTTATAATTTCACAAATTTAACCATTCAATATTAACCAAGCAAAGTCGAACATATGGTGTGTTACATATATATATATGTACCATAACTACGGCGAAATCGTCACCGCGACCTACCATGCTCTTTCAAATAGAGACTCGCAGATCTCAATCGCTAACCAACTCAAATTGTGAAACCTCCAAAATACTGACAGACGTCAATTACAAAGTTAACTCAATCCAATTACCGACAGCCCAATTACTGATAGTGTCAGTTACGTTGATACATTCCAAAACGTATGAGGCTTCTATGAATTTTCCGGGACGATGTTACCCAAGGGGAAATGGACATCCGACCTTACGACAGATGCCAATTACAAACAGTACGTCACAATTAATGAAAGTATGTCGTAATTACCGACATATTGTCCCAATTAGCGACAGTACGTCATAGCTACTGGCGGCGTCAATTACCTTGATGGCTTCCGGAAATCCGGAGGATTCTATAAGTTTGCCTGGTTGAAGTTCACCCAGCGGGAATGGATAGTCTGAGCCGCAGATAACTCGGTCCTGTAAATGGGATGTAATAATGTATCATCGGTGTTGCGTCATAACAGTGCTGTGTCATAACTGTTCCGTAGCCTAAATTTACATTTCCAGTGGCCTATTTCACCAACATTGCAAAGTATACTTTTCTAGCAAAGTATACTTTGAGGGATACATTATGAATGTTAGGATAAATCTAATATTTTTTATTATACTGAATTGATTACACTATCACAGCCATTTTGGCTGTGATAGTGTAATAAATTCAGTATAATAAGTCTGCATACGTTTAATCATCACATATATGCAGTCGTTATTTCTATATGAAATAATACATTCCAGAAAAAATAAATGATTCCTCCCTCAAAGTATACTTTGCTAGAAAAGTATACTTTGCAATATTGGTGAAATCGGCTACAGGCTTACATATTTTGACCCGAAGTGCCTGTCGTTCCAAACAATTCGGGTTTAACTACCTAAATTAATCGCATTACCTATTTTGTTTTATACTATGTCCATTGATAATAACAATATGTTCAACAATATCGTTGAGATCGAATGATCACTAGTGATGTCTGGAATATATTTGGTCATTTATCAATAAAGTGTAATTGCAATACATTGCAATACAAGGCACAATCAATGGATCCATGATACGTACGTAATCGCCGAAAATGTCGCATTTAGTAAAGATGTATTATCCTAGCATACGTGCTTTATTCTCAATCCTTTGCTACAAATATATATGCATGTCATTTGCATATTCTAATAAAATAAAATGTCGTTTTAAACAAAATAAAATGTCGAAACATCCGTTTTGAGTTTTCCACTGCATGCACACTGTATAAAACACATTTAATGCTGAATACACCTACATGTATACGGTAATGATTTAAAAAATTTGTGTGACCAACTGCTTAGCATGGGCTAAGCCAGTATATAGAGACCAGTACGTTAGTGCCGTGAATGGGAACAAATATCTGGCAAGGCTTAGGAAACGGGATGGGCGAGGCTCTGCCGAGCCCATCCCGTTTCTGTGCCGCGCCAGATATTTTTCCCATTCACGGCACTAACCTACTATTCTATTTATCCCGTAAACACTATAAATAGCTTTAACATGCCAAAAATAACGCCAGCCGCATCCTCAATATCGGAGAATCGACTAGTATGACAAACCGCACATATTAATACACAATGATTAGGTCGTATTGATAGGATATCAAAAATGTTTCACGGCACGTTTCACGGCACATACGCACTGTGTTGACGGGATAAAATACATTACCTCCCCGATGACGTCGACTAGCAGACTTAGCGCCTTGTCATCATGTACGAGGGCGTCTGTATAGAACTTTCCGAGGAACTGGCGAGGATTTGACTTGCAGTCCGTGGCACACAGGTCCGGTCGCATGTTGTACCCGTGCTCTATCCTTCCCACCGTGAACGGAAACGCACCGCCTATTTATATAGTGACAGTTCGCAGCCTATTTATATAGTCACAGTTCGCAGCCTATTTATATAGTGACAGTTCGCAGCCTATTTATATAGTGACAGTTCGCAGTCTATTTATATAGTGACAGTTCGCAGCTTATTTATAATCATAATACTTTTTGCAAGTATGAATTATGCTTAATCGGTCTGAAATTGTCTGATATCCGGGCTCTTCTATATCCTCTGGATATAACTATTTCAAGTTTTAGAATACACTATCTTCACATGTCAAAACAGTGTTTGGACCAAGAGTTATCAGAAGACAACGAAGCGCGTCTGGTGGTGCTTTAGTTTAATGAACGCCAATAAGCTGTGTGAATAGAAACATAAGTTAAAAGACATTTCAGCCAGTGATAAGTTTGCGAAAGCGCTAAGATTGTGACCTTGACATTTGGGTTAGCCGGGGTCTGAGGGTAATTGATTTGGCATAGCATGATAGAGAACCATTATAGGAAGGGACTTGTAAAATATCAAGAAGAGCGGTGAAAGGAAACATAAATTATAACAAATTTTCCCCAAAGTTAAGTTTATGAAAGCACTAAGACTAACAACTTAGCGGCGGTCTAAGGGTCGTGGATTTGTCACAGCATGATAGAGAATCATTAGAGAAAGGCATATGTGAAATATCAAAACGTTTGGTGAAAGGAAACAGAAATTATAACAAATTCCCACCACCGTTAAGTTTATGAATGCTCTAAGACTAAGACCTTGACCTTGGAGTTTCTGAGCGTCGTGGATAGGTAAGTATGAAAGATAAACAACCAGTGTAGTTGGTTACTATAGGAATGAATGGCCTTTTTGTGGAAATTTATCGGGGTATAAACTTGGAAAAGTCGCGGGAATACTGGACGAAGGCCGGAAGGCCTCGTCCAGTATTCCCGCGACTTTTCACAGCATGATAGAGAACTATAAGTGAAAGGCATGTGTGAAATATCAAAACGTTTGGTGAAATCAAATAGAAATTACATAGAGGATATTCCATCGTACATTTTGAAAAATAGCGGGAAATAATACACGAGTGTGCGTCGGCTTCCGCGTAAGCAACGTGTGAGCGTAGCGAACGAGTTGCTTGCACGGACGCCGACGGACACGAGTGTATTATTTCCGCTATTCAAACATGTACGATGGAATATCCTATTTATTACACTTCCACGGCGGATATATATGGACATTTAGTCTATTTTTGAGATTATAAACAATGAATTGTGATGTGCGCATGAATAGCTCAAGGTGTGTGATCAAGTGGTTTCCGCACCCGATTTTCCGACGTGACGTAATCTGTGACGTAATTTTTACAGTAGATTTTCATTACAATCTTCCTAACAAGCGGACGGATTTTGATGATATGTAGCGCACCAAATACGATGGCATATGTGTTTTATGGGCGCTCTGAAAATTCTTTACAATAACTTATACATTTCACAAAGAATCGAGTACCGTTTATTTCTTACATTCACGTGCTCTAGTTTTTATTTACATTTACGGTAACCGATTCTTCGTCAAAACGACACAATTATGAGATTAAAGCCGCTAAACAATAAAGGGCAACGTGTACCGCATTTGCTGCGGTATATTTCATAAAACTATGCCATTCCATTAGCAAGATATTAAAGACAATATACTGTAAACACATCTAAAAAACATGACGCCATGCCGTTCGGAAACCACGTGATCCCCACCTTGTAGTTATACAAGGACGTGTTTTCCCGCGTTTTGACGTTACGTTGTGTGACGTAAAATGTGACGTCATATAAACTTTTTGAAATCCAAATTACGCAGCTGTTTCTATTAACCAGATATATTTGAGTGCATGTTTGGAATGTGTTCAATCACATTAACATTGTAGATTAGTCGAGACACTTTCCAAATTTTCAAATAACTTTATTTTGACTGTAATACAAATTAAACATTTTGCATGGTAGCTCGTGGTTTCCAAGACTACGGGTGTTATCTCCACTGTGTGTTATTTGTAAGGAGTTGATTACGGGTTTTCTCTCACAGTGAAACCCGTGCAAATAATTTGCAAGAGTGTAATAAAACAAATTTCCCCCAACGTTAACTTTTTGAATGTTTGAATACGGCGGGCGGGCAGACGGACGGACCATTTGACGGACGGACGCGGACGGACTGACTACGACGCCGAGGGTATACCATAAGCACTCGCGCTAAACAAGAATTCCGCGGAATCAATTGTCTCGCCTTGTTCCGCCTTGACCTTGACCCTGGTGCCTTGACCTTGACCCTGGGGCCCCGAGAATAGTCTATATTCATCTACATATCATAGTAAAGGTATGTATAAAGTTTGATGACTGTAGCTGATAAGGTGTTGAAGTAATGACCGTAACACGAAAACTTAACATTGAATGATGACGCCGCCGCCGCCGACGACGCCGCCGCCGCCGACGACGCCGCCGCTGCCGACGACGCCGCCGCCGGCGACGCCGCCGCCGGCGACGCCGCCGCCGACGACGACTCCGGAAAAACAAAATCTATGTCTCGCTTTCCGCTTTCGCGGGCGAGACAAACAATTACCATGTCATACCTGCTATGCGAGTGTATCGTATATGACAATTGGCGGGCAGGTAAAACATATACACATATGAGCATACCTTTGGACCACAAAAGTTAACTTTGGTCCCAAAAGTGTAACTTTGGATCCCAAAGTTGTGATATATCGTGTTCATACTTATAATTCCAGCAGAATTTTGTTCGCAATAAAATCAATATTTGATGCAATTTCATCAAATAATTGTTTTTGTTATTGATAAAAAAATTCTTACTTTTAAATATTGTTTAGATTTAATGTGTTTAATAGCCAAACGTTCGTCGGCAGCAAAACGTGGAACAGACAGTAGTTAGTAATCGGTCAAAATATTGAGAACACCCTGAGCACCACGGCTCATCCGAAGATGTGCTGACTCTATTACTATATGTTCAACAATTCTGCAAAAACCAGGAACACACTTTCTGACGTTTCGGCACAAGGCCTTTATCAAGAAATTAAGTTTCTACTGAACGCTAAGCAACGTCAAACCGACAGATTCCCCAAATTTTAACGCAGCTTTGCCCCGAAAGTAGCTATATTGGAAGTTACTCAAATATACATTATTTATGAGCTGATCTATTATAGGTATTTTATATTATTATTGGCGGGTTGGTGAGCTGGGAATATATTTTTTTATAATTCCAGCACAAAAATATTTACACAATTCCCTAACATTTGATTGGCCCGTAGCAAGTCTCCGTCCAAAATTTATATCCCAGTAAACTCCCACGCCGAACTACTTTCCGTAACCGTCAGGCGCAGTTAAAATAATTCTTAAGAAAACGGAAAATAAACACATTTTCTTGATGAATTTATTTCAAATGCTGGAATTATAAGGAATGAATGGCATTTTTGTGAAATTTATCGGGGATATAAACTTGGAAAAGTTGCGGGAATACTGGACGAGGCCTTCCGGTTTATACCCCGATAAATTCCACAAAAACCGAAGGCCATTCATTCCTATAATAAAGTTAGCGCCTTGTTTACCTCCGTGGGCAAAGCAGACCTTGAGTCTGGGGAACTGTTCCAGCACGCCACCCATTGTCATACAGCAGATGGCCGTCGCCGTCTCCGCCGGCATACCTGGTGTGTAGTAGGATCATAACAGATGTAACCCGTCAAATAAAAGCCAATGTTTTATATCACAAATGAACAATGTCCTCTATTTCTAACATCACTGTATATTAAAGGTGCATGTAGGTTACAATATAGGGAGACAGATAGTTTTGAATATTCTGAAGATACGACATTTCTTGGCAAAATAAACACCCATTCACCATTACCCCACGTACTGATTGGCATTATTATACATTTTATATCAGAAGTAAATTTCCACAATTATATCAGCGGCGATAACCGTGTTTCATTAAGATGTTAACGGACATTACTATTTATTCTCTGTATTTATGTTTTGAATGTTCAATGATCATTATTATTTATTCTCTTATTTATGGTTTTGATGTTCAATGATCATAATTTATAATCTGTCGAAAATATTATTTGTTCAGGTGACGCATTTAATTAGCATAAATAATTAAAAAAATAGCATGCCTCATTTGCATATGAAAATAGCCTGATACCACCGTGCGTCACTATCAGTAAAATAAATATTACTAATTGATTATATCTGTATAGTGGGCACTCGTAATTTGTAGAACTGGTGGAATAGTGACACAATTATACACTTATTTAATTCCTATACAGAACAGTCTATGCCTACTGAGTGGGCATGTACCTTTAACCCTTTGAACCCGAAATCCCGCTATAGCGGTTTATGCAAACAGTGCAGATCCAGATGAGCCGGCTCGTAACGAGCCGTCTCATCAGGATCTGCACTTTTTGAAAGTAATTTTAATATTTCTTAGAAAAAAAAAAAACCCCTTTTCATAAATGGACGAAATCTGAAAATCATTTTGTGACGATTGGATTGGTCGGAACATTAGCATATCACAGTCCATTCCAGTTCCTTAGGGTTGAAAGGGTTAATATTGCAGTTATTAAGCTGAACGTTCAGGGATACCATACACAGTTTGTATGTAGTATAACAAAGTTATGACGTCGTGGTGCTTCACGCTGTCTATCTTGTTGTAAAAGATAACGTAGGTTCGTGCTAATAAATGTGCAGACATAATACGTCCTAGTAAGCATAACTTTGTGAGATGTAGCATGATCAAGGAGCATGGTCACGTGGTTACGACAACATCAACAACGGCTGAAAGTGTTGAAAGCTCGCCCGCTCCAAAGTAAGTATTATTTGATATTTCCCTTAATATACAACGGATTTTGATGAAATATGGAGCAGCAAACGCGTCTTCATGAGCTGCATTTGGTGGTATAGGGAGTTTGACACAGACCTATGTCATTTTTGCGATAATCGATTTCCGTGTCAGAAGACATGGAAATCGATTCTTGACAAAAACCACAGAAGTTTGGGCCAGAATACAGAGACCACCAAATGCAGCTTAACAAGACGCGTTTGATGCGCCATATTTCATCAAAATCCGTTACGTAATAAGGACAATATAAAATAATTCGTACCTTGAATCGGATGGATTCTGGAAGTTTCAGTACTTGTTGTTGTTAGTACCACGTGATCATACACCTTGATGATAACACATATGGCTTGAGAAACGGAGATGAACTTGTCAGCCATGAAGTGGTGGAGTGTTTCACATAACGTTTGCCGTGTACGTCTAATTGCTGCATGCCATTTATAAGCCTAATAAGCATCCACGTCGTGACAGCCTCTAATTACTACTGCATTCTTGTGCTGAGTAAATCTTTTGAGACATAATTGTGTCTATATATGTACGAATCTACCGTATAGCGTTTTCTTACGTTGCCGAGGATGGTGTCTGTCTGTGACTGTAGAAATGGTTTTTTGTGTTATGCGTAGCCCTAGTTGGCCTGTGCATCCGCGCCGTCTGATAATGGCCTGCACTGTTCGCCATTCCGTCAATGAAACAGTCGTACTGCTTCTAATTTAAGTTTCGATCGTTATCAGGCTTCAAGAGAACACTAGAATATCAGACCTTTGAATAATCACCAAAATTCCCACAAGCCCCATTTCTCCAGTCACAATCACATATACCGACTTACTTCGGAAATACTCGGCAATCAACATACATGGCATTATACACAGATAATGCCAGTCATGTTGATTACGAGCGTAATGTTCAGGCTGGTGATGGATGGTGACATACAGACCAGCCAGGGAATCACCAGGCGATACGTTTACATGGCAATATATACGTATATAGGATGCGAGTCTATGGAGAATACTAGGGCCTGGTTGATCAAAGCCTGTGTTAAGGATGCTAAGGATTTAACAGTCCGTTAAGTTACGCATGTTTTGAGCAACCGGGCTCAGATCAGTAGCTTTTAATATCAATGTTAACCCTTAGCCTGCTGATCGCGAAAACTGTCGTCTGCTGTTGCTTTATATTTTGCTCTGTTTCTCAATAAAAACATGGTTTGACAGCACTTTAGAATCATTTCCATTGGAAATGATTCTAAAATGCTGTCAAACCATGTTTTTTACGAGAACAATCGAAAATAAAACATAAACAGCAGACGACAACATTTCATTCAGCAGGCTATGGGTTAACATGTAATAATCCGTTAAGCTAACTGAGGTTTTGAGCAGCCGGACCCAGGCTAGCAGCTTTTAATAGCATTGTTAAGGAGTTACCAGTCCGTTAACCTAACAGGTTTTGAGCAACAAGGCCCGGCTAGCAGCTTTTAATATTAGTATTAAGGAGTTAACAGTCCGTTAAGCTAACTGAGATTTTGAGCAACCGGGCCCAGGCTAGCAGCTTTTAATATAGTTATTCAGGATTTAACAGTTCATTAAGCTAACAGAGGTTTTGAGCAACCGGGTCCAGGCTAGCAGCTTTTAATATCATGAAATTAACAGTCCGTTAAGCTAACAGAGGTTTTGAGCAACCGGATCCAGACCAGTATCTGTTAATATCATTGTTAAGGATTTAATAGTCCGTTAAGTTGACACTAGTTTTCAGCAACCGGGACAAGACCAGTAGATTTTAATAGCAATGTTTAGGATCTAACGGTCCATTAAGCTAAGATGTTTTGAGCAACCGGGCCCAGACTAGTAGCTTTTAATATCAGTCTTGAGAATTTAACAGTCCTTTAAGCTAACTGAGGCTTTGAGCAATCTGGCCCAAATAAGTAGCTTTTTATATCATTGTTAAGGATTTAGCAGTCCGTTAAGTTACCACAGGTTGAGCTACCGAGCACAGACCAGTAGATTTAAATACCATTGTTACGGTTTTATCAGTCCGTTAGGCTAACAGAGGTTTTGATCAACCGGGCACAGACAAGTAGCTTTTAATATCATTGTTAAGGATTGTTAAGCTAAACGAGGTTTTGAGCTACCGAGCACAGGCCAGTAGCTTTTAATATCAATGTTAAGGAGTTAACGGTCCGTTAAGTTCCCACAGGTTTTGAGCTACCAGGCCCAGACTAGTAGCTTTTAATATTAGTCTTAAGGATTTAACAGTCCGATAGGCTAACTGAGGTTTTTAGCAACCGGGCCCTGTCTAGTATATTGAAATATCAAGTTTATCTGACAAGGCTAGGAAACGTGTAGGGATTCCGAGGCGTGCTGAAGAATTCCTAACGTTTCCATGCATGGTACTCTATCATGTATCGTTTTATATCAGATTATGGGCAAAGAAATACATTATTTTTCGTTGAACAGACAGCGGACTTGAGTATTTCACTGATACAGTTCATGAAGTAACGTCATATAACGTCGTTCGATCAATAGAGCGTCAGTAGAAGACTTAGTAGTTGTGATCCGGAAATGCTTATGAGGACATACCGACGAGCCATGGCAACCAGTACTTGGACATTCGGCCGCCCATCTGCATGTCCCAGGGGTGCACAAACAAGGCCACATCGTGCTCCTCTGCCGCCTGTCGGAAACACTCGCCAATGAGTGGAGATGACATACCATTGGACACGATATGATACATTCGGAGCTAAACAACACCTATCGCCAATCGGCGACACTCGGCAATTAGTGAGCATGGTATGCTATAACTGACAAATTCATTGGGCAACACAATAATTAGTAGATTCCCTGTCAGATTATGACAGTCAGTATGACAAAGGGACAATATAATGTTCGACAATGTCCAGACGTGGGTAACGTTTGCTGTGGCACGAGGGAACTGATTGAACCCCAAAGCCATAGGCCGCGGGTTCAAACAGTTCCCGAGTGCCACAGCAACTGTTTACCCACGACTGGACATGGTCGAACGTTATTGTTACATTTCCGTCGGAAATATCGTGTAATTTGAGCATATATATTCAGTACTTTCGTTACTTTGATAATCTGCTCCATTCAAAAAGCTGATATACACATACATATTACGGGTCTGCAGTACACGTCGTGTGATGCAGCCGCATCAATTTCAACATTTCAGTGCGACCGTTGTGAACTGGTCTGGTGGCGTAATGGCGCGTTCTAGCAACGTCATGAGAGACGTGCATTACATGGCTTTGCCCCGAAATGAGCATTGTCTGCAGCCATGGATGGTCAAACAGCACGCGCTGTGAGCCGCGTCGAACAACGGCAGTCATGTAACAATCTACTGTCTGTTTCACGAAAGCTGCCCAAATCTTACGGCCATATAGACAATTCAAAAACAATATTATTTTCGATAATATTAAATTAAAGGAAAATTTAAGAATGAGCCTTCTTTTTATTTCGTGAAATTCGGTCAAATATTGATTTTATTACGAAAAATTGATTTGTCTATGGGAATTTAACATGCGGTAAAAAGTGGTAAGGAAGTGTGGGAGGAGTCAAAAAACGAAAAAATTTGGAAATTGACTCCGAAACCTGACTAGATAGCTTGGATATGATCTAACTAAGAAAACAAAAGTTAAATTTTAAAAATCGGTCCAGTATTTCTAAAATTCAAAAAAATGTCCCCATGTTAAATCCCCATAGACATCTTGTGAAGATGTCTATGGGGATTTAACATGGGGAAATTGTTTTTTCGCAATAAAATCAATATTTTACCAAATTTCACGAAATAAAAAGAAGGCTCATTCTTAAATTTTCCTTTAGTTTAATATTATCGAAAATAATATTGTTTTTGAATTGTCTATATAGCCGTAAAATTTGGGCAGCTTTCGTGAAACAGACTATAGGCTCAATACTTATTAGTACATTCTCATTCAAAATTTGGAATAAAATGGGGCAGTTGGGTATTTTATTTATGATTACATACATTATTAAAAGTGGTGAAAAATTAGACTACTTGTAAACACGACAATATCTAACTGGCTTATTGATGCCATAAGAAACGAAACTATGTCGACATGCTTATCAGTCAAAGAGTTTAATAAATATCATATCAAAATGTACATAAACACAAGAGTTATTAAATGGTAACTGAGATACACTAACACAATGTAAAAAGACTAACCGCGTAAATGGGTCGTAAAGCTGCCTCGTCTAAATTCCAGTCATTCACGTGCGATCCGATCTGTATACCGGCAAACCCTGTAGACGTAATGTGAACTGTAGTGAATATGATGATGCTGATACTGAAGATGATGACGGTGATGATGACGACGATTGTGTTGGTGGTGGTTGTGATGGTAGGGTGATGAAGAGGACGCTGTTGGTAGAGGTGTTGTTGGTTGTTGTAGCGATCGTGATGATGATAATGATGATGAGGAAGATGCTGACGGCGAAGGTGAAGATGTGGTGTTTGTTGTATCGGTGGTACGATGATAGTGAACATCATGGCGATGATGATACCGACGATGTTGATGTTATAATACTGATCATTAGTATCATGAGTATCATAGTGAACATGATGATGATGACAACCGACGACGACCGACAAAGACGATGATGACGATGATGATAGCGATGACGGTGACGGTGACGGTGACGGTGGGTGACGGTGACGGTGACGGTGACGGTGACGGTGATGATGATGCGAATGATCTGTCACAATGGGTGCATTTGAAAACAATAATGTGTAAGGTACACGAGTATAGTGCTATTCATCCAATAGTATCACTGACTTCATCGGAGATGATGGCAAACTGCCTGGTATTAAAATGTTATCGGTTTACATAATGTTTACTACACTAGTGGATACAGATTTTAATATGCAGTAGTTATATAGTTGACATATTTAATTTTCAATAAATTAATTTTGTAGCGAGCATTAGCGAGCGAAAAATTAATTTATTAAAAATTCAATATGTGAAATATAACTTACGTATTGTTTGGCCAGCCCTATCGCGTGCACATGTTACGTTTGAACGGAGCGCCGCCCAGCAAGCTTTCAAATGACGATACTATTACGATACTAAATAGTGTGAACGATCGATTCGGTGTAACACCATAATATTATGTGATTGGTGGTTTTACACGGAATCGATCATTCGCATGCGGTGGCATATGGTTCGCGTCACAGGAAATCACTTAACAAGGCGGGATATCTGTTGCTAAATATAACTGTGCACGTAGTGCAACATTTAATGATTAATTGAACAGATAAATGGCGAAAGCGTCGCACTATGCGATTAATATGACATGCCATGACGTCATTGGTCGGGGAACTAGGACAAACAATAAACTGTATAGCTACACTGTTTGTACCCATTTTATGAAAATCAACCCCATACGCCCTTACCGAGCTCGTGTTTACACGTATCAACTCCTGCACGGCGAGGTCCGGGGCTTGCATTGGTACAGTCCCGAGGCCGACAAAGCGGTCCGGTCGCGCTTTCACCGTCTCGGCCAGGTCGTTGTTCAGCAGCTGACACAGGTCTAGCGTGTCCTCCGGTTTGGCCTGCAACAGATGGTCTGATAGGCGAAATACATAGGGACCTAATACTAAGAAAATAATAATAATAATAATAATAACAATAATATATATTTTTATTTTAAGCGGGTTACACATGTAGTGTGAAACTAATCTTCAATGACTATGAGGCCCTCAATTTGCACAACCGCCTGCGGTTATCTTGGCAATCTTAACATAGCTCAGGCTCGGCCAATCTAGCTGCTTAATTTCAAACGCAATAGCCAAGTATTCTGAATTCAAAAGAAATTCAAATACTGGCAAAATTAGATTTTTAAAAAACATCATACAACTTACAGCGTAACTAAACATGACGGGCACCGTGGAGAGAACTTGTACGTCGACACCGATGGCGTCCATTTCCTTTACGCGCGCTTCCGGTGACCAGCAGTTCTCCTCGATCTTGCGGAAGAACTTTCCACCCTTCATCATGTCCGCCCGGCCTGGTTCCCCGCATATATGGTGTAGCTGGACCCAGTCCCCATAGCCGTAACGCTGCAACAGAACACTACTGTAGTCAGTTAATCATTTCAACCCTTAATAACATGAATGGATTTTGATGTATTAATGTTCCGACCAATCCAATAGTCACAAAATGAGTTTCAGACTAGTCCATTTTCAACAAGAATGCCGCAGGTCACAATATGTAGACGCCCGTCGAGGTGTAGCCAGTATACAAGGGTGATAACTCCATGGAAAAAGAAGTCAGTAACACTGATGAAACTAAAACTTAAAACAAAAGTATTGCAAATTGAACGAGAGTGTCGAAGGTTACAATATCGAGGCACGTAGAGGCATGACCAGTTAACAAGGGTAGATAACTCACTGAAAACGAATAGGGTTCTTCCTCTCACCATGACAAACATGCATGTGTACCAAATTTGCTTATGATCCGCCAAGTAGAACTAGTTATTGTGCGGACAAGGATACAGAGTGCGAAAATTCAGTTGAAATGGCCGCCAAGAGGAGATACATTGTAAGTCGTCGGAAAGTTTGGAAAATCAATAGGGTTCTCCGTCTTGCCGTGATAAACATGTATACCGAATGTATGATCCGTCATGTACAGGGTGCATGATCACGTGGTTACAACAACAACAACGTCGCCCACTCCAAAGTAAGTATTATTTGATAGTTTCCTTAATATGCAACGGATTTTGATGAAATATGGCGCAGCAAACGCGTCTTCATGAGTTGCATTTGGTCGTCTATGGAGTTTGGCACAGACGTATGTCGTTTTTGCGATGAATCGATTTCCGTGTCAGAGACGCGGACATCGATTCTTCGCAAAAACGACATAAGTTTTGGCGAAAATACAGTGATCACCAACTGCAGCTTAACAAGACGCGTTTGATGCGCCATATTTCATCAAAATCCGTTGCATATTAAGGAAACTATCAAATAATACTATAAAAGAATACGTACTTTGAATCGGTACTTGTTGTTGTTGTTAGTACCACGCGATCATACACCTTGATGTACAACATCAGTTATTGCATGGACTAGGATACAGAGTGCTAAAGTTTAAAATGGCCGCCAAGGGGAGATAAGTCATCGGATTGTATTGCAAATGAATAGGATTCTTCATCTTGTCGTAGTAAACATGAATACCGAATTTACGATCCGTCACGTAGAACTTGAGTTATTGCGTGGACAAGGATACAGAGTACGAACATTAAAAATGGCCGCCAAGGGGAAATAAGTATTGCATGGCTACCGAATTTGGTTACGATCCGTCAAGTAGAACTCTAGTTATTGCGTGGAGAAACTGTGCCCGTCCACACAATGTGAATACATAATACGTCCCGTTTTTTTTTCAAACGTGTGTATAGAAACGGGCAGTTTTTCTATCTTAAAATTATGAACATTTCTTGCAAAAAGTGCAGATCCTGATGAGACGACTCGTCCATAATCTACACTGTTTGCAAACACCGCTATAGATGTATGTAGTGTTGAAATGGCTAAGGACATCCTAATATCGTTATCGGTTGTCAATGGTGTATCTCCTGATCCAATCTCACACTCCAATAGCGTGATAATGGTCTACATTGTTTGTTAGAAGGATGGCGTGTGTTGCATTGATGAAATGGAAAACAGCGCAGATCCTGATCAGACTGTGCGGATTATACATTTTATGTCAGACGTAACTTTCCACACTGATATCAGGGGCGATAAAATGTTAACGAACATTACTATTTATACTCTGTATTTATTTTCTGATGTGCAATTATTATACTTTATAATCTGTCGAAAATATTATTTTTTCAGGTGACGTATTTAATTAGTATAAATAATTAAAAAATAGCATGCCTCATTTGCATATGAAAATAACCTGATTCCACCGCGCGTCACTATCATTAAAATGAATATTACTAAATGATTATATCTGTATAGCGGGCACTCGTAAGTTTCATAACTGGTGGAATAGTGACACAAGTATACACAGATTTAATTCCTATAAAGAACATATTGTGCCTACTGAGTGGGCATGTACCTTTAAGTGTATCGCGAAAACAGAACCCGATTATATCTCTTTTAATGCATGTAAATGTTTCATCATTTACTACGCATACCTGCGACATGCGACACTTGCATTTGCCTTTAAGAGTATTACAAGGTGTATGATCACGTGGTACTAACAACAACAACCAGTACTGAAACTTCCAGAATCCATCTGATTCAAAGTACGTATTCTTTTATATTGCCCTTATTACGTAACTGATTTTGATGACATATGGCGCATTAAACGCGTCTTGTTACGCTGCATTTGGTGGTCTCTGATTTTGGCCCAAACTTCTGTCGTTTTTGCGAAGAATCGATTTCCGTGTCGGTAGACACGGAAATCGATTCTTCGCAAAAACGACAGAAGTCTGTGCCGAACTCCCTGGACGACCAAATGCAGCTCATGAAGACGCGTTTGCTGCGCCATATTTCATCAAAATCCGTTTCATATTAAAGAAAATACCAAATAATACTTACTTTGGAGTGGGCAAGATTTCAACACGTTCAGCCATTGTTGTTTTTGTTGTTGTTATAACCACGTGATCATGCACCTTGTATTACATGTACATGTAACCAAAAATAATACAGACTATACTGAAACACTGAATACACAGAATAGACAGATCTGTATATGGAGATAGACATTAAATCATTAGACAATGCGATTATGGGATAACGTTGTCATAAATTATATCACGCAACTGACAATCGACTACCATATCCAGGACAGCTTGCCAAATGTTAATATATAATGTATTGTTGTGCCGTAATAAACAAACAATACAACAGCAATTAACCATTAGAGTGTGGGAAACAAACAGTTGTCATTGTCGTCTGCTGTTGTTTTATATACATAAAATCATGGGTTGACAACCCTTTAGAATCGTTTCCATTGGAAATATTGTAAAGTGTTGTCAACGAGTGCTTTTAATGAGAACAAGAATAATTATAACATGAATGATCATGTTATAAAAGAACGCTTTGAGTGTATGTTATTATTATTGAGGCCAACTACATGTTTGCAAGTAGCATGTAAAGTTATAGATATCAGGGTATGGGATCAGTGGTTTCCGAACCTGCTTTTCCGACGTGACGTATTCTGTGACGTCATTTTTACAGTAAATTTTCTTGAAACTTTTCCCAGCAAACGGACGGATTTCGATGATATGTATCACACCATAGAAGTGACATACCGGTTCGATGATATGTATCACACCATACATTCACGTTCTTTAGATTTTTATTCACATACATGGTAACCGATTCTTCGTCAAAACCAGAAAATTGTTAGATTAAAGTAAACTATACCATAATGCAAGAACTGGCATCATTAAACGAAGCTAATCCCCTCGCTGGAAGCCTTGATAATAAAAAAGTACTCCGTGACCTTTGGTGGTCGAACGTGGGTCATATGAGTCTACTCATATGCTAAACCATGCTCCATAGACACACATTATGGTCAAATAATATCAAAATCATGGAAGCAATTCACAAGTTATTGAAAAATGAAAGGTGTTACTAGCGTACGTACATACGTACGCAGTACATGGACTAACGATTGGCAACCTGTTAAGCATTTAATGCGTTATGTTTCATTAAACTCTGTCTTTCCATTATAAAGATATTACATTCAACATCCTGCACCACCTTTAATTGACATGGCGCAATTTTAAATATTGCGCGGGCCCAATTTTCCCAATTTTAGTACTTTCCCCTAACAAAAAAAACCGGCATCTAGTCGCACGCCGACTGAGCCGCGATCTATAAACTTACCCAGGGAGATTACATTGCAAACATAGTGTAACGCGTCCACTGGGGTTTGTTTCGGTGAGTCTGCACAGTACAACAGTCCGACTTGGCAACGCCACCTAGCGTCTTATCATCGACACTGCAGTGCATGATATACAAATCCTAAAACCATCAACTTCTAAAACTGGCGTTTTGAAGAAAATCATGAAATATGCAATCTTAAATTCGATAAAATTGACGCAGTACAATTTGAACGACGTTTTCAGCCAAAGATATGAGTGCCAGAAATAATCCACATTCAAACACATGAAAATGTTTGCCATTTCTCCAATTCATTGTCGAAACTCCAGACGGTTTTATAGAATGTGAAAGCCGTGGAAAATGTATACTGGATATCAAATATTCCTACAAGCACTAATATGAACTTGTGAGTGAAATTCACGACAGGTCATAAATTACATCGAAACAGAAATCATTGCCTTGAAAAAGTCTGAGAAATATTACACACACACAAGTACACATTCAAACGGCTGTATGTCAAACATTGTTCTGCGACTTTGCACTGCAGTGGAGTAGCCAGATTCATGCAGAGGGGTGTGAATTGTGAATGGAGTTTGGAAGGGGTGCGAGAACATACATTCAATTTCTTCCATTGTAGTGATTTTTACATATATTATACAGGTAGTTATTTCCCCCAGAAAACGTAGGTTAAAGTAAAAAAATACACACCTGACCAAATGTTACGGGATGCAATTACACACCCACTGGTGAATCCATGTGACAAGTGTTTTGTATGATGTGGTGTTTGTGAATGAGCTGATAAGACACGTGTCCTGCCTTTGCACTTAATGACTGGGTGCCAGACATCCTTCAGCAAAGTTGCAAATCATGATTTGAATTGGGGTACCATCTGTTTGGCACAAAGTGTTCTTTATAGGAATTAAATAAGTATAATTGTGTAACTATTCCAACAGTTTTAAAAAATACGAGTGCCCCGCTACACAGAAATATTCACTTAGTAATCTTAGGTTTACTGATAGGTTGTATCATCGTGCTATTTTGATTGTAAATGAGGCAGGTCATTTTTAAATTATTTATATCAACTAAATGTGTCACCTGAATAAATATTTGTATTGACTTGTTACAAAATATGATCATTGCACATCAAAAGATAGAGAATAAATAGTGGTTTCCATTAACATTTTAAAGAGTCAATGTTATCACCCTTGATATCAGTGACAATTCAAGCTTGATGTAAAAATAATAATAATGTAAAATTAACATGGTTGATATGATTTTTTTAAGAATTTTACCAAATTTTCTACGACGGCCATCTTGGATTATGCGACAACCTCCATTTGAACAAATATGAAAATGCTTCACCCACGCACCACAACTGTGAAGTCTGACCAGCGTCGGCCAAACGGTACATGAGAAGAAGACGAAATCTATAATTAAAGGATGACCTGTCGGCGGCCATCTTGTATGATGTATCATCCGATTTTGACAATACCCACGATACCTTCGCCATGTGCCAGATACAAAATCAATGCGTGAAAAAACAAAGGGAGAACACTGGAATATTAGTGAGGCAAGAGTTGTGATAAATATACAAAAAGGAATTCAAGTTATGCTTGGGACACAAAATCAGTACATGTATCCGAAAAAAACAAAAGAAATCAGTATTGTAAGATATGTTATTCTTGCTTTTAAGGACTAGAGCAAGTGAGTGGTGAGCGGGGTCTCACACATACCCTCGGCCGCAGCAAAGTCATTTGGCCTTGACCTTTGGCATGAAAGCCGCTTAGGTGAGATATAGAATGAAAATATGTTGATAAAGAAGTATGTGACATTTCCAGTCGATCTAACATACGGTTGCAGATAAATTGTGTACTTAAAACTTTAATGCAAATATTTCAAAACATTTAACACAATTTGACCTCGACCTTGGGCATGAAAGTCACATGTGTGGGCTATAAAATGAAAATATGGATGTTGATTGTTGATGGACAAATATATGTTTACTTAAAACTTTAACGCATATATTTCAAAACATTTAACGCAAGTTTCAAAGTAATTTCACCTTCACCGTGTGCATGAAAGCGTATAGAATGTTTGTTTAATGGTGTTTAACGGCCTATCAACAGCTATGGTCTAATACTCACATAAAGGATATAACTGTCGGATACCAAATGCCAAAGTTGTTTGTTTGTTTATTGGTGTTTAACGGCCTATCAACAGCTCAGGTCATATAAGGCTGGGCAAACGGGTTCGATCCTGTATTAACCTGCTGCATTGGGGGGAAAATCCCAAAATCAGAACGGAATAATTTCATCGAGAAAAATATAGTCAGCCCTGAAATTAGAATAACCTGACCTGATGCCAGGTCCATACCACACCAAAGTCACTTGGCCCCTTTCCCTAAAAAAGGATTACGAATAATCGTAATACTCACACAAGAGATATAACCAGATTCAACTGTCACATACAAAATGCCAAAGACGTATGTGAGGGCCAAACCAGGTCTCCAGTCGGATTTCCGGTAAGGATGAATCGTGATTGTTAAATTACCCATCACATGCACCCACCAGGGCTATAGAAAGAAAATATTGATCTTCTAACTTCATAAAGAAGTATATATATGAAGTTTCAAGTCAACCCGACTTGCGGTTGCAGAGACATTGTGTACTTAAAAACTTTGACATGTTTGATGCAAATATTTCAAAACTTTAAGTAATTTGACCTTGTGCAGGAAAGCCACATCGGTGTGATACAGTATAAAAAATATGGATGACGATAAAGAAGTATAGAAAGATTCAACTCAATGCGATTTACGGTTGCAGATATAATGGGTACCCAAAAACCTTTAACACAAATCTTACGGATGGACGAAAATACAAAAACTATATACACCTCGACATACTTTGTATGCCTGGGTATGAATCATGATTGAAGGCACTGTGTTACAGATGATGCCTCAATATGTTGTTTGTCACATCATGCACTGCAAATGACCAATATCAACCAATTGCACCATTCATTCGAAGTCAAATTTCGAAGTCGAAATTTATTGTACATATGTAATTTGTTACAAGTTTGACCATTGGGCATTGATTTCAATTATAATCATGATAATAGCACAAAAATACATCATTAATTCGTAAATTTTCGTTTCCCTTCGAAAGTCTACAAAGTTTGTCTTTGGTCTATTCTGGATGTTTCAAGTAAAATCCTTTATTGCGAAGATATCTGAAACAATGTGAAACCAACCAAATATAGACTTTATAGACTGTGGACGTTAAACAGAAATTTATGAATCAAAGATTGAATGCAATACCTTAAATGCTAATCACTCTAGGTTGGCGGTAGGATTTTTAAATTTGCTCAAATATGTGTCTGTGACTGGAGAAATGGGGCTTATGGGGTTTGCGACCAGTGTAGATACATGTACACATATCCGCACAGGATCTGCACTGTTCACCATTGCATCAATGAAATCTCCATCATGCTTCTAACAAGCCACATCATTATCAGGCTACAGGAGTGTACTATTTGATCAGGAGCTACACTGGTCACAAATCCCATAAACCACATTCTCCAGTCACAGCCACCGGTTAAAGTAACAGACCAATACCTATAAATACATTAAATATACCTAAAAGCATCAATAAGTAAAATAAAATAGGCTAAACAAATTATTTACTCCCATATATCACACATGGAGTAAATACATTTTGTTTAGCTTATTTTTCTCTCACTTATTGATGCTCTTAGGTGTATTTAATGTATTTATAGGCCATGGTCCGTTACTTCAAACTGAGGTCACAGCCACATATGTGTAAAAAGCATAGTAAATATATTTCTGACCATTTCAATATCTAGTCCTTCGAGTGTCACATAATCAGAAATGTACAAATGCCATTCTGTCCACCAAAAGAATAAGTCACCGATTCAAAAAATATTGACAAATCTTAAAACTGCACAAATCAGATTTGTATGAATAAGATTCATTCTCAATTCCATCAACACAAGAAGTAACATGTCTTCACGACACATCCTTTCAACAGGTTGATTAGATGATTAGAGCAGAAATCAGAGTTAAGAACCACACAAACACTGCCGCTGGCATGGATGGTACTCCGGTTAAATGGTTAATTTTTTGTAACTGAACTTGTCTTTCTCAAGCTCTTCCTCGAGCGTTATATTTTCAGATGTCGCTGATCTTAAGATGATGACAGTCTGTCATGGCGACACTATATTTTGCTTCGTGTAGGTCAGGAACTGGATCAGTTCCCATTTCGCGAGTGTTTGGCAACTTGTTGCCCATGTGGAGTAGTGTTTTCAGGCAGCGATTCTTCTTGTGGCATTTGTCCTTCAACAGCAGAATGAGAAAACAATTTCCGCCTTATCTGCTTCTTCTGAAACCGCCCATATACTATCTCAATAGCCCTGCTGGTGTCTGCCTCGACTGCAGGGTGAAATTGAAGAGGCTCGACGAATAATCCAGATGGCTAAGATCTGTAGACGGCTTCCCTGAAACAAACAATCAAACACTATTATGTACATGGTTAGCCTTTTATTGAATTTCTTACCAGTATTAACCATTACTCAGCAAATGACTCCGCAACTTTCCAACATGAAACAGTGCTTAGAGAACTACATCCCACCCGGGCATCAAACTCACAACACTTGGATAAATGTGGTAAGCGAGTAAGCCACATTGTTCATAGTTGTGAACAGTAACTCTTGAAATCTACAACCGTACTGTCCGTAGCAGAGTTATGTTTCCATTCATAGTCTTCCTCTGCAGAATAGTGAATAAGAGATCTGGTTCGCAAATTAAATGTAGCAGCTAAAGTTGGGGTCCCATCCACAGGTTGAGGTAACGGACCGAGGTATATATGTGTGTGTTATAGAGGGAGTAACAAAATTTGTTTAGCTTTTTTTTTTCGTTTATGGACGCTTTTAGGCATATTTAATGTATTTATAGACCTCGGTCCATTACAATGTACTTCAACCTGTGGTCCCATCTAGTAGGCATAACAGTTTGCCTATAAGAATTAAATAAGTGTATAATTGTGTAACTACGGTACATGTATTCCGCCAGTTTTAAAAATTACGAGTGCAGGCCCACTATACACATATAATCATTTAGTAATATAGTTTCCATTAACCTTTAATGGAAACACAGTTATCGCCCCTGATATCAGTGACGAAATTCACGTTTCATATAAAAAGAAAAAGTACATGTATATTTTCACGTACATGTACAAATGGGGGAAAATCCCAAAATCAGAACTGAATATTTACAATAACAAAACTATATATTCAGCGCTGAAATCAGAATAATCCTGGTCTGATACCAGGTCCTCGCTACACCAGAATCACTTGGCCCCTCCCAAAATCAGTAGGATAAGTAATAATCTTACTACTTTTATAATGGGCAATAACCCAATTCAACTCCCAGGTAACAAAAGAGCCAAAGATAAAAATGTACTGAAGGGTCAAACCAGGCAAATAGTGATTCCTATATAGAGGAACTACTACCGTTAATTTACGTCGTCTCGTTCTCTCGACGACCACCCACGTAAAGTTTTGTATTACTTTTATAATAGTTTTTTTTTCAGATGGAAAATATACAAATTAGGTCACAATTAACAACTAAAGTGTAAATCAGATCTGATTGGCTATTCTGTAGAGGAAGCCTACGTATATCATTTATTTGTTTGTTGGGGTCTAACGGCCTATCAACAGATGCGGTCATGTAAGGCCGGGTCAATGGGTTTAGTAATAAATCCCATATATTAACTGTACAAGTACATGTTCAAGTACATGTACAAATGGGGGGAAAATCCTAAAATCAGAAATGAATATTTACAATAAAAGAACTATATACTCAGCCCTGAAATCAGGATGATCCTGATCTGATGCCAGGTCCTCGCCACACCAGAATCACATGGCCCCTCCCAAAAGCAGTAGGATCAGTAATAATCTTACTACTTCTATAATGGGCAATAACCCAATTCAACTGCCAGGTAACAGAAAGAGCGAAAGATGAAAACGTACCTGAGGGCCAAACCAGGCAAATCGTGATCCATACGTATTACTTTTATAATATTTTTTTTCAGATGGAAAATATACAAATTGTGTCACAATTAACAACTAAAGTGTAAATCCGATCTGATTAGCTATTATGTAGAGGAAGCCTACATGTATGAATGGAATAGTAACTTTGCTACAGACGGTACAGGAGTAGATTGTAAGAGTTATTGTTCGCAACTACAATAACATGGTTCAATAATAATGAGACATCAGTGATTCTATATTTTATGTACATATTGGTGTCGTTTTTCTAGTTTCGATGTAGAACCAATAATTCATTAAACTGTGTTAATTCCATTGGGTGACAGTCCAGTTGTTACATTTATAATAGTATAGCCAATTGTTCTCTGTCATTTTTTTAATTTTATTTCCACTTCAAGGGACCAGGGTCTCAGAAATGTAATTCCGTTACGTACATTTACATGACGTAAATATAGCTTTACATTTACATTTTTTTCTTTTCAACGGCATAAAACATCAACTGAAGGGGCATCTATTTAGAAAAGTGTCAAGAATATGGTAAGCTAATTGTATTAGTGCGAAACAGAGAAATTTAGTAGCAAGTCGTGGAATTTCTCATTTATGGTAAACCCAACAACATGTATTTAATATGAATCAGTAAAGTTAAGCAAAACAAAATAGCTTGGCAACTAACAGAATGCCATGTTTTACCACATGTACCAAACATCGATATAAAGCTACATTTAATTAATAGCACAGCCTCCAAAAATATGGGCGTAACGGCAATGATTATGTAACGGTAATGACAAAACGTAACGGTAATGACTTTCCATTTATTTAAAATACTAATACAGCATATATAACAAACATATTTATACTTTGAATATGGATTATGCTGTACAATATAACTTCAAGTTAGTGTTTACTTTTAATGTGATTGCCAATAGAAACCCACACTCCTTGCAAGCTGTGTCCGTTTTTTGTTGTTTCAGAGCTTTTACTAATTAAATCCTGATATATAAATGTTGTAGGTCTGAATAAATGTGCCATTACTGACCGACAACTGATGGGACCTGGTTTATATCTAATTGACGCATCAACTGACTGGTTAGTATGGTAATTTATCATTGCCGTTACACGATCGTCATTACCGTTACACAATTTTGTAACGGAAATGACCGTAACGTAAAGATTTTTCTTTAAAAACTCCATTTTGCCCATTTGTATACAACGCCTCATGAAGGTAGAATATGCAAAGACAACGTTGTAAGTGTGTCTATCTACCAATTTTGGTTTCAGTCGACCTACATACATATGGACGTGTATAAACCGTGAATGGTAATGATGCATGTAATGTGTAACCTTAAAATTCCGAATACAGACCGGTGGTCGTCTCGGCAATGACTTAAGTTGTGTTACCACCGTGTTTATTTATAAATCGGCGCCCATAAACAGTGTTCATTGCATTAGTAGCTGAGAGTAGGAAAGGGAGGTTACTCTGATTTTACTCTTTTTTTTCAGCGTAACGGTAATGATTCGATTTCGCGGGACAGATACATTAACGTCAGTATTTTTGACAACAAAAGGCAAATTATTGCAGAATAAGTTTAATGTCAATGTTAAACTATTTTAATTCAGATGCAATGTATAGTAAAGTACAAATTGACAAGATTTGAGAATTACGGGCTTGTGAACTGTGCTGATTGATGATCAGGACATGCCCATTTGGTGCACCATACATATGCCAATAACAGAAAATAATAACTAAACACACATATAAACAAGAATTGTAAATACTGTTTTCTTAATGGATTGGTATTATACATAGTTTCTTTACTGAAAAAAACAAATTTCCTTATAAATTGTATGATTTGTCAGTAAATTACGCTGAAGGGGTCTATGTCGCACAGGGTACTACACATATGTACCCTAGCATGTAGGGTACTACAGATGTGTACCCTAATTTAATTTTATTCCACGAATGTACCCCATGATTTGCAGTTGGAAGCCAAGTCGGCAAGTCGGGAACCAGTCTGCTAACTGCTGTGAATCTGCAAGTTCCTGCGCATGCGCATTGCTATATGAAAATGGCGCAAACTGTCAGTCTGCTAACTGCCGTAAATCGGCAAGTTCCTGCGCATGCGCATTGCTATAGGATGATTGATTCATAAGCATAGAATAGCTAAAATATATCATTTTGAAAAATATGACAGCCATAAACGTCTTTTGAAGCTGCGAATGTGCACGTTATTACCTACCATACCAAGGTAGCCTAAACCAAAAGTCAATGTCGTAATCGTTATCCGCGACAGGTGCGCGCATAGTCGACTGGTTCTAAAAACATTGTTATAGTCGACGCAACAGGGTACGTAAATGTAGTACCCCATCCCGTCAGGGTACATAAATGTAGTACCCTACATGCTAGGGTACATATGTGTAGTACCCTGTGCGACATAGACCCCTTCAGCGTAAATTACACCGGGACACCAGATGTACATAAAATATAGAATCACTGACATACATATCTGTACATGTATCAAACCAATGAAAACTGACATTCTGATCTGCATTTAAAAAATGTCATTTCGGCTAATTCTGCGCACCGGCTAATGCACAATTCACGTAATGTTTTGACCAGCTTACGTCAGAATAAATTATGTTGATTTTGGAATAAATCAGCTGATTAACGGTATACTAAGTCACAATTTTATCCCATTCCGATAGTTTGGTAAAAAGATTATTCAGAACATGGTCAAAATGATTAGTGGTCCTGCTTATAAATTAATAGATCAACAACAGATCTGTTAAAAAAAGCTTCATAAACCAATAATACACATGCAAATATACCGACATTGGTTATCATTTTATTCCCGTATTATTCGCAAAACTCAAGGACAAAATGGACTGATATTTTGATCAAATTTGGCTGGGTCTCCGCTAGGCGGATACAGTAATAGACGACAGATGAAATAGTAAAAGCCATCTGTTTAGCCGTGATTATCTCCACTAAGAACTGCCTTGAATGTTCAGGGAATTTAGACGGAATATGGACATTTTCATGAAAATTATTATTAGGTGCGCAGAATTAACAGACACGATTGTAATCCCAACAAACATACAGTCTCCACCACCGCCCATATTGTGAGGTCACCCCCAATGAAGCAAAGAAGTCCCTCATCACCACCCCAGACCAAACATGGGTACCCTGTGTACAAATACATTTTAGGAAGGCCACCCACTGCAATACAAATACTTAATACAAATACTGCACTTCAATTTTTGTACTTGTTTGGTCACTGTTGTTATAAGTTTTCTAAATCGTGTAAACACGTGACTTTCTGAAAACACTTGTCTTAAGAAAACAACATGAATAATCAGACATGTAAAATATTGGTGTGTGCAAAGCCACATACACGGTGCGAAGCCGGGTACACTTACTTAATAGAAATACTGCACCGGCCTATATTCATGATATTTCGGGGAAAAGTCACCGCTGTGCAAATGCAGTGTACCTGGATTCGCACACCTCAATTTTTTTATTTATTTCATCACTGTTGTTACAGTTTTTTTTAAACACATTTGACTCTCGGAAGGGGGTGTGGAGGGGGGGGGGGGAATGAAAGTAGTGTCTTTTTTAAGTGGCTAAAAGCCTAAGCTATATAGACAATAGTGAATACAGTTCTTTAGTGTTTAGCGGATAGCTAAGAAGATTATTGCTGCATACGTCTTTAAAGTAGAACATTTGGACAAGTACCTGGTACCAATAGACAGGAAAAAGTGTCTTCTTTCCAAATTGGGTTACTTTTTTAGTTTATTCCAATGTTTTCCTCGCATAATTCCTTGTTTACCTAACGCACTGAATTAGTCAGTAACGGATAGCTTTGGTGTTTATCGGATACGTGTGCGACAGTTGCTGAGGGGGTGTCTCAAAACATTCCAAATCATGTATTTGTTTTGTAAATGACTAGGAAACATGCTTACATGCATATCACATTAACACTGATTAAATCTGTTTCATCATGTAATGTGTACATGTGTACATGTGTAACTGAAAAATAAAAAAAATATTTACACTGCTTAAATTTTTTTTTCATCCCAATATTTTCTTGAAGCAATGTGATGAATGGTGCCATAAAAACACATAAATGTCGTTATGAGACTGAATTAAAATATAGAGTGATGCGGGGTGGGGGGGGGGGGGGCAGTGGTGCGCCGATTCCCGGCGAGACATACTGAATACATACATGGTGGTAAACCGTGTATTAACTCTGTAATTATTAATTACTAAATCATAGAGAATAACTTCACAAATGTACATGTAACATTACCCTTTTAACCTCACCGTCATGTATAGTGGTAGTGGCAAACAGTGTACATGCAGATGCGGCGGCTCTTACTGATCAAAACGTCTCATCAGGATCTGCACTGTTTGCCACACATTTTCTATGAGTCCCGGCAATGATTCGAGTCCTGTGAAGGGTTGGGCCGAGGTGGTGGCCGTAAACAGTGTTACTGAGTGTATTAACTGTGATTGGTGATGGTGTCCATTGATGGACCCGCCCGTCGGACCCCCGCCAAATGATGGAATGAACCAATCAGATTGGCTCATTCTGTCAATCCGCGAGGCACCGACGGGCTGGTCCATCAATATACACCATCACCCTGTAATTAGTAATTAATAAATCAGACTATAACTTCACGAATGTACATGTATATTAACCATTTTAAACCTCACATGCATGTATAGTGGTATTGACAAACAGTGTACATCCAGATGAGCCGGCTCGTAACGAGCTGGCTCATCAGGATCTGCACTGTTTGCCACATATTTTTTGTTTAGCGCCAAAATCTGATAAAAACTGATCATGAACATGAACCACCGGATACGGCATTAAATATAATGCCCTGAAATCGCATATTTTTTCCAGCAACATTGGCGTAGTGAAAAATAAACATTGGGGTTGGAATAAGTAAAAAAAACAAAGTCACCCCAGAAAAAAAATGTCGAGGGGAGGTTGGCACACCTGTGCTTTTGTTACTTTTTTGCAGCAACATCGGGGTTGGAAGTGAAAAAAAAAAAAAGTCAACACCCCAGAAAAAAAATGGGGGGGGGGGGGGTGGGGGGGGGGGGGTGGGCACACATGTGCTATTGTTATTTTTTCCAGCAACAATGTATATTGGCGTCGAGTGAAAAAAAAACACTAAGTCAACACCCCAGCATGTGCCGACAGTTCAAACATACCGCAAAACGATCGAGTGTAAAAATCATAAAAAAAACCCGCAAAATCTGAGACAAGGCGGCTGCCTCGTCTGCCTCATCCTGGCTACGGGCCTGACCAGTATTATTTTTATTTAGAAAATGAATGCCTTTAAAATAAATATTCACAAATTTTAAAATTGTAGTTGTCAATGTCAATTAGAATTTTCAATCCCTGTGGTGTTGATCTCTCTACAATGTAACACCCCCTCTTTCATGAAGATAGAATGAAGCTACATACATGTATAATAATAAAAGCAATGTATGTAGATGCTATGGCCAGTTTGAGAAACTGTTACGACCAGTAGCCTATTTCATCAACATTGCAAAGTATACTTTAGTAGCAAAGTATACTTTGAGGGAGAAATTTTCAATTTTATGATAAATTTATTAATTTTTATTATACTGAAATTATTACTTTATCACAGCCAATTTGGCTGTGATAATGTAATAAATTCAGTATAATAGTTCTGCATACTTTTAATCATGAAATATATGCATTTGTTAGTTCTATATGAAATAATGCATTTCAGTAAAAATAAATGATTAATCCCTCAAAGTATACTTTGCTAGTAAAGTATACTTTGCAATGTTGATGAAATAGGCTACAAGTTAACCAAAACGTGTGACGGACTGACTGACATACGGACGGACGGACAGACAGACGGACGAACGAACGGATCGACGGACGGTCCGAACACTGTGTGCCACCCGTCTCCGGTGGCATAACAAACCCATTTGATATATTGTTCGCAGGTCATATTGATTTTGAGACGATCCACGCAAATCTGATTTGTACGCAAATTAGGATGATCCGTTACTGCCGGAAGCACGTGCGTTATTATTGACGTCTGTGTTCAGTGACATGGTGTGATTTATGAACCAAGCTTCTTTCCAGTTATAGAGATGATACATCATATTATTCACAGAGTTTGTTTCTTCCAAACTAACTGTTTATACATTGTCAGTGAAATTACTCTGGAGCGACTTACTTTCGCTTTACTGGTGTAAACTTCCGGTTACGTCATTGTGTTTCTTGAAGCTTTACGCACGGCAAGAAAACTGCTATATCAAAGTAAACATGTCATTGTGTGGGGGATGGATCACTGTTCCTAACGGTAATATTTTATTTATTATAAATGTACAATATAAAAAAATATTGTGTTAAAAAGTATATACCTATCCGCTATACCTTAAAATCCGCTATACCCTAAAGAACTGTAGATAACAGATAATAGCCTAAATATATAATGAATTGACTTGTTGGACTGAAAACATATATTCAAAGTGAATTTACAAGTATCGAGGTGCCACAAACACACAGAGTCCGAGATGCACCATAAATTAGAAATTAGCTATTTAAACAACAATTGTGGAAACAACATTGGTCGCGAAAACCAATGACTCGGCACATGCACAGGCAATGTTGAATATCCCCCACCCACTTGAATTCATGTTAGATTGAATACAATGGAATTATTTTAGTAGCCCTGTGGTTAAAAGTGCTGTCGAAGTCAGCACGATTCAAATATTGGTCAACAGTAATAAAGAAATAATTCTTACCTGAAATGAATGTTTCGTGTCTGGAAGCCTAGTAGACTTATGTAAAATGTAGGTCAATTATTGATGCGTCTTGGGCCATGGCTGTCGCCGTATTGTCCTCTCAACTTTAGCAAATTTGCAGAAATGTACGTCTGTAGCATTCACAAATCGTCGTGTACACAATGAGTATCTGTATTTCCGTATTTAGAGCTTATCAACAATGAAGACAGCAATAATTTCAAGATGTCTTAACCAGTACGTGTAATGGCAGGACACGAAATATAGTATGACGTCACAATGAAAATACAATCGCATTTAACAACAAATAGCTGAATTTTTAAACGTAAATTTGTTATTGGTTGGTATATTACATTAAAAAAAAAGTGTCCTGTGTCCAATAAATTGGACACATGACACTATGGCGTTTAGTAAAAAGGTTCAAATATTGACTCGTTATGTACCGGACGTTCTAAATGAGGCTCCATACGGGATAATCTATTTAAACTAAATTTCATTGGGAAGCTATTTTTTGCAAATTACATGCGTATTATTATTTTAATATAACCTATCAATGTTTACAGGTGTTAGCATGTTTCAATATTGAACTAACATATAGCTTGTTGGTATTGGCACACTTTCATGTTACGAAGTTTCCCGCAGCGAACCCCATTCGGCCCATCGACCGATTGTACTTATAGAACGCCTGTAACTATTCACGAGAATATAGGCGTTCTATGAAAATGGAAAATAAAAACTAAACAGCAGACGACAAAAATGAATTCAGCGTTGTAAGGGTTAAGTATAAAAAGTAGACCACTGTACGTATTCCGCGATCAACATACACCATTTACATAATCATGTATGATCCACACTGGAAGAACATCTTTTTACACCTGTCACCCCGCTTATTTGCAAAGTTGGCAGTATTGAGGCCGTTAGTGTAATATGGCGGCTATATCCATGATTGAGATAAAGATATTGAATTGAATTGATTGGCACAGTCTTCAATGTATTGGTACAGTTAACACTATACAGTGAAACCTCTCCCAGGGTGTCCGGTTTAGCGAGCTTTCACTGTAAATCGGACATTTGATTATTCCGAGCCATAGTTGTGTGCTATACGATCACGAACAGGCATTATCACCTGAGATAAATGACCAAGAAACCCATCAAAATTATGATCCCAAATGTTTCTTTTTGTCCGGTTTAGAGAGGTTCCACTGTATTGAAAAGGGCATTTGAGACAAGCCATGTGATTTTGTGCCTAAGAACATGTACACAGTTTCATGGAATATATTTACAGAAACTGTGATATTTTCTGTAAATAACGTCGATGGTTGATGACATTTTCATAGCAAATGCGGAATTTAAATTCCGCATTTGCTATGAAAATTTCGTCCACTTATTCTTTTCGCTCAATTTTATCAAAATTTAAGAATGAGCCTTCTTTTTATTTCGTGAAATTTGGTCAAGAATTGATTTTATTATGAAAAAATGATTTGTGTATGGGCATTTAACATGGTGGAAAAGGAGGTGATGGGGCTGTGGGAGGAGATAAAAGACTAAAATTTTGGAAATTGACTCCGAAACATAGCTATATCGCTTGGAAATGATCTAACTAAGAAAACAAAAGTTAGATTTTTAAAATGGTCCAGTATTTCTGAAATTCGACAAATTTCCCCATGTTAAATCCCCAGAGTTCACAGAGTGAAGATGTATATGGGAATTTAACATGGGGAAATTGTTTTTTCGCAATAAAATCAATATTTGACCAAATATCACGAAATAAAATGAAGGCTCATTCTTAAATTTTGTTTTAATTTAATATTATCGAAAACTTGAATATTGTTTTTGCATTGTTTATATAGCCGTAAAATTTGGGCATGTTTCGTGAACCAGACAGCAGTCGTTAACCCCTTTACCCCCACTGACCTATTCAATTATAATCGTCGAATTCATCGACAATTTCAAAGTAATCGGCGAAGTCTTCCGAGAAATATTCGCTAAACAGAGATATCATTTTACGGAGACATATGTTTGTTCTTTATCCCGTCAATACAGTGCGTATGTGCCGTGAAACACGGTGCCGTGAAACATTTTTGATATCCAGTCAATACTATTTTTGCATTTTACAGCCATTTGTAGGTGTTGACGGGATACATAGAATAGTAGTTTAGTGCCGTGAATGGGAAAAATATCTGGCGCGGCACGGAAACGGGATGTGCTCGGCAGAGCCTCGCCCATCCCGTTTCCTGAGCCTTGCCAGATATGTTTTTCCATTCACGGCACTAACCTACTATTCTCTATATAATTATATGTGATCTGCCATGAGTATGAGATGCCATGAGAAGTGTATCCAGTATAGTTTATAATAAGCTAGAAAAGCATACAATACCTGACCAAACGCTATAACCACATACGTATAGCATGTCGAAAGAAATACGAAAATAGATAATAGTAGGTTAGTGCCGTGAATGGGAAAAAATATCCGGCAAGGCTGAAGAATTTCTTTATTTCTCATCAGAAGTACACAGTATACTTTGGTTCAGAAATAATGAAAATAGATAGAGAATAGTAGGTTAGTGCCGTGAATGGGAAAAAATATCTGGCAAGGCTCAGGAAACGGGATGGGCGAGGCTCTGCCGAGCACATCCCGTTTCCGTGCCGCGCCAGATATGTTTTCCCATTCACGGCACTAACCTACTATTCTATTTATCCCGTCAACACCTACAAATGGCTGTAAAATGCAAAAATAGTATTGACTGGATATCAAAAATGTTTCACGGCACATACGCACTGTGTTGACGGGATAAACAATAATATTCGATTAATTTGTATAGTCGCTTTTAAAGCATAATGCATCGATGTGTAAGTTTAAAGAATCTGGATTTCCTTAAGCTTTACTGTTTGATAAATAAATTGCGTTCTACAGGCTAGATGTTGTGGTATTAATAGTAAATGGTAGTGGTATTTGGTTGGTAACTAGCACAACTGAAACACACATGTAGTGAATATCTGAAACATCAGCAATGACAATGTTAATTAACAAGATTGTTAGTCTGTTTATGTTCTTCTTTGTTTCCCATCAAAAACCATGTGTTGCCATAACTGGTTTTAATTCCGACAATTCGTTAGGGAGAATATTTGTTTCTCTCAAGCACATCAAATAAACGATCGTCTAGTGCGAATTATTAACATAATATCTTAAAACAACTGCCCAGGTGTCGAAATATCACATGAAAATCGATAATTCGACATTGATGACATATAATATTTGACAAATAAATTCGTCATGCTCTCGTTCGGACCAGTATACTATCATCTGTATATTCTGATCAGGGTCCATAATATTCGCCAGTTTCTCGGTGAAACAGATTACTATTCAAACAAACTGCAAAGTGGGAATCATACCGTCTCGGTAATCATGAAATATTTGGCTAACCAGGATATACGTACATGGCTCGTAAATGACATAAGCCCGGTTGTTGTCAGATTATCAACCGTAAATATAAGGATATTATACAGAAGACCCTTTACGAAGTGGCTACGCATACAATATCATTTTACTATTGGCACATTTCAATACATGTATGTTTCATAATTGTTATTTACCTCTGATAACAATGTGTCTTTGTGGTCACATTTTAGTACAGCGTGTATATACCTCAATTACAGTGGAACCTCTCTAAACCGGACACCATTTAGAGACGGTCCACTGTATATATGTAGCATATTTCACCAAAATTGCAAAGTACATGTATACTTATCTTGCTAAGTACACGTTGCGGGAGAAATTTTCAATTTAAGGATACAGTTATTAATTTGTATTATACTGAATTTATTACATTATCACAGCCAAAATTGGCTGTGATAATGTAATAAATTCAGTACAATAATTATGCATACTTTTAATCATCACATATATGCAGTCGTTATTTCTATATGAAATAATGTATTTTAAGTATACTTAACTAGATAATTGTGCTGAGCAATTGTGGTGAAATTGGCTACTGAATTCCATACTTGCGTGTGATCAGCGAAGAAATACCCATTACACCCTCACACACAGGTTATTGGTACACGTCTGTTCGTAACTTCCATCGGTTAACTCACGCAAGATATACTAACACTTATGCCATGGTTTTATCAATTGGATGAATTATAAAGTAACAATAATTCAACTTACCTCTCTCAGATCTGGCCATTCCTTTGGCAGAATGTGTGTATGTACGTCTATTTTCATTTTATTGTTTACAATCCTCCGGTTCCGTGTCCCAAGTATAGATCCAGAATTAGGTCAATTGACATATTATCAGCCAATGGGATAATCGTATTCTGGAGGTGTGTCTCGTGAGGATAACATAGGAAATATAATGCAAATATAATGGCAATTCAATATTTATATTTTATGTAGCTGTGTCAATTGGGTCGTATACAAAATGTATAATTATGGCAATCAATATGTGGGGTAATGGTGAATGAATGTTTATTTTGCAAGAAAATGTCATATCTACAGAATATACAAAGCTATCTGTCTCCCTGTATTATAACCTACTGAGTGGGCATGTACCTTTAAGTCTATGGGTACAATAATTTCTTATTGAAAAAAATCTGATAATTTTGTTTATTTCTCTATAAAAGTATATGTTGTTACCACTCATTTGAACCGTCTCGTCGAGACGGTTCAAATGAGTGGTAACAACATATACTTTTCTTGAGAAACAAAGAATATGGAGAAAAAATGTTGATACTTTAAGCAGAGTTACATCCACAGTGTTTGAAACAGAAATAGAAAAAGTAGCCTAGGGGAAGACATTCTCCAAAATGTATTACTTACTAGCATAATTGTAAACAGGCAGTCTATAATGGGTTATCGCATGTTATTAGGCCCGTAGCGGTGATAAATAAATCTGATTATTTTGTTTATTTCTCAACAAATGTATATGTTGTTACCACTCATTTGAACCGTCTCGTCGAGACGGTTCAGATGAGTGGTAACAACATATACTTTTCTTGAGAAACAAAGAATATGGAGAAAAAATGTTGATACTTTGAGCAGAGTTCATATGAGTGGTAACAACATATAGTTTCGAACAGAAATAGAAAAAGTAGCCTAGGGGAAGACATTCTTCAAATGTTATTACTTACTAGCATAATTGTAACCTGACAGTCTATAATGGGTTATCGCATGCTATCAGGCCCGTAGTGGTGAATACAATAATGCCACTGAAAACTATTAAGCGTTGGCTTTCGAGGCCCTCCCTCAGAAAAAATTCCACCTAGACCCTGATGTGTGTTTCCTGGGTTCTCGAGCCAAAATAGTGCCATTGCGCGTCGTGGCTGCCGTGGTGACCCGTGTCTACATATGTCTATAGTTTGATATGGACCATCATTGATGTTAAATTCCCGTCGCTATATGACCTTGCTGCTGAATGGACATATAAGTCCAATTAATCAATTCATCACAGTCGGTCAATCACAACCAATCAATTAATCCAAGAAGGAATTGATCAGTCAAGCAAGCAATGCTAGAATTGGTGTGATGTCACATTGCTTAGTTTTGCATTTAAAAGAAAAAGAAACTCTGTAATGTGTGTCAAAATGACGGACCCTACGCCAATTGTAACATTATAGATACCTTGAATTTGTTCCAAGGGAAGTCACTCTTGATTTTCCACATTTGATGACCTACTTATCTGACCTCTCTTCAAGCGACCGTGGAATATTGGTGTTGCAGAATGTAATGGGTTAATCCACCAGTATCTGGTCAACTTTTGACGTCATTTACAGAAAATATCACGTGGGTGGTGGTCGGGCGAATGAGACGGCGTAAATTAACAGTATGGGTTCCTCCTTCTAGCAATCACGATTTGCCTTGTTAGGCCCTCGGGTACGTTTTTTAGTTTAGCTCTTTAGTTACCTGGGAGTTTAATTGGGTTATTTCCCATTTTAAAAGTAGTAAGATTATTACTGATCCTACTGCTTGTGGGAGGGGCCAAGTGATTCTGGTGTGGCGAGGACCTGGCATCAGATCAGGATTATTCTGATATCAGGGCTGAATATATAGTTTTGTTATCGTAAATATTCATTTCTGATTTTGGGATTTTCCCCCCATTTGTACATGTACTTGAACATGTACTTGTACAGGTAATTTATGGGATTTAGTACTAAATCCATTGACCCGGCCTTAAATGACCTTAGCTAACATAACATAATAGAAAATATCACAGTTTCTGTAAATATTTGTTATGAAAGTTGCACGCCTTAGGTACAAAATCACATGACTTGACTCGTATACAAGGTGCATTATCACGTGGTTACAACAACAACAGCAATTACTGAAACTTTCAGAAACGCCTCCGATTCAAAGTACGTATTCTGTTATATTGTCCTTATTATGTAACTGATTTTAATGAAATATGGCGTATCACACGCGTCTTGTTAAACTGCATTTAGTGGTCTCGGTGCTTTGGCCCAAGCGTCTGTCGTTGTTGCGAATAATCGATTACCGTGTCGGTATTGATAGTATACTGCCAATACTGACACGGAAATCGATTCTTCGCAAAAACGACATAAGCATGATACGTATGTGCCGAAGTCACGAGACCACCAAATGCAGGTCATGAAAACGCGTTTGCTGCGCCAAATTTCAACAAAATCCGTTGCATATTAAGGAAACTATCAAATAATATTTACGTTGGAATGGACTCACTTTCAACACTTTCAGACATTGTTGTTGTTATGGTAACCACATGATCATGCACTTTGATATAATATGGACGATGTATAACATTTGTTCTTGTGTTACCCATGCATGCTACACCGGGCGTTCAGTGTGTTCCTGTTCAACAGCGACAACAAGCTGCTGCTACAACAGAGGTTCGATGCCAAGATCACATTCCCAGGTACCGCTACACAGAGCTCAAGATAAGATGCGTATTGGCGTATTTTACACACTTATTTGAGCAGAATACGCATTGGTTATCAAACTTAGAAGTACAAAATACTCGAAGCAACGTGATTTTTTTCAAATTGTGTAGGGAAAATAATGTAATAAAGTTGAAAATTTACTTGCTTGATTATTTCACAGTGTTTGCTTTTTGCAGATCAAATATTATTAAGTGACTTTAAATATTTATTTTTCATTTGTAACAAATAATAAGGAAGGAAATCAATAACACATAACATTTTGTAAAAGTAAAATACACATTGAATTGGAAATCTGGCGTACGGTACTCTTTCGATACAAAACCTAACTGGAACGCTGGCGCCCGCGTTAATTTGTGGAAAAATCCACGGTAGCGTCTTGTATGGATGACCTCCGTGGACTGACCAAGCCTGTACTGACCACGCCAGGCGCGGATACAGGGGGGAGGGGGGGGGGGGTCCAGTGGGTCCGGACCCACCCCCCCCCCCCACCCCCCTGCTCCCGGCAAAAAAAATAATAAAAAATATATACTACTCGAATAGTTGGATGACTTTTTTCGTGGCCTAGGTGTCAGGAAATCGCATCTGCGTCGATCTGGCATGAAACAATTTCGTGGGGGAGAACCCCACCCCCAGACCCCCCTACTTTACAATTTCGCCCTCGCGGAGGTAATTACTTGTAATTACAGACCCCCCCTGCAATTATTTCTGTATCCGCGCCTACACGCTTATGCCTACCATGTCTATGTAAAATTATATTAGTCTGCATTTTATATACCCCCACCCCCACCACCACCACCGGCATGCTAATTATGTCCAGAGGTATATAAGTTTCGTATATCCGTCCGTCCATAAGATTTGAGTTAAAGGTTTTGTTTGTCGTTCCAGGCGGCGGCCAGCGGTATCCATGAGTATACAGATCCATTGCTCTAGTTTGCCAAGAAAGATACATTATACTGTCACGTTAAATATTACCTGACAAATAGAATACCAGTGTCACGCCAGGGTGACACCGGGCTAGTCTACTGAAGGGACGGAACACCAAGCACGTTGCGGACAGAGACAACAAGGTATATTTTTACAAGGATGATGTATTTACATAAATGAAAAGCACAAACAATAGATGAATATGTCAGTATGGACAACGTCCCCTAGCAGCCACCGCCACAGGCCCTTGCACAACCAAGGCACATCCACGATTCTGGAACAGGTAGGTAAAGTCAAAAGTAAACGTCATCATCTGATCATGATCTGGATCAATATCCAATGTTAGAGTTCAGCTAAACAACTCTGGCTTCCGCCATGATGGAAATGACGTTATAATAACGACGTAAAGTTACTGGTACTCGTGAGATACAGAGCCTACTTGGGCGGATGGGGTTCATAACGCATCTGTGAACGTCCTTATCGATTCATCACGTCCTTGGACGGAAGACGTCACCGGAATATGCCCCACTCGATTACGCCCTTGGTCCACGGTGTCGTGTTGTGGACTCCAGAATAAATAAATAAATCTATATTGCGTACTGAAATTACGCAGACACAAAGTAGGGACGTGCCGTCGCCCGTTGCTGACTGGCTGGCTGCCTGGCTGGTGTACTGGCTGGGACTACAAAACACCAACGGTGTTGTTACCAGAATGTAACATGTTATAGTCTCAATAATAGTCACAGTAGTGAACATGAAATCAATATCATGATTGCATGGCAATACTAAACATCATCATATATTACAATGATGACACATGATAAATTGCAATGTACACAAAGATATTTTCACTAATTGGAAGAAGGGGGCAGATGGAATTCATAAGTCGGAAAATGCGATATAACACATTAATGAACAGCCACTATATCTAGTGTACCCAACGATATATCTCTTCACAGCCGTACATGTGAATACAGACGTCATTCACAGTTATTTACCATTAGTAAACAAACATTTGATTGCGACAGGCATTACCTTGATCAGACTGCCCGTGGCCAACTGCGCTAACTTAATAAAGAGCAACTGTGCCAAGTATTCTCCTGTGCAGACTCACAGTATTACATTACATTACATTACTAATAATGAACACTGTATACTCTAATCAGACTGTAGGATTCCACAGGCTGACCCAAAGCATCAGTGATTGAAACAAATTATACTTCACATCATGTCCTTATTGCAGCTTACTGATGTATAAATCAGTGCACTTAGAACAGAACTGTCTGATCTGGTCCATCCTGGTCGCAATAGCATTTACAATATTTACAACACACTGCGAACGTAATACGACTTAATAAAATGAATGTACAGACGACTGGGTTAGGAGTTAACATGTGTTTCCCCATAGAGTAATGAAAGTCGTCCAGAAAATTCACGTTACAATTGTGACATGTTAAAATTGGCAATATTCTCATGTATTGTACAGGGCGCAGACTGATATTGGATTGAATCGTAATAAAAAATGCATAGCCAATGTTAGTGAACATTTCAATCAAGTTCGCCCTTCGTTTTACAAATACAATAAATTGCTAATGCAATTAGTCCGAGTGACATGCAACAAAAACACATGAGAATAATATGCCATTACAATACTCACGGAATGCTCCCACATGCCAGTCCTGCAATCGTTATCATGTACACGTAAACACGACGAATTAATGAATCAATACTATTTGATTAAGGGAGATAATCTACAACAGCGGATACATGCCATACGGCTTTTATTGACCAAGCGTTTGGTCGAAACGGGGCCAAATAACTCAGGTAAATTAAATAGTGCAGTATTATCGAGGATACGATAACGCTGCGTAGAATTGCCGGTCTTGGCAAGATTCAGACTTAAATGGCACCGGTTGCAAGATTAGACTTATGAGATAGAAAAACAACAACATAATTATGTACTCACCAATTCCCAGTGAAAACTTGAGCTCCAATGTCACAAGAATGTAATTGATTGTCCGACTGATAGTATATGGTGCTCCAACGAATATATACCCCCACCCTAGTGCATGACTATCCTCATGTAGTCTGCTTGTCAATGTAAAACTTATGTGCCAACATTTGGCTTACAATTTTGCGTAAGTGGACTAATGTTCTGACAGTCAGTCTAGCTCATGAGATATCTGGTGAATTAGTCTGAAATACTTCAGTCATAAATAGGTATGACATACTAGGTAATTAGGCTAGCATCCAAGTCTGCATATACAGTGTAGATCACCCAGATATGATTATTACTAATCCTATTATTTTAAGGCAAGTGACTTTCGTGTGATATGGACCTGGCACCATGTCAGGTTATTCTGATTTCAAGGCTGAATATATTTTTTCTCGATGTAAATATTCTGATTTTGGGATTTTCTTTGGGAATGCAGCAGGTTACATGTGGGATTGAACCCGTTGGCCCAACTTTAAATGACCGTAGCTGTTGATAGGCCGTTAAACACCAATAAACAAACAAACATCATGTGTTACTCTCTTCTAGGAAATCAGCATAAAACTCTTGCCCAAGAATTCCTAGGTGTTTCCTAGCATTGCCTGATGAACTTGATAGCAACAGAACTATCCATTCTCTATTAGGAGGCGATTCTCGTATACTATCAAAACATGTTTTTATGTACACTGAAAAAAATCAGGGTACACTATAGTCGCCACTCTCCGTTTTTTGTCCACCTGTCTGTCTGAGATTTGCGTTAACGTTTTCGGCTACCAGCTCTGTTACTGTACGGGGATTAACTTGAAACTTCATATACTTATTTGTCATCATCCATATGTTCATTCTATAGCCACCCATACGGCCCCTGTGTTCAATAGCGAGATCAAATGACTTAGAAATTTGTGTTAAATTCTGTCAGTGGTACGTCCTCATTCAGTGTTACTGATTTCTTGAGTTTTATTTGCGAAATAATTTAGACCCTATATGTGGCTGTGACTGGAGAAATGGGGCTGATGGGTTTTGCGAACAGTGTAGATCCAGATCAGCCTGTGCATCCGCACAGTCTGATCAGGATCTGCACTATTCGACATTCCATCGATGAAACACCTGTCATGTTTCTAACAAGCAATATAGATTGTTATCAGACTACAAGAGTATGCTAGTTGATCCAGAGATACAGTGGTCACACATCATATAAGCCCAATTTCTCCAATCACAGCCACGTGTTACCCGATAAATAGAATATCATACTAGTGTCCAGAGCTCTAGATAAGCTTTGTGTCTAAAACGTACTATACCCCCTGATTTCAAAATCATTGCATATTTTACTCTTACAAATGGAGTACCGATTTTCTTCATTTATACTAAATAGGGAATAAATGATAAAAAAATATAACAAATATAAACATTCACTTAGTTGAGCTGCAAAATGTAAACACCGTTTGTTTTTTGCAGCTCAACTATTTAAAGGGAATTTTCGACTTTATGACAGTATTTTCACTACTCAATTTGAAAATCAATGCATATTTTCACATTGCTGTGCGTATTTTGTACTTCCACTTTTGATAATCAATGCGTATTCAGCTAAAATAATTACGTAAAATACAGCAATACACACCTTATCTGGAGCTCTGAGTGTCTGTTTGCTACATGTATCAAGCTGGAATTGGTAACTGCGGGTATTTCGTCAAATGCTTCACATCGAAAGAGACGTTGGATATCTTTCGACGTAAAGCATTGATGAAATACCCACAGTTACCAATCCCAGCTTGATACATGTAGCAAACCGACACTCAAATCTCAGAGGGTGGTTGGTCGGGTGAACGTGATGGTGTAAATTAATGGTGGGGTTCCTCCTTAGGAATCACGATTTGCCTCGTTTGGCCCTCAGATACGTTTTTATCTTTGGCTCTTTCTGTTACCTGGGAGTTGAATTGGGATATTGCCCAGTATAAAAGTAGTAAGATTATTACTGATCCTACTGCTTTTGGGCAAGTGATTCTGGTGTGGCGAGGTCCTGGCATCAGATCAGGATCATCCTGATTTCAGGGCTGAATATATAGTTCTTTTATTGTAAATTTTCAGTTCTGATTTTGGAATTTTCCGCCCATTCATTTGTACATGTACTTGAACATGTACATGTACTTGTACAGGTAATATATGGGATTTAGTACTAAACCCATTGACCCGGCCTTAAATGACCGTAGCTGTTGATAGGCCGTTAAACCCCAATAAACAAACAAACAAACGTTGGATATCTGACAAATTCCCATTCAGCTGAATGCAGACTATTATGCATAAACACCATTTTCATCTAGTAGCCGGCTCAAGAAACTTTTAGTGGACGAAAAATGTGTTTATGTGATAGCTCTAAGAAGAACTGAGTGGCATCTCGTCAGGAAACTGGGGACCGTTTCACTAAACTTCCTACGACAAAAATGTTTGTAAGTGCAAAATTATAATAGTCTGTAAATTTCACATTAGTGTTGTTTTCTTGTAAACAATTATTGGATTTACATTTATTGAGAATATGCTCAATAAATGTAAATCCATCAATTGAAATTTCCAGACTATTGTAAATTTGCACTTAAGAACAACTTTGTCGTACAAAGTTTAGTGAAACGGCCCCCAGGTACATTTTTCGATGTGAAACACTTTACAACGGCGTGGAGTGTAGCTCCAGTGTGTTGACAGGTCACTTCACGAACACGTGCTGCAGCCTCCCGTTAAGTCACGGCCTGGAGTTGGAAGAGAAGGACGGCATGGGGGTGAAACGGGCTGCCCAGCGGAGACTACTGCAGGAGCTGGGAATTACACCTGACCAGGTTCGTCTCTGGGGGTGAACGGCTGACTGCTGTTGTTGTAGACCAGGTCTGTCCCTGGGAGTGAACGGCTGACTGCTGTAGTAGTGGATCAGGTCTGTCACTGGGGATGAACGGCTGACTGCTGTAGTTGTGGATCAGGTCTGTCACTGGAGATGAACGGCTGACTGCTGTAGTTGTGGACCAGGTCTGTCACTGGGGGTGAACGGCTGACTGCTGTAGTTGTGGACCAGGTCTGTCACTGGGGGTGAACGGATGACAGCTGTAGTTGTGGACCAGATCTGTCACTGGGGGTGAACGGCTGACGGCTGTAGTTGTGGACCAGGTCTGTCACTGGAGATGAACGGCTGACTGCTGTAGTCGTGGACCAGGTCTGTCACTGGGGGTGAACGGCTGACTGCTGTAGTAGTGGATCAGGTCTGTCACTTGAGATGAACGGCTGACTGCTGTAGTTGTGGACCAGGTCTGTCACTGGGGGTGAACGGCTGACTGCTGTAGTTGTGGACCAGGTATGTCACTGGGGGTGAACGGATGAAAGCTGTAGTTGTGGACCAGATCTGTCACTGGGGGTGAACGGCTGACTACTGTAGTTGTGGACCAGGTCTGTCATTGGAGATGAACGGCTGACTGCTGTAGTCGTGGACCAGGTCTGTCACTGGGGGTGAACGGCTGACTGCTGTAGTTGTGGACCGGGTCTGTCACTGGGGGTGAACGGCTGACTGCTGTAGTTGTGGACCAGGTCTCTCACTGGGGGTGAACAGCTGACTGCTGTAGTTGTGGACCAGGTCTGTCGCTGGGGGTGAAAGGCTGACTGCTGTAGTTGTGGACCAGGTCTCTCACTGGGGGTGAACAGCTGACTGCTGTAGTTGTGGACCAGGTCTGTCACTGGGGGTGAAAGGCTGACTGCTGTAGTTGTGAACTGTCACTGGGGGTGCATGCATTCAATGAATAAATACCGTAATAACCCTAAATATATGGTTCCCCAAAACATAAAGTGGCCCAATATTTAAAGTTAGTTAGACTGTGCATGGTCTGGCAGCAAAATAATGATGTATCTAGATTCAATTTGTTTGGGGAAACCCCTTTGTTATAGTGGTTTCCCCAAGACAAAGTGTGCCCAAATATTTGGGGCTATTAATAAAATTAATATTATTAAAATTAGTTAAAACATTTAAAATGTCTATTTATTTTCCATCCACAGATACCCCTAGAAAACCTGCTGTACATCACCAGGATGCGCCATAAGGCAGAGAATATTCCACACGACGATGTGTTCGGCGAACATGAGATAGACTACATTCTTATTGGCCAGACGTACGTCTTGAGCCAAACCTGAATGAAGTGAAAAGCTACCAATATGTAGACAAGACAGAACTGCAGGCATTCTTCAGTAAGAGTTTATAATCGGTGTATGTGGTATATTTAGGTAAGAGTTTATATTCGGTCGTATGTGGTATATTTAGGTAAGAGTTTATATTCGGCGTATGTGGTATATTTAGGTAAGAGTTTATATTCGGCGTATGTGGTATATTTAGGTAAGAGTTTACATTCGGCGTATGTGGTATATTTAGGTAAGAGTTTATAATCGGCGTATGTGGTATATTTAGGTAAGAGTTTATAATCGGCGTATGTGGTATATTTGGGTAAGAGTTAATAATCGGCGTTTTAGGTAAGAGTTTATAATCGGCGTATGTGGTATATTTGGGTAAGAGTTTATAATCGGCGTATGTGGTATATTTGGGTAAGAGTTTATAATCGGCGTATGTGGTATATTTGGGTAATTTAAGAGTTTATAATCGGCGTATGTGGTATGTTTAGGTAAGAGTTTATAATCGGCGTATGTGGTATATTTGGGTAAGAGTTTATAATCGGCGTATGTGGTATATTAGGTAAGAGTTTATAATCGGCGTATGTGGTATATTTGGGTAATTTAAGAGTTTATAATCGGCGTATGTGGTATATTTAGGTAAGAGTTTATAATCGGCGTATGTGGTATATTTAGGTAAGAGTTTATAAAATCGGCGTATGTGGTATATTTAGGTAAGAGTTTATAATCGGCGTATGTGGTATATTTGGGTAAGAGTTTATAATCGGTGTATGTGGTATATTTAGGTAAGAGTTTATAATCGGCGTATGTGGTATATTTAGGTAAGAGTTTATAATCGGCGTATGTGGTATATTTAGGTAAGAGTTTATAAAATCGGCGTATGTGGTATATTTAGGTAAGAGTTTATAATCGGTGTATGTGGTATATTTAGGTAAGAGTTTATAATCGGTGTATGTGGTATATTTAGGTAAGAGTTTATAATCGGGTAAGAGTTTATATTCGGCGTATGTGGTATATTTAGGTAAGAGTTTATAATCGGTGTATGTGGTATATTTAGGTAAGAGTTTATATTCGGTGTATGTAGTATATTTAGGTAAGAGTTTATAATCGGTGTATGTTGTATATTTAGGTAAGAGTTTATATTCGGCGTATGTGGTATATTTAGGTAAGAGTTTATAATCGGCATATGTGGTATTGTCGCGCCCGCTTGTGGAAAGCGCGATATAGTCGGCACTTTGGCGTACGTACGTACGTACGTGTGTCCGGTTAAAGTTTTTGGTTAAGTTCTTTGGTTAAGTTTTTTGGTTAAATTTTTTGGTTAAGTTCTTCGGTTAAAGTTTTTGGTTAAGTTTTTTGGTTAAGTTTTTGGTTAAAGTTTTTGGTTAAAGTTTTTCGTTATACTATATCTCTGCAACTGCTTTGCCCATTACCTTGAAACTTCACATGGGTGTTTATCATCATCTATATTTTCATTCTACCCCCTCCCGTGCGGCCCCTGTGCCCAATGTCAAGGTCAAATTACTTTGAAGTTTTTGGTTAAGTTTTTTGGTTAAAGTTTTTGGTTAAGTTTTTTGGTTAAGTTTTTTGGTTAAAGTTTTTGGTTAAGTTTTTTGGTTAAGTTTTTTGGTTAAAGTTTTTCGTTATACTATATCTCTGCAACTGCTTTGCCCATTACCTTGAAATTTCACATGGGTGTTTATCATCATCTATATTCATTCATTCTACCCCCCTTCCGTGCGACCCCTGTGCCCAATGTCTAGGTCAAATTACTTTGAAGTTTTTGGTTAAGTTTTTTGGTTAAAGTTTTTGGTTAAGTTTTTTGGTTAATTTTTTTATTAAAGTTTTTCGTTATACCATATCTCTGCAACTGCTTTGCCCATTACCTTGAAACTTCACATGGGTGTTTATCATCATCTATATTTTCATTCTACCTCCTTCCCGCGCGGCCCCTGTGCCCAATGTCAAGGTCAAATTACTTTGAAGTTTTTGGTTAAGTTTTTTGGTTTTTTGGTTAAAGTTTTTGGTTAAGTTCTTTGGTTAAGTTTTTTGGTTAAAGTTTTCGGTTAAGTTTTTTGGTTAAAGTTGTTCGTTATACTATATCTCTGTAACTGCTTTGACCATTACCTTGAAATTTCACATGGGTGTTTATCATCATCTATATTTTCATTCTACCCCCCTCCCGTGCGGCCCCTGTGCCCAATGTCAAGGTCAAATTACTTTGATGTTTTTGGTTAAAGTTTTTTTCGCGCCCGCTTGCGAAAAGCGCGATATAGTCGGCACTTTGGCGTACGTACGTGTGTCCGGTTAAAGTTTTTGGTTAAGTTTTTTTGGTTAAAGTTTTTCGTCATACTATATCTTTTTTTTTAGTGTCCATGCCTCGCCACAAGGCGCGACATGCAGGCCGTGGCCATCTAGTATTTAGGTAATAGTTTATATTCAGCGTATGTGGTTTATTTTAGTAAGAGTTTATAATCGGTGTATGTGGTTTATTTAGGTAAGCGTTTATAATCGGCGTATGTGGTATATTTAGGTAAGAGATTTTATCGGCGGTGATGGATATAGGTAAGAGTTTATATTCGGCGTATGTGGTATATTTAGGTAAGAGTTTATAATATGTGTATGTAGTATATTTAGGGGCACCGTAATAATACTAAATATTCAGACGTGGGTGGCAGGTGGGAGAATGCGATAGGTAATTTAACGATCAGGGTTAATCCTTACTGGAATTCCGACTGGAGACCTCGTTTGGCCCTCACATGTCTTTGGCATTTTGTATGTGACAGTTGAATCTGGTTATACCCCTTATGTGAGTATTACGATTATTCGTAATCCTATTTTAGGGGAAGGGGCCAAGTGACTTTGGTGTGGTATGGACTTGGCACCAGGTCAGGTTTTTGGACACAATTTCTTCCAGGAAACATATAAATATCTGCAATGAGTGTCCCAATGTTTATGGTTGGTACGGTTGTACTGCTTATTCTGGAAGTCGGCGTGATGTATCACTAGTCACGTGACCCGATATATTTGGGGATACATTTTTCTCTAAAATACATCATTTTTATGCCAGAATATTTCACATTTTGAACTGCGAAAATACTAAATGGTGATAAGAATATTTGTTTTACCATTTAACATTATAAATCTGAAATTAAATTTGATTTAGCCATTGGAATTTAGTTGTTTGAAGCGTTCAAAAATGATTAAATTATATATGAAAACTGGTCAGATCTGCTCTCCTAGACAGGGGAGATAATTGTATCCCCCCCGGACGAAAGTCGGGGGATACTATGGATTTGACACCGAACATCGTCCGCGTCCGCGTCCGCCGCAGACACTTCTTGTCTGGAGCATAACTCGAACACCCTTTGGAATATTTTCATGAAACTTCACACATGCATAGACCACGATCCGAAGGTGTGTCGCGCATAAGAATGACAACTCTTGCATAGCTAGTTTTTGTCTCACCCGCGAAGCAGAAAGCGAGACATAGGTTTTGCTTTTCCGGAGTCGGCGGCGGCGTCGGCGTCGTCATCATTCAATGTTAAATTTTCGTGCTACGGTCATTGTTCAATGTTAAGTTTTTGTGTTACGGTCATTGCTTCAACACCGTATCAGCTACAGTCATCAAACTTTATATATACTATGATATGTAGATGAATATAGGACTATTAAACAAAATTCCGGGCTCCAGGGTCAAGGTCAAACTCTATTTCTTTCTATGCTACAAACTGAACATTAATGCATGAAGACCCGTTTTCTCCTGTGCTCTGTACACCTTACCTGTAGAGAGAACAATAGCCTTCTCCAGTTGAACACTTGTGCATGTGCAAGCATGTGCAAATGTCCAGACTGACCACTAACTGTCCAGGTAAATTATTACAGGTAATTTATACAGGTAAATTATTATATTACATTTCCGTAAACTGTGTTGACAATATTGTGGAAATATGTGGACCTCTGCAGATATGATATTTAGATAAATATAGGACTATTAACAAACAATTCTGGGCTCGAATAGCGAGCATTATTTTTTTTTTCCTTTTTTTTTTTAAATTCTTTTTCAATTTTTAGCCAGGTTTTTTGAAAAAAAATCCAGGCTATTGGATTGGCGAAAGCCAGGCGGGCGGGCGGCGGCGGGCGGCTTCCACAATCAATGTTAAGTTTTCGTGTTTGAGTCCATTTCTTTGTTACTGTACCACCTAGGACCACCAATCTTTCACAGCTTCATAATCAAGGGGTGCCCACCACATATTACTATCCAACATGTTACTTTTTTCTAACTTGACCCATTTTTTCCGCGCAGTCGACTTAGCCATTTTCAATGTTAAGTTTTCGCGTTTACAATGTTAAGTTTTCGTATTTGAGTCCATTTCTTTGTTACTGTACCAGCTAGGACCACCAAACTTTCACAGCTTCATAATCAAGGGGTGCCCACCACATATTACTATCCAACATGTTACTTTTTTTTTAACTTGACCCATTTTTTCCGCGCAGTCGACTTAGCCATTTTGAATGTTAAGTTTTCGCGTTTACAATGTTAAGTTTTCGTGTTCGAGTCCATTTCTTTGTTACTGTACCACCTAGGACCACCAAACTTTCACAGCTTCATAATCAAGGGATGCCCACCACATATTACTATCCAATTTGTTACTTTTTTTTTTAACTTGACCCAATTTTTTCCGCGCAGTCGACTTAGCCATTTTGAATGTTAAGTTTTCGCGTTTACAATGTTAAGTTTTCGTGTTTAAGTCCATTTCTTTGGTACTGTAACACCTAGGACCACCAAACTTTCACAGCTTCATAACCAAGGGGTGCCTACCACATAAAACTATCCAACATGTGACCATTATTTTACCTTCACCTATTATTTCTACGTAATTGACTTAGCCATTTTCAACGTTAACTTTTTAACGTACGTCTGGTTAATGTTTTTTGGTTAAAAGTTTGTCGTTATACTATATCTCTGCAACTGCTTCGCCCATTACCTTGAAACTTCACATGGGTGTTTATCATCATCCATATTTTCATTCTACCCCCCAACCGTGCGGCCCCTGTGCCCAATGTCAAGGTCAAATTACTTTGAATTTTTTTGTTAAAGTTGTTTTATGTACTATATCTCTGCAACTGCTTCACCCATTACCTTGATACTTCACATGGGTGTTTATCATCATTGTCGCACCCGCTTGCAGAAAGCGCGATATCGTCGGCATTTTGGCATACGTCCGTCCGTACGTCCGTGTGTCCGGTTAAAGTTTTTTCGTTAAAGTTTTTCCATCTACTATATCTATTTGTTTTTAGTGTCCATGCCTCGCCCCCAAGGCGCGACATGCAGGCCACGGCCATCTAGTCTACAAAAAGTGGGTATAATTATCTTACCCAAGTGTCTATGCTTGAAAAAAACCTGGCCTTCGTGGCTTTGCCTCGTTTCTTGTTGTCTAGTAGCACAAGGTCGTAAGTGCTATATACAGACTATTATCATATAATAAAACAATTATTGACTAGTGAGCCATAGAATATAATCTGATATTATATGGCTCACTAGTCAATAATTGTATAATATGTTCAGGCCAGTGAAAATTGCTTTCGGGCCCAGGCTTGAGGTCAAGGCGGGACAAGGCGAGGCATTTGATTCCGCGGAATTCTTTTTTACTTATCTCCCTCTGTTGTTTCATGCACTGATTTCATGTCCGGAGCATAACTCGAACACCCTTTGGAATATTTTCATTAAACCTCACACATGCATAGACCACGACCCAATGGTGTGTCGCACGCAAGAATGACAACTCTTGCATCGTTATATTTTATGCCACCGGGTTTCGAAGAAACGGGTGGCATAGTGTTTCGACCGTCCGTCTGTCCGTCCGTCCGTCCGTCCGTCACATTTTTCGGTTAATCACTGTCACAGTTTCTCAAATATGCTGCAGGTGGCATCCGCGTTCGACAGACGCATTTCTTGTTTCAATTATCTCCCTTTGTTGTTTCCTGCACTGATTTCGCGTCCGGAGCATATCTCGAACACCCTTTGGAATATGTGTTATTAAACTTCACACATGCATAGAAGACGACCCAAAGGTGTCTCGCGCGCATGAATGACAACTCTTGCGTCGTTAATTTCTTCCTGCGTTGTTTCGTGCACTGACTTTGTGTCTGGAGCATAACTCGAACACCCTCTGGAATAGTTTCATGAAACTTCACACATGCATAGACCACGACCCTAAAGGTGTGTCACGCAGGAATGAAAACTTACATCGCTAATTTTTTAGTTATCTCCCTTTGTTGTTTCGTGCACTGATTTCGTGTCCGGAGCATAACTCGAACACCTTTTTTCAAACCACTTGTGTATCTGGGGAGGTGGATACACATGCGCTTGTCGACAAGCGTCCATTTCTAGTTATAACCTGCTGGTGCGTGAAATGGACGATATCCGACTTCCAGAATTTATAAATTATAATACATGCAACACTTTTTTCCCAAAACAAATGGTGTCAATATGTAAACATGTAAATATGTTTCCTTAAAATTCGCACGTCTTTTGAGGTTCAAAATCGCACAGCTTGACGAATATATATTATGTTTGTTGCAAAAATTTAATATATAATCCAGTAAACAGTGAAACCTCACTAAACTGGGCACCCTGGGAGGTCCACAGGGTGTCCGGTTTAGCGAATTTTTACTGTAAATCAGGCATTTGATTATTCCGAGCCATAGTTGTGTGCTATGCGATCACAAACGGGCATTATCACCCGAGATAAATGACCCAAGAAACGCATCAAAATTATGATCCAAAATGTTTCTTGTTGTCCGGTTTAGAGAGGTTCCACTGTATATTGCAGAACAATCGAGCAGCGGCGATGTACAGCGGACTCCGTGGTTTCGGCTGATTTCACAGAAGTTTCTCCTCCATTGGTGGGAGAACCTGCCAAAACTACTGAAAAATCTCAAGTCATTTCAGGATCACAAAACTATACATAAGTTATGACTTCACCGGTAAACCACACTATTGAATAGGTTTGTGGCTGGGTGTTATATTATATTTCTTATGTACATGTATCTATTGTCATTCATAATAAACACATTTTCTAGCAAATCTTCTCGTTATCAATAAGGAGCTTCTCGTATCCGTCAAAAATGGTCACATTTATTTTGTGACCAGTGTTACACAATCATTTGAATTGAAAAACTGGTTGGACCACTATAGGGTTTGAAAGGGCGCCGATAACTCAGGAGCGATATTGGCGAGATATCGCCATGCTGGCTGGGTACCTGCAGAAATGCTATACAAAAATATTTGTATATTCGTTTGTTTTGTTCACTGAAACTACTAAAAATTCCATGTTTCTCATTATCCATGGAATCCGTATATTTGTGTGAATCTGAATTCATATCGGTTGGTCGGAGATGAAAATAAATGGCATAACGAATATTTAATGTTGACCATCCCATGAAACTTGGGGGTGGGTCATGTAATAGTGTGGGTTACATATAGTTGCGACCCTGTTGGTCTGTTTGTCTGTCTTGTCTGTCGATATCTGCTTTAAAGATTTTGGCTGCCAACTATCTTTGTTTCTCTGTTGAGTCAGATTGATTTGAAATTTCGTATACTTATTTTTCATCCACATTTTCATTTTATTTCCCACCCATGCAACACCTATGTTCAAGGTCGGTCAAGGTCAAATGACTTGAAATGTCCGGTTTAGAGATGTTCAACTGTAAATCAGGAAAGCAGGCATATGACCATTCTGATACGTATGTGCGTGCTTTGCAATCATGAACATACATTAACATCTGAGATAAATGGCCAAGAATCCCATCAAAATAGGATCACAGATGTTTTCTTGGTGTTCGGTTTAATGAGGTTTTACTGTAGTGTATTCGTACCTATTGTCTGTCACACAAGCTTTTCTTTGGTGGGTGGCAGGTGGGAGCATGCGATGGGTAATTTAACGATCGAGGTTCATCCATACCGGTATCCCAAACGGAGACCTGGTTTGGCCCTCCGGCATGGCAAACAATGCAGAACCAGGGACCTGTTTCATTAAACTTCATACGACCAAAAGGTTTGTACAAATATGTCTATAAATTTGCTTAACACATTAATGTGGTTCACCAATGCTACCATTTTCTACCTACATGTAAGGGTCATTAAACATGAAATAATCCACCAAAGATTTCCCATCATCGGCTGCTAATGCAACTACTTCGTCAATTTTAGTTTTGCACTTAAACTTCTTAGTCGTAAGAAGTTTAGTGAAACGGCCCCTGATCACACTATCTATCTGCCCAGTCTTACCTGTTTCTATACCTATCTGTTTTCAAGTTTAGCCAGTCCGTCTTATATGTGGGTCCCGGCAGGCATACCCGAGGAATTAGATAGATTTCCAGAGGCGGGAATTAGACAGCCAAACTATTTCCGCGAGTGGAGATATTAGATGTCCACAAGTCAGCTACACGTATACCGGGTACGAACACGGTGCTCCTGGCGCCGGTTAGAAAGTTTGTTGGTGTTTAACGGCCTATCAATAGCTAAGATCATTTAAGGCTGGGTCCATATTCAACCTGCTGCATGTGGGGGGATCCCAAAATCGGAACAGAATATTTATATCGAATAAAATACATATTCAGCCCTGCAATTAGAATAATAAAAAGACCTGATGCCATGTCCATACCACATCAAAGCCACTTAGCCGCTTCCCCTAAAAGTAATAGGATTATTAATAATCATATTACTCATATAAGGGGTATAGCTAGCTTCAACTCTCGCATACAAGAAAGCCAAAGACGTACATGAGGGCCAAACCAGGTCTCCGGGAAGGATGAATCCCGATCGTTAACATACCCATCGCATTCTCCCACCTGCCGGTTAAGTAAGACAGGATTAGTACCGAATAACAGGAATTAGAAATCTACGAAAGTACAATAGTGTTTTTCCTTTATTTTGGTAATTACTCCATGTATAATAAACACATGATCGACCGTTGATATATATTTTTTAAATCCCGTTTGAGACTGTGACTGGATATGTGGTTGTGACTGGAGAATTGGGGATTATCGGTTTTGCGACCAGTGTACATCCAGATCAGCCCGTGAATCTGCACAGTCTGATCAGGATCTGCACTGGTCGTCATTCCATCAATGAAACATCCGTCATTCTTCTAACAAGCAATATATGCATTTAGATCGCTATCATGCCGCACGAGTGTGCTATTTGATCAGGATCTACACTGGTCGTCATTCCATCAATGAAACATCCGTCATGCTTCTAACAAGCAATATATGCATTTAGATCGCTATCAGGCCGCACGAGTGTGCTATTTGATCAGGATCTACACTGGTCGTCATTCCATCAATGAAACATCCGTCATACTTCTAACAAGCAATATGCATTTAGATCGCTATCAGGCCGCACGAGTGTGCTATTTGATCAGGATCTACACTGGTCGTCATTCCATCAATGAAACATCCGTCATGCTTCTAACAAGCAATATATGCATTTAGATCGCTATCAGGCAGCACGAGTGTGCTATTTGATCAGGAGCTACACTGGTCGTCATTCCATCAATCCAACATTCATCATACTTCTAACAAGCAATATATGCATTTAGATCGCTATCAGGCCGCACGAGTGTGCTATTTGATCAGGATCTACACTGGTCGTCATTCCATCAATGAAACATCCGTCATGCTTCTAACAAGCAATATATGCATTTAGATCGCTATCAGGCAGCACGAGTGTGCTATTTGATCAGGAGCTACACTGGTCGTCATTCCATCAATGAAACATTCATCATACTTCTAACAAGCAATATATGCATTTAGATCGCTATCAAGCCGCACGAGTGTGCTATTTGATCAGGATCTACACTGGTCGTCATTCCATCAATGAAACATCCGTCATGCTACTTACAAGCAATATGCATTTAGATCGCTATCAGGCCGCACGAGTGTGCTATTTGATCAGGAGCTACACTAGTCACATTTATAAGTCCTATTTCTCCAGTCACAGCCACATACTTATTTAAGGTCTCACCAATTGTACATAACAATACAACTATACAGTATATTTACGCATATGTGTTGCACAATTTTCCATGCTAGATTGTACGTAGAATTACGAGAGACGATATGTAAATATGTACAAACAGAATAAACACCCACATTTACATATTTACTAAGAATTAGCCTTTTTATTTCCTGAAAGTTTGTCCAGTATTGATTTTATTGCGTAAAAACAATTTCCCCAATGTTGACTCCTCTCCCAACTCTTCCACCTCCCATGTTAAATGCCCATAGAGAATTCATTTTTTTTGTAATACAATCAATAGTTGACCAAATTTCACGAAATAAAAAGAAGGCTCAATCTTAAAGTTTGCTAAAATGTAATAATATTGAAAACATATTGTTTGGGCATTGTTTATATAGCCATAAACTTTTGACAGCTTTCGTGAAACAGACAGTAGTAAACACATTGCCGTCAAAGGATATACTTTTTTGTTTGTTGCAAAATCTGATTGTTTTCCGTAATATAATACAGGGATCCGATAAGGATTAGTAATGGAGTATTGTCACTCCATATTTATGAAACAATTGGGTATTTCAATATTTAAATTGGGTAAAATAAAATAACACTGCTGTTTACATATCAGCAGACAGCAGTTATTGAATAGTTTGCTTCTAAATGAAAACATGTCTTGACAATTCATTAGAATTGTCTCCTTGGAGACAATTCTAATGAAATACCAAGATTTGTTTTCATGGAAAAATAAGAAAAACATGCTATATTTGTGGTCGGTTTATTGTTTTCTGCAGCATGATAAAGGCACCACAATTTTGTATTGCATTTTGATACTCGCTGCTTCTGATTTCAAACGGGTTTTTGGCAATTTTAATTGGGTTTTTAAGCAAATACGCAGCTTATCTGGAGCACTGATATATGTTCTCACCACTTATTTGTATTGTCAAGACGGTTCAAATGAATGGTGACAACATATATTTTTGAGAAGAAGGAAAGAAAATCGGGATATTTTTCTTGAAAATCTTGCACTATATGTACTTTTAATTGTAATTGTAGTGGTTAAATTTTCTTACAGGTACATTGTACATGCCCACTCAGTAAGCACAAACTGTTCTTTATAGGAATTAAATAAGTGTATAATTGTGTCACTATTCCATCAGTTCTAAAGATTACGAGTGCCCGCTATACAGATATAATCATTCAGTAATATTTATTTTACTGATAGGGACGCGCGTTGGTATCGGGCTATTTTCATATGCAAATGAGGCATGATATTTTTTTAAATATTTATACTATTTAAATGAGTCACCTGAAAAAATAATATTTTCGACAGATTATAAAGTATGATAATTGCACATCAAAAAATAACTACAGAGAACAAATAGTAATGTCCGTTAAAATTTTAAGGAAATACGGTTATCACACCTGATATCAGTCACAGGTGGAAGACTCGGACCTGTGACACAAAGAAAATGAACATTACACAAAAATCCATTAGCCCACCCATTTGGTCTCATACAGTACTATCTTCTCTTATAGAAAGGTGGAAAACAATATGGCTATTAAAGAAAGAGTCCTCTCGTTTCCGACTCGCACAAACACAATAAACATCGATTGAATGTATGACTTCTGTTCGTCCAATTGTGATCGTTCACCGATCTAAAAACCACTTTTTTCCTAATTTCATTGCCTTTCATTCATGATTCGCGTACTATCAGATTGCTTCCGGAATCCCGAAATGGGAAAGTCCTCGCGGTCCTATTTTTAGGTTTAGCCAATCAGAGATGTTCTTACATAGACGCTTCGGTGCTTGTATTATGGAAGATGGTGCATCGACCCTGTTCCAGATAATGAACGAAATTAGACAAAAAATTGTTTTTTTAGATCGGTGAACGATCACAATTGGCCGAACTGTGTATGGTTGGAGTTTCTAATGTATATTGTCATGGTGCACGCCTTTAGTTTGAGCTGGCGATCAGCTATCGGCCAAATGTGACCGATAATCCACGCCAGACGGCCTCCAATTCTGTGTGAGATTCTTTCGTACGCGCAAATTTCGCTTTGGATGGGGTATACAAAATGCGAATAACTGAATAAATGCTGGAAACAGCGATTTGAAGCGAGTATATTCACACACCTAATACCTTTATAGATTGCCAGAGACAGAAGTCATACATTTAATCGATGTTTATTGTATTTGTGCGAGCCGGAAAAGAGAGGGTTCTTTCTATAATAGCCATATTGATTCTCACCTTTCTATATAGAAGATGGTACTGTACGAGATGAGTGAGCGAGTGAATAGGGTTTAACGTCCGCTTTTCTGACATAGAGGTACAAGCCTCAGGGAGTCTACACGCAGACGGGTCAACGGGGTCGAGTCCCGTATCCACCTGTCCAAGGGGGGTAAATCCCAACTTCAGAACTCAATATTTACAATCAAAATATATATTCAGTCCTGAAATTAGAACAACCTGATCTGGTGCCAGGCCCTCGCCACACCAGCATCATTTATCCCATCCCCTAAAAGTAATAGGATGAGCGCTAATCTTACTTTTATATATGGGGCATAGCCCGACTCAACTCTCACATACAAGAAAGCCAAAAATGCACATGAGGGCCAAATCCGGTATAGTGGGTTCCGGAAAGTATGAACCCAATCGTTAAGCCAGTTTAGTCGCCTTTTACGACAAGCAATGGCTACTGCAGCACTATTCTCAGGATCAGTTGATCCCGCCCCGGTGCCTGCACGGGGCTTGTACGAGATGAAGTGGGTGGGGTAATGGGATTTTTTTAATATGCATTTTTGTCCCGCCTGCTTTAGCAGAAGCGGGACATAGGCATAGCTTTTCCGTCGGCGTCGGTGGCGTCGTCGGCGGCGGCGTCAACATTTCACGTTAAGTTTTTGCGTTTAGGTCAGTTTCCAGAAAACTATAACTCCTACGACCTCCATACTTGGTACACATCAACACTGTGGTGTAACCATCTCACACAGAGGGAACCCATGTGACCTTCACCTACTTTTCATGGTTCATTGACATACTTTTCACATGCATTCAACGTTAAGTTTTTGCGTTTAGCTCTGTTTCTAAAACTTAGTGCTCAGGTTAATTCATTGTAACTTCTGTTTCCCTCAATGGAATGCTTTAATATTCCATACATGCATTTGTAACAACATCTCGCATCATTCTACAGAAATCCCATTGTGCCCGCTAACCCCAAAGGTCAAGGTCACTGACTTAGAAATTTCCGTGTTTGGAAAAGTTAACGCTCGGTTTAATGTATTACAACTTCTGTTTCCCTTGATGGAATGCTTCGGTATACATCAACACTGTGGTGTAACCATCTCACACAGAGGGAGCCCATGTGACCTTGACCAAGTTTTCATGGTTGATTGACCTACTTTTCACATGCATTTAACGTTAAATTTTTGCGCTTAGCTCTGTTTCTAAAACATAACGCTCAGGTTAATTCATTGTAACTTCTGTTTCCCTCAATGGAATGCTTTAATATTCCATACATGCATTTGTAACAACATCCCGCATCATTCTCCAGAAAGCCCATGATGCCCGCTAACCCCAAAGGTCAAGGTCACTGACTTACAAATGTCCGTGTTTGGAAAAGTTAATGCTCAGTTTATGCTTTAATATTCCATACATACATTTGTAACAACATCCCGCATCATTTTACAGAAAACCCATGTTGCCCGCTAGCCCAAAGGTCAAGGTCACTGACTTACAAATTTCTGTGTTTGGAAAAAAAGTTAACGCTCAGTTTATGCTTTAATATTCCATACATGCATTTGTAACAACATCCCGCATCATCCTACAGAAAGCCCATGGTGCCCGCAAACCCCAAAGGTCAAGGTCGCTGACCTAGAAATTTCCGTGTTTGGAAAAGTTAACGTTCAGTTTATGCTTTAATATTCGTTTGGAAAAGTTAACGCTCAGTTTATGCTTTAATATTCCATACATGCATTTGTAACAACATCCCGCATCATTCTACAGAAAGCCCATGATGCCCGCTAACGCCAAAGGTCAAGGTCACTGACTTAGAACTTTCCGTGTTTGGAAAAGTTAATGCTCAGTTTATGCTTTAATATTCCATACATGCATTTGTAGCAACATCCTGCATCATTCTACAGAAAGCCCATGGTGCCCGCTAACCCCAAAGGTCAAGGTCACCGACTTAGAAATTTCCGTGGAAAAGGAAAAAGTTAACGCTCAGTTTATGCTTTGATATTCCATACATGCATTTGTAACAACATCCCGCATCATTCTACAGAAAGCACATGTTGCCCGCTAACCCCAAAGTCAAGGTCACTGACTTAGAAAAATGTTCGTGTTTGGAAAAGTTAACGCTCAGTTTATGCTTTAATATTCCATACATGCATTTGTAACAACATCCCGCATCATTCTACAGAAAGCCCATCATTCTACAGAAAGCCCATGGTGCCCGCTAAATCCCCAAAGGTCAAGGTCACTGATCTTAGAAATTTACGTGTTTGGAAAAAAAAAATTAACGCCCAGTTTATGCAATTAATTATTCCATACATGCATTTGTAGCAACATCCCGCATCATTCTACAGAAAGCCCATGGTGCCCGCTAACCCCAAAGGTCAAGGTCACTGACCTAGAAATTTACGTGTTTGGAAAAGTTAACGCTCAGTTTATGCTTTAATATTCCATACATGCATTTGTAACAACATCCCGCATCATTCTACAAAAAGCCCATGGTGCTCACTAACCCCAAGGTTATTACAAGCTCCATATATACTATCAAACTGCGCCAGGCGGGACATTTTGCTCCGCGGAGCTCTTGTTTTTGGTGTCATAGTTCCGAGTCTTCCATCTGTGATATCAGTGTGGAAAGTTACGTCTGATATCAAATGTATAATAATGACAATCAATACGTGGGGTAATGGTGAATGAATGTTTATTTTGCCAGAACCTGTCTCAGATGATGTCTCTGATATAAAGAACAGTTTCTGCCTTCTTAGTGGGCATGTACCTTTAAAACTAAGATGAATGTTTTCCCCGCCAATACAGCTGTGATAGCAGTATACATTGTAGTAGCAAACCGACGCTCGAGTATATACATTTCCATAGAATATGTCGGGATCGAAACCAGTTAGTGATTGGCTGAGCCGGAGCACACCTGAGATGTTGCTCAGGCTCAGCCAATCAGAATCATTATTAGAAGTTCATACAGTTGACCTTGAAATAGAAACATGTCACGATATGGTAAAACCGGGCTTATTGAAATTTACACCAATGTAGACCCAGATCAGCCTGCGCATCCGCGCAGTCTGATCAGGGTCTACGATTTGGTCTACATATTATTTAACACCAACCACCGGGAACACAAGGCTAGTTGTTATCAGGAGGAATGAGCGGTCTGGCTGATCAGGATCTACACTAGTGACTCGTGGAATAAGGCCGGTTTTGTCAGATCCAGGCACAAAGTTCACTACGTAGTCCATGTCGCCATGACAGGTAACATAGGGAACATAGGCGACTATTTTAGTTTGTATGCACGACAGTACGGTGGCTGGTACATTGTGACTATAAGTGTGCTGTCGCTATGTCTATACGTCAGGTACAGCGGCACCATCACCCCGTCAGCAGACGACAGGACGACCCTGTGCCGACTGCCGTCCTTCCGCAGCACGTGTACGTCATGGGAATTCTGACAGCAGACGATAACATTGTCGTCCCCGTCAGCCGCCAGTCCGCGTGGATAGCTCATTTCCTCGTGGTCCACACTGTAAATCAGATCCCCGCCATTGGTGAAGCACGCTATACGACCTTTGAGACTATAGTCGGTGACAAACACGTGTCCCCGTGCACCGACAGTTATGTAGTTTGGATTCCTAAATGTGCCTGTACCGCGGGCGTCCAGTCCGATACACCGGGTCACCGTGCCACGCTTGTCCAGGACCTGCACATGGCCGCCGAAGTGGCATGACATCACAGTGACGTAGATGTGGCCCCCGTGGACGGCCACGCCCCAGCACGGCAGACTGGTGTTGATGGTGCGGCCGGCCCGGAGTGCGCCGTCAACGTGGATCCACTGAAGCTGACTACTGTTATGCATTGTCATGATTGCTCCATTGTCGCCGTCGGTGGCCACGTCCAAGGGCCGACATTTTAACTTCAGGGTTGCCTGTACGGTAAGGTTTCTATCAAGAAGAATGACCTGCTGCTGTATGTAACCAGCGAGAATTATCCTCCCGTCTGACAGTACTGCCGCCCCAGTGATGGCGCCGTCAGGAACGTTAATTTCGGTCGACGACTCCATTTCCATGTCGGTGAACGACTTCCGGGTGGACGCAGGGCGGATTGGACCAGATGCAGACCCTGGTGGAGCTACACAGTCGGCCTTTGTACGGTCAATGTCCACCGTGCCTAACCGGTCAACACAAGTGAGCACATCGGCCAGTGTACGTGATGGCTGGAATGTAATGTTGACCGCATATATATCCTGTTCCAGATCGGACACCGTGGGTTCGAGCGATTTTAGTGTTTTGTACATTTTGTGAGCAGCAATTACACTGGTCACGCCATCTGCCGCGGCTTTAGCCTCGTCAGCAGTCCTCAGCTCTGTCTCCACTTTGGGAATTAGACCGCTGTACGCCTTGACATCGTCCAGCATTACGTCCTTCTCGGCCCTGACGACTTTCTTCATAGCTGCCAGCATTTCCATTGCCAATCGTTCTACCAGTTCTACAACGTCCGTCTTAAACTGATTCACCTCGTCTTCAAACGACTTTTGTAGCTTCGTCATCTCCTCAATACTCTTCTTCCGCCCATTCTGCAGATTCCCGATCCGTTCTCTCAGTTCGGTCATTGACCCAAAGACCTCGGCCAGTCGCTGCCCGTGTCCAGCTGCCGCGTCAGTAATGGACGTTACCTGGCATTTCCTGTGATTTATATGTTTACAAGTTTCACAGAACATTAATTCGTGTGTCTGACAAAACCAGCGGATATCTTTGTCTGGGTGCTCTTCACAATATGTCAGAGGAAGTCTCACATCGCGTCCACCAATTAACGGCAAGTCACTCCCGGAAAGCAAGGTGTGATTTCTCGACATTTTGAAACTTTTGTGACTCGCGGCACAGTCTGTACACATATACTCGTCACACTGCCTGCAGAACGTGTCCGCGTCTTTAACCAGTCCCGTCTCATTACATGGACCACACTTTTTTACGCCGCCTTTCGACATTGTGTCACTATATTTCCGCCCTCCAACACTCGCCATTTTGAAGTATTGTTCACACTGAGATTGTAAATCCGTGTCAGAAAGATACGAGCCGTCAGGGTTGTATATAACTATTGACACTCGACTTTTAATCGCTGTGTAGTACACTGAATGTCGATCGATATGAAGAAACGCATCTTGTCACCTCATATCACGTAATTATCTACATGTAATCGTTTATTTTCCCGTTTGGTTTAAAGATACATGTCCCTCAGTATATAGTGAGTGAGTGAATAGGGTTTAACGTCCGCTTTTCTGACATAGAGGTACAAACCTCAGGGAGTCTACACGCAGACGGGTCAACGGGGTCGAGTCCCGTATCCACCTGTCCGAGGGGGGTAAATCCCAACTTCAGAACTCAATATTTACAATCAAAATATATATTCAGTCCTGAAATTAGAACAACCTGATCTGGTGCCAGGCCCTCGCCACACCAGCATCATTTATCCCATCCCCTAAAAGTAATAGGATTAGCGCTAATCTTACTTTTATATATGGGGCATAGCCCGACTCAACTCTCACATACAAGAAAGCCAAAAATGTACATGAGTGCCAAATCCGGTATAGTGGGTTCCGGAAAGTATGAACCCAATCGTTAAGCCAGTTTAGTCGCCTTTTACGACAAGCAATGGCTACTGCAGCACTATTCTCAGGATCAGTTGATCCCGCCCCGGTGCCTGCACGGGGCCTCAGTATATAGGCACAAAGGGATAGGAAGGAAATGTTGCATAATTGTGTCACTATTCCACCAGTTCTAAACATTACAAGTGCCTGCTATACATAATATAATACTATAATGTGTTGAAACGAAATAACTGAAATCATTAGAACGAATTTGAATGTGTTAGAAAGAATTAGAATGCGTTCTAACGAATTCCAATTCGTATGAACGAAATAATTGAAATCGTTACAACGAATTCGGATGTGTTACAATTTAACGCCACGTAACAGTCACGTATTTTCTTGCGAAGAATATATTTTTTATACAGATTTTAAAGGCACATGCCCACACAGTAGGCACAACATGTTCCTTATAGGAATTACATAAGTGTATAATTGTGTCATTATTCCACGTGTGCCCGCTATACAGATAAACTCATTTAGTAATATTCATTTTACTGATAGTGACGCACGATGGTATTAGGATATTTTCATATGCAAATGAGGTATGATATTTTTTAATTAGTTATACTAATTAAATGTGTCACCTGAAAAAATAATATTTTCGACAGATCATAAAGTATGATCATTGCACATCAAAAAGTAAATAAAGATAATAAATAGTAATGGCCGTTAACATTTTAAGGAAGCACGGTTATCGCCCCTGATATCAATGTGGACATTTACATTGGATATAAAATGTATAATAATGCCAAGCAATACGTGGGGTAATGGTCATTGAATGTGTATTTTGCCAGAAAATGTCTCAGATGATGTCTCTGATATAAAGAACATTGTATGCCTACTGAGTGGGCATGTACCTTTAACAATGTTAATGTTTCGTGTATAATATCCAGCAGGTATACTGTTATATAGCTATTTTAGGTCTTGTGATTTTTTCGGCTACATTGTTTGAACCAAGGTTTTTTTTAATTTATAGTCCACATACAACAAAACTGGGGTTGGTTCCATTTTATTCTACAAGCCATGTGGCCGCCATCTTGAAATTCAAAATGGCCGACATTGAAATTTATATGTTGAGGTCAAAGTCATTATGTGTGGTGTTTTTGCAGCGGAAAACACATTATTATGGACTAGAAATATTGGCAGGATGAGTTCAATACATTTTGGCATACAAGCCATTTTAGTTTTAAAATGGCCGCAATTTCAAAATTGGAAATCCAGTATTTATTTTAACATTTTTGAATGTCGTGGTAAGATTTTGTTTTTTCCTTCCGGTTATACTCATATTTCTTTGATTATTGCTAACTGGTCTTGTGTTAAGAGTAATCTTTATTTTCAAATTGACCACCGAAACTAAGTGTGTTATGTACATCGCCACATCAAAGATTTGTGGCACATTCTAGTATTTCCGTGGCTGTAGTTATGTTCTTGATATTGTGATTGGAACGCGGCCGCATGGCCGCCATTTTGAATTTCAAAATGGCCGCCATTGAAATTAATTTATATTTACGTCAACGTTATATGGTGTTTTTTATTATTATTTATTATGGAATAAGACATATTGGCATTAATTATTTAAGTATATTTTAAAACGGCGGTCATATTATTTTTAAAATGGCCGACATTTAAACTTGACAATATAATAGTTATTATACATGTTTAATGCAGTGGTGATATTTGTTTCTTCTGCTTATACTCATAATACAATGAACAAAAACTGTTGAGATTATTGCTAACTATTACAGTACCAGACGCCAGACCAGACGCCATTATCTTCAAAATGGCCGCTGGAAATAAGTGTGTCGCATACATTGCCACTTTAAGGATTTACATCTATTACGTATTGTTGTATTACGTATGTACATGTACATGTATTTCGTATTGTTGTGGCTTATAGTTATGTTTCTTCAAATAATATCTTGGTCAGCACATGTGTTTTCCTTTAAAATAAGAAGATGAAAATATGGCAAACCATCCATTTTATCCAATAAAGTGTATATTATGGTATTGTACATTGCATTGAAAAGTTAAATACTCGTGTTCTCCATTGCTGCATGAGAAAGCGTCTGTTACGGCGATATGATGCACCATCTGCAGTCTGTAAGATCTGGCATTGTGCTAGCAGACTGCAACTGGTCTCAACTTAACAGTTTGCTGTCTGTATGGAGTCCAGCTTAGTCGCCAGTGTTTAGCTATTTTAATTTTATAGCTACCATTATTTTATCATAGTGTTTCTTGCTCTGTTGATGACTGGATCTGATCTTGTCACAAATCTAAACATGTATTGGAAATACCTGCTCACGAGTGCTCAGTAAACTGGATAGAAATATAGGTATGCACATTCACCCTTCACCTTTTGTTCTTACGAAACTGTGTTGCACAATGATTACTGTTCGCCCAGCTAAACCACTGGGGCCCGTTTCACTAAACTTCGTACGATTAAAATGTTCGTAAGTGCAAATTTGGAATCGTCTGGAAATTTCAATTGATGGATTTACATTTATTGATCATAGGTTGCATGTGCAGCCCATGCTCAATAAATGTAAATTCAATAATTGTTTACAAGAAAACATTGTTAATGTGAAATTTACAGAATATCATAAGTTAGCACTTACGAACGTTTTAGTGGTAATAAGTTTAGTGAAACGCCCCCTGGACCTTGGCTACTTCATCTGACACATGTGTACTTGATACACTATGCTTACTGTAAATCGCTCAACTGTCCAATGACCATTTTGGAGTTCATGCTGTGTGACTGTTGTTGTTAACAGTTACCAGAAATTATTTTCACTCCATGTGGAAATGTTTGTAGCAACAGTTTGTCATGGGTGACCTTGTACATAGTGTGATATCAGAGTTTCTTTGGCATTTCAGTTTCTATCTTCAATCTTCCTACAATTTTACCAGAACATAATATCTTGCGCTCGTATAAGACATGTCTGAATGCCGAGATGGCCATTGTGCACGGCTTGGGCATTTTGGAGTAAGAATTATGTGTTTAGATCCTTTCAGTTTATTTCTGTAATCCCATAACGCCACTATTTTCTGCGGACATTGCGTTCTGAAATTGAGTTTAGACTCGTTTTTCTAGCAGAATCAATTGTGCATCTTACTCAGTCAAGTTTGCAATTTCTTGCAACTCGTGATCACTGACAGGTAAGTTCGCAAATACTACACGTACCTGTGAATGCATACCCTTAATAAAGTTAGAATATATGTTTGTTACTGACTGGTGGGATAGTGTATCAGTAACTAGTATGTTTTTGCCAGAAACTTGTTTCATGGACAGGCCATATTGCTTCAGCAGCAGTAACATATCCTGTAATATGTGACGACATGAACATAGTATTTAATTCTTGGATATGAGAGGCAAGTGATCTTACTCCACTTGAACAGTCAGTCCGTACACATAACGAAACCTTTTTCGGCCAAATAACATGCCTCATTATTCATGTTCAATCATGAGCATATTATTTTTCTGCGAGAATAAACGATATGGAAGCATTAGTCATTGGCTTGCCTTTGTGACACACCATAATGCAGTGTCTCTGGCTCTGTCAGGTCATAATATGACAATTTCAGCAAGTGAAACGCAATTTGGACCATCAAAGCACTAATCACTTTTATATTGACACAGGAGTTGTGATCTCTTAAGACCATATGGTAATCGTAAATAATGACAATGACCATGGAATAATACTGCCTTTTCAAAGTGGCCCTTTTTCAACAGTTTCCTGCTTACAATTCTGTATTATGTATAGAGTGTATTCAACCTCTCCAACAGTGTTATGGCAATCAATCTGAGATTTTGCACACGTCGTCTACACATACTGAACATGTGAACATTGTGTTTTAATGCCGAAAAAGTCATTTAATCACACAAATTCTGCCTTTTCGACAGTTCTTCTGCACTTTCCTGCATACAAGTTTGTATACGGTATTTATTTTATGTAAGCAACTCCTTTGACCGCATTTTGAGTGTGATTGTACCGGCACTGCCTTTCAGGAACTCTAATTCAGATTCAGGTGATGAAACTGATTGAAAGCACTGTATCCATAATTAAGAAAAGTCCTGCATACACACAGTGGCCATTTTGAAATATAACATGTTTGTCATAAACAGTGACTTGAAATTGACTTTATTCATAATTTACTTTCCATAATGATTATAGTCTGGGAAAAATCAGTCCAAATGGTTTGTGCATGATTATAAGAATTATATGATTTTCACGACAGCCATTTTGAAAATTAGAATACAATAGGAACAACTCATATTGTCATTGATGATACACATAACGTTTGTTTCGAGAACGTAGCAAGACAGTTAACACAACCTAGCTATAAATACACTTTACAAAAGACAGTACGTAGTGAAGACATAATAAATAGTATTTACATAGAGGCCATTTTGAAAATATGTCCGCCATTCCAGTTGTCAGAAAAAGTGGAACCAACCCCAGTTTTATTATTTGAAGTTTGTAGATGGCATAGCCGGAAAAAACCAACCCATCTGCATTATAAATGTAGATATGAATATTACAATATATTGTATACGATTTCATGGCGGTCATTTTTAAATCTAAGATGGCCGCCATGGGGGGTTGTAAACATTGAAAATAACACTGGTGTTGTTGTTGTTTGTGGTCAAAAGATGATTATCACTAAAAAAAGAATCAATATTCTACCTGTATTAGAAGTGTATATATAATGAATATAGCATTTCAGGGCGGCCACTTTGAAATCCAAGATGGTGGCCAAAGGAATTGTCAACAAAATGGAACCAACCCCAGTTTTGTTCTTCGTGCTCTAAAGATGACAAAAAACATTGGTTACAAGAATAGAGCAAAAACAAATGCAAATCTATATAACCGTATACACTAAAGTGCATGTCACATGCAATCAATTGTCATTTTCTTCTAAAACGGAGTAACTATACATGTGGCAAATTAAACAGAACTCCAGATAAGAGGCGTATTTTAGCTGAATACGCATTGATTATCAGCAGTGAGAGAAAACCCGTAATTATCAGATTACAAATAATACACCGTGAAGAGAACACCCGTAATCACCGCGTGCACTGTCCCGCACTGTGGAAATTCTGGAACTACTTTCGCGAGTTGTAAACGGAAGTGACCTCCCGAGCGTGTGACGCGTGTCTGCATTCCACAAGATGGCTCAGTTGACGGACTGGGATTGGCAAGAAATAGATTTTCTACTCAGTCAATCGGATTTCGAAGATCTACCAAGTCCAGAAATACCGACAATCACCAAACAAACCAAAACAGGTTTAAATCTTAAGTTTTCCCATCCAAATTCTCTGCCAATCTGCAAATCATTGGCAGACATATATCAAATTCTCCCAACCTCTGGCAATGTTGACATTCGTAACAGGAGAAATGGGACTTTATGCCATTTGTAACCAGAATCTAGCCACGGGTCTGCTCTGTTCGGCATTCAGTCAATAATACATGCATGTGCGGCATGCTTCTACCAAACTGTGTCAGTATATCTACTCAGCACAGTGAGAATTATATTTCTCCGACAACCGGTGTTTATAGATAGAACCCCAGGCGATTCAAGTGTCCTATCCACATTCAGAGCCCCCCCCTGATGCTATTATAAATGTCTATATATCCTTGCGTGTCCGATAATCGTGAACCTAAGCATATATAACGCATTAATAGCTATACCATAAACACAACATCAACTTCAAACATACTTACCATTTGTTTTATCATCGAATGTGTCTAAGATGCGCATAATCACAAAATATTGCTGAAATAACACTGCATAACAGAGAGAAATACTGCATGCATATTTGCGAGGAGGCCGCCATTGAATGTACTCAATTTCGTAATACACATTTCCCAGCATGCAATTCGTTTGTGTTTACACAGGAATTGATGGAAATAGGCCAAGATGAATTTAATATTGGTTTATAGTCCCACTTTTGATAATGCAGTGACCTTTTATTTTTTAAATTATTATTATTTGCTATTAATTAATCATTTTTAATGGGAAGTATTAAAAATATAAATTAACAAAAATTGCTTCATTATTCATAGACACATTTTATGGGACATAATATAAACATGGTATGTGAACAAATGTGTGCATGCAGAATACTAGAATACCAAGGAATCATGTAGTGATTTGATAATATAACATGTATTCACATTGTCATAGGGAAAATACACACACTATGTCAAACATAATTGATACTGTTGGCAACAAAAATCATGGATATTTTGTGTAGAAATTGAAGGAAAAAAAAAATTGGCAATAAAAATACAAGGAGGACGACAAAACCCAATAAAAAAAACATCATGGCCTTAATCAAACCGGAAGTTGCTAGACGCAGTGTAGGGGTCAATGAACTTGTCCTGACAAGTTTACAGGACGATCATACGAAGTACTAATACAAGAATTTTGACTTTTGTTGCCATGGATATATGGGAATAGTGAATTTTATCAATTTTAAGTAACTTGTAGAACAATGTGTGTTACTTTACTTGTTTCACACGCATTTTTTCTGGACTGAGCATTTTTGATTTTTGACAGCAGAAGATCAGATGTCAATATTTACATCCGGGTTTTCATGCATACGTCAAAACACGCGAGTAAGGACCGAGGTATCCCAAAACACGAAGATAGAGACTTCACGAACTTAGAACACTACACGATACGTACTGGTATAGTCGGACCAGATTGATTTATCTTAGGGGCTATGTGGGTGTTGATTTCAATCACCTGTGATCACAAAGCCAAAGAAAATATCCTGAAATTGGATAATTGGTTTATATAAAATGCCCTTCAATTGTGTTAATGACGGCCTGGCAACAGCTATGGTAATTTTCTGCTCGGTTAATGTGGTTGAATTCCATATTTCACCTGACTTAATGTTGCGAAATTTCCAAATCCAATAGAGGATATTCCATCGTACATTTTGAATAGGGGAAATAATACAGGAGTGTGCGTCCAAGCAAAGAGTGAGCGCAGCGAACGAGTTGCTTGCACAGAAGCCGACGGACACGAGTGTATTATTTCCGCTATTCCACATATGTTTGCTTTTATTGGAATAAACAACATTTTGGGATAATATATTTATTTTGGAACATAGTATATGTGCGTATTGGAGTAAATGTTAGCACTTATTTTAGCAGCATACACAGTGATTATCTAAAGTTTGAGTACAAATGTACTTAAACCGAGTACAAATGTACTCACACAAATGTGAAAATATGCATTGATTTACAAATTAAGTATTGAAAATACTGTAATATACAAATTAAGTATTGAAAATACTGTAATAAAGTTGAATTTTACTTAGTTGAGCTGCAAATGCAATTTGCAGCTGAAATAAGTGAATATTTAAATATGTTTTTTTATGATTTGTTCCATATTTAATAAGGAAGAAAATCAATAATACATTTGTAAAAGTCAAATACGTATTGAATTTGAAATATGGGGGAAGGGGATACCTATACTTGGGTTTTTGGGCTTTAAAAGCACTTTGGGATATCACCAATTCTAATAGGTCTCCTGTGACATCACCCATCACATGCCTTCAAATGTGTGATTATCAATGCGAAATATGAATGAATGCTATCACCCACTCGATTATGTGATATCTTCCTTTCCAATAGGTGATATCATCTATTGTAATGTGTGTTATCACCCATTTGAATAGTTGATATCATTAATTGTAATGGGTGATATCAACTATGCATTTTGAAGTGATGATATTACTACTTTGAATACATAGAGGATATTCCATCGTACATTTTGAATAGTGGGAAATAATACACGAGTGTGCGTCGGCTTCCGCGTAAGCAACGAGTGAGAGTAGCGAATGAGTTGCTTGCACGGACGCCGACAGACACGAGTGTATTATTTCCGCTATTCAAAAATGTACGATGGAATATCCTATTCATTACACTAGCACGGCGGATATATATGCACATTTAGTCTATTTTTTGAGATTATAATCAATTAATTGTGATGTGCGTATGAATAGTTATACAATGACGTGTTTTCCCGCGTTTTGACGTTACGTTGTGTGACGTCAAATGTGACGTCATGTAAACTTTTTGAAATCCAAATTACGCAGCTGTTTCTATGAACCAGATATATTTGAGTACATGTTTGGAATGTGTTCAATCACATTAACATCAAAAACGTTGTTTTGACTGTAATAAAAATTAAACATTTTGCATCATGGTAGCTCGTGGTTTCCAAGAAAACAGGCGCGTAATTACGGGTGTTCTCTTCACCGTGTATTATTTGTAAGGAGTTGATTACGGGTTTTCTCCCACAGCGAAACCCGTGCAAATAATTTGCAAGAGTAATAAATGGTATTCACACTTTTGTGTTGAATCCGCGAATGGGTCATTTTGAATTGGTGATATGACAAATTTGAATTTATTACAGTCTTGAAAATTATTTGTACGGGTTTCGCTACGAGAAAACCCGTAATCAACTCCTTCCAAATAATACACAGTGAAGAGAACATCCATAAAATGTACGCTGATTTGCTGTTGCAGATCACACTACTGGTACAGAAAACAATGCTGGTGCAGCTGCCGAAGGATGTCATCGCTTTGTGGAGTATTCAAAAGCGGAGGCAGATGAATTTATTAACAGCATGGAGAACACGTCAACCAAGAAAAAGACAGATTGTGACATGAGACAATTTAAAAGTTACCTAAATGTGAAGGGAGAAGAAAGGGACATAGAGACAATACCCATGGCTGAACTGGACACACATTTTGGGAATTTTCTCGTGGTAGCAAGGAAAATTAAAGGTTCCGGGGAATATGAACCATCAACACTACGGGGATTTATGGGCAGTCTGGATCGTTATTTGAAGAAAAAAGGTTGGACATGCGGTGTAACAAAAAATCCATTGTTTCCGCATAGTAATGCATCTTTGAAGGCAAAGCAAAAGGACTTGAAATCACAGGGCATGGGAAACAGACCCAATGAAGCCGATGAAATGACGGACGCAGACATTGAAAACTTGTTCCAAAAAGGAGTACTGGGCACTCAGTCACCGACGTCGTTAATAAATCTTCTGCATCTGAATTTTTCACTCGTTCTTGGAATGCGGGGCGGATTAGAACAGAGACAGTTAAAATGGGGGGACATCGAAGTAGGGGTCGATGAAGATGGCGATGGCGATGAATTTCTTGTGCATAAAAAGGAGCGCACCATTAAGACCAGGACCGGGCAGGATGTAAGAAATGTTCGGCAATTTAAACCAAAAGCATGGAACAACAGTGAATCTGGGAGATGCCCAGTTAACGCATACAAACTGTATATGGAAAAAATACCAAAATCAACACTGACTTCAGATTCACCATTTTTCCTGGGAATAAACGTGAAAAATCCTGAGAATGGACAAGCATGGTTTAAAAATTGCCCAATGGGTGTGAACACGATATACGGTTTGACAAAGAAAATGTGGGAAAATGGCAAACAAGGTAGAGACACAAAAAAGGACACCCGTAAGATTACAAATCACAGTGTACGAAAGCATCTTGTGCAAAAGTGTGTAGACCTCGAATTGCCCCCAACAGAAACAATACAAATAACTGGACATAAAAACCTGCACAGTGTGAATAATTACTCAAAAATGAATCTGATGAAAAAAAAAAAGTTGCAAAGGCACCGACATCAAGCTGCACCGACTTGTCTGCTGTTCAACAAACGGCAAGACCACCATCAGCCACAGTGGGATACAACCCTGAACCATCTATGGATACGGCAACTGCTGCATGTTGTACAGGTAGAAATGTGTTGTACAGTCAGCAAGCTGTCTTCAATATTTGGGTCACACTCAACAATAACGGGCGGTAATTTCTACTTTGGGAACACACAAAGCAGGCCTTGCCCACAGGCAATTGAAAGTCCACCTCCACGAAAGTACTGTAGAATACAACCAATTATTGATAGCGATGAAGAGAATGACCTTCAGTGAAAACATTTAAAACGCGAGCGAAAACGTGTAATCAACTCCTTAAAAACATTAACGGTACACAATATATGACAGTGAAGAGAAAACCGGTAATTTTTCATGCGCTTTCACTTGCTATGCACGTGTTATTTTGTTTTCTCCAAATAAGGTATCTGAAGATTTGGAGAGTGCTCAAGTATTAAATATAAATCATTGTAAATACAATGTATGATATTCCATTGTACATGTTTAAAAATGAATCACATATGGCAAGAAATGAATAGCACTGCGGGTGAAAGCATCTGAACAATTATGGGTATGATCACTGGGAATTAATTTCAAACAGATTATTATGTTTTTTCTCTCACAGTGAAACTCATACAATTACATAATGCATGTATTATAAAGTGTGTAATAAAAACGATCTGATAATTTTAGCTAAAGATAAACAATCCCAGTTATACGGATGTATTTTACTATTTCATCTGTCTTTTATATATTGTGTATCCGTGTAGCCGATATCCACCCATTGTAAAATATGGTTACAATAACAGCCCATTCTGTACTCGCATTTAAAATAAAATATGAACAAAAGGTTAATCCGGGTCAAAGTATGTAAATTTCATGTTTACTATTGGTAATTGCAAGTTTTTGAACAGAACTGTGAAGAATTTAAACGGCTCGCTCATCACAAAATGCCAGGATACAATGGGTTGTCATTGTGACTAAATTTTACAACAGACGGCTCTCAGGTAGAAGGATACAGATAATATAAAAGTGAGATGAAATAGTAAAAGCCATCCGTGTATTTGAGATTGTGTAAGCAAGTAAAAAACATGAGTAAAATACACCAATACGCGTCTTATCAGTAGCATATTTCATAAAAATTGCCAAGTACTAAAAGGGTACTTTGAGGGAGTAATTATTTATTTGTACTGAAAAAACATTTTTGTCATAAAAAGCAAATACCTGTTTATATTTGACGAGTAAAATTATGCAGCATTGATATGCAGCATTGATATACTGCATTTATTACATTATCACAGTCATTGTTTTGATTATAAAATATTGTATTGACTATTTCATTAAATTAAAATATAATTAATTTATGTATAAATTGAAAATTGATCCCCCAAAGTACACTTAGCGTATTTAGCAATTTTGGTTAGATAGGCTATAGGAGCTCTGCAAGATAATTCAATTGAATGTATGTATATGTGTTGCCTAAATAAATTATATTGCTGCAAGCAATGTGCTTTGGTTCTTCGGGTCACTGGAATTACCGGAAACCTCTTATTAAGTTATTTACCGAAAACCACCGAAATACCGGAAACCCCTGTAAATCACTATATAATAACATAAATATGTGTTTGTTGTGTGATAAATGGTTTGTTTACTACATTATGAGCTATATATGCACTAATTACAAACTATTTGTGAGAAATACAAGAGCTGTAGGAGAACAGCATAGCTCGACTACGAGGGTTGTCGATGTACACATAGCTTGACAAAGAAAGTGGCTGCGGCCTGCATAAAAACCTTAACCAAGGTCGACTAAAAACATTAACCAAGGGAAACTAGAAATGTGGCCTGTCGGCACACGAATACCTCCACTGGCAGCCAAAGAAAACAAGGCATTTTTGATTATAAGCCATTTAGCCGAGCGTTAAGGTTTCAAACGCATCAAGTCTGTGACCTTGACCCTGGGCATAGTGTGATAATCCATGCATCGGTGTAGAAGATATAGAGCGGAAGGGAATTTCAATAGGTTTGACCTTTGACCTTCAACTATGACCTTGACCTTGGACGTAGGTGCGTGGTTATTGATCGAGACACACCTTCTCATCCTGAGAAACATTTGTGCCAAGGCATTTGATAATCCATGCATTGGTGTAGAAGATATAGAGCGGAAGGGAATTTCAATAGGTTTGACCTTTGACCTTCAACTGTGACCTTGACCTTGGACGTAGGTGCGTGGTTATTGATTGCGACACACCTTCTGATCATGAGAAACATTTGTGCCAAGCCATTTGATAATCCATGCATCGGTGTAGAAGATATAGAGCGGAAGGGAATTTCAATAGGTTTGACCTTTGACCTTCAACTGTGACCTTGGATGTAGGTGCGTGGTTAGCAATTTGATAATCCATGCATCAGTGTAGAAGATATAGAGCAGAAGGGAATTTCAATAGGTTTGACCTTTGACCTTCAACTGTGACCTTGGACATAGGTGCATGGTTATTGATCGCGACACACCTTCTCATCATGAGAAACATTTGTGCTAAGCTATTTGATAATCCATGCATCGGTGTAGAAGACATAGAGCGGAAGGGAATTTCAATAGGTTTGACCTTTGACCTTCAACAGTGACCTTGACCTCGGACGGTAGGTGCGTGGTTATTGATCGACGAACACCTTCTCATCGTGAGAAACATTTGTGCCAAGCCATTTGGGAATTTCAATATTGTTTACCTTTGACCTTCAACTGTGACCTTGACCTTGGATGTAGGTGCGTGGTTATTGATCGCAGACACACTTCTCATCCTGAGAAACATTTGTGCCAAGGCATTTGATAATCGCCACTTGCTATCGGTGGTTAGAATGATATAGAGCGGAAGGGAATTTCAATAGGTTTGACCTTTGACCTTTGTTCAACTGTGACCTTGACCTACTAAGGTGCTGTATTTGTCAATTTGATAATCCATGCATCGGTGTTAGAAGATATAGAGCGGAAGGGAATTTCAATAGGATTTGACCTTTGACCTTCAACAAGGGGGGGGGGGGGGGGGGGGGGGGGGTTGGGGGGGGGGGGGGGGGGGGGGGGGGGGGGGGGGCTGTGACCTTGACCTTGGACGTAGGTGCGTGTTATTGATCACGACACACCTTCTCATCATGAAGAAAACAGTTGTGCCAAGCCATTTGATAATCCATGCATCGGTGTAGAAGATATAGCGGAAGGGAATTCAATAGGTTTACCTTGACCTTCAACAGTGACCTTGACCTTGGACGTAGGTGCTGTTATGGATTCACGACACACCTTCTCATCATAGAAACATTTAGTGCCAAGCCTTTGATAACCATGCATCGGTGAGAAACCTCAACAGTGACCTTGGACGTAGGTGTGGTTTTCCAAGTATGGTTGCTGTAGGCCCAGGAGTATTCCATATACAAGCTTGAGTAAAAAACCGTAACCAAGGGAGATAACTAAGTAATCCAAGGATAAAAGTAGGTCAAGGTCAAATATAGGTCAGGGATTATTGATGTACATCACTAGGAGATGAAATTGTCCAAGTATGGTTGATGTAGGCCCAGAAGTATTCCATATACAAGCTTGACTATAAACATTAACCAAGTAATTCAAGGTTAAATGTAGGTGAAGGTAAAAAATAAAGGTCAGGGGTTATTGATGTACATCACTATGAGAAAAAGTTATCCAAGTATGGTGTATGTATGCACAATAGTATTCCATCTACAAGCTTGACTAATAACATTAACCAAGGTTGAGTAAAAACCTTAACCAAGGGGAATTAATTAAGTAATTTAAGGTTAAATGTAGGTCAAGGTCAAATATAGGTCAGGGGTTGTTGATGTACATCACTAGGAGATGAAGTTGTCCAAGTATGGTTGGTGTAGGGCCATGAGTATTCCATCTACAAGCTGGAGTAAAAACCTTAACCAAAGAGAATTAAGTAAGTAATTCAAGAGGAAATGTAGGTCAAGGTCAAATATAGATCAGGGGTTATTGATGTACATCACTATGAGAAAAAGTTATCCAAGTATGGTGTATGTATGCACAATAGTATTCCATCTACAAGCTTGACTAATAACATTAACCAAGGTTGAGTAAAAACCTTAACCAAGGGGAATTAAGTAAGTAATTTAAGGTTAAATGTAGGTCAAGGTCAAATATAGGTCAGGGGTTGTTGATGTACATCACTAGGAGATGAAGTTGTCCAAGTAGGTTGGTGTGAGGGCCATGAGTATTCCATCTACAAGCTGGAGTAAAAACCTTAACCAAAGAGAATTAAGTAAGTAATTCTAAGTAATTGGGAAGAGGAAATGTAGGTCAAGGTCAAATATAGATCAGGGGTTATTGATGTACATCACTATGAGAAAAGGTTGTCCAATTATGGTGTCTGTATGCACAATAGTATTCCATGTACAAGCTTGAGTAAAAAGCTTAACCAAGGTCGAGTAAAAACCTTAACCAAGGCGAATTAAGTAAGTAATTCAATGTTAAATGTAGGTCAAGGTAAAATATAGGTCAGGGGTTGTTGATGTACATCACTAGGAGATGAAGTTGTCCACGTATGGTTGGTGTAGGGCCAGGAGTATTCCATGTACAAGCTTGATTAAAAACGTTAACCAAGGGGAATTAAGTAATTCAAGAGGAAATGTAGGTCAAGGTCAAATATAGATCAGGGGTTGTTGATGTACATCACTAGGAGATGAAGTTGTCCAAGTATGGTGGGTGTAGGGCCAGTAGTATTCCATATAGAAGGTTGACTAAAAACCTTAACCAAAAGGAATTAAGTAAGTAATTGAAGAGGAAATGTAGGTCAAGGTCAAATGTAGATCAGGGGTTATTGATGTACATACCTATGAGAAAAGGTTGTCGAAGTATGGTGTGTGTATGCACAATAGTATTCAATGTACAAGCTTGAAAAAAAACCTTAACCAAGGTTGACTAAAAACCTTAACCAAGGGGAATTAAGTAAGTAATTCAAGAGGAAATATAGGTGAAGGTCAAATATAGATCAGGGGTTATTGGTGTGCATCACTAGATGAAGTTGTCCAAGTATGGTGGGTGTAGGGCCAGTAGTATTGCATATACAAACTTGACTAAAAACCTTAACCAAGGTTGACTAAAAACCGTAACCAAGGGGAATTAACCAAGTAATTCAAGAGGAAATGTAGGTGAAGGTCAAATATAGATCAGGGGTTATTGATGTACATAACTAGGAGATGAAGTTGTCCAAGTATGGTGGGTGTATATGGAACGCCAAATCTACATAAACTCAAATATATATTGCTAGCAACAAATATTTCGAGCTAGCAATAAATATTTGGAGAGCTCTCGAAATCAATTAATGATATCTCGAAATCAATTAATGATATCTCGAAATCATTTGGAGAGCTCTCGAAATCATTTGGAGCGAGCAATATAACATTTGATTTGGAGAGCTCTCTAAATCATTTGGAGCTATCTCTAAATGATTTGGAGAGCTCTCAAAATCATTTGGAGAGCTCTCGAAATCAATTAATGATATCTCGAAATCATTTAGAGAGCTCTCGAAATCATTTGTAGCGAGCATTATATAACTTGATTTCGAGAGCTCTCCAAATCAAAGCTCTATAATGCTCGCTACAAATGATTTCGAGAGCTCTCTAAATGATTTCGAGATATCATTAATTGATTTAGAGAGCTCTCCAAATGATTTCGAGAGCTCTCCAAATCATTTAGAGATAGCTCCAAATGATTTAGAGAGCTCTCGAAATCAAGTTATATAATGCTCGCTACAAATGATTTCGAGAGCTCTAAATGATTTCGAGATATCATTAATTGATTTCGAGAGCTCTCCAAATGATTTTGAGAGCTCTCCAAATGATTTAGAGATAGCTCCAAATGATTTCGAGAGCTCTCCAAATGATTTAGAGATAGCTCCAAATGATTTAGAGAGCTCTCCAAATCAAAGTTATATAATGCTCGCTACAAATGATTTCGAGAGCTCTTTAAATGATTTCGAGATATCATTAATTGATTTCGAGAGCTCTCCAAATGATTTAGAGAGCTCTCCAAATCAAGTGTTATATAATGCTCGCTCCAAATGATTTCGAGAGCTCTCCAAATGATTTCGAGATATCATTAATTGATTTCGAGAGCTCTCCAAATGATTTCGAGAGCTCTCCAAATATTTATTGCTAGCTCCAAATATTTGTTGCTAGCAATATATATTTGAGTTTATGTAGATTTGGCGTTCCATAGGTGTAGGGCCAGTAGTATTCCATATACAAGCTTGACTAAAAACCTTAACCAAGGCGTGACGTGACGGTGCTATGACGGTGACGCCGGGGTGACAACATAAGCTCTACTTATTCTTCGAATAGTCGAGCTAAAAATGTGTTTGGATCATATTGTTTGGTATTTAATTCCAAGCGACTCGACTGTGAAATTTACCGGAAAACACTTGCAGTTAATAATGGACAGTACTAAAAGTCGTACTGGAATTAAACACCAAACAAGACGATCCTAACTCATTTTATTTCACACAAATAGTTTGTAATTAGTGCATATATACTCATAATATAGTAAACAAACCATTTATCACACAACAAACACTTATTTATGTTATTATATAGTGATTTACAGGGGTTTCCGGTATTTCGGTAAATAAGAGGTTTCCGGTAATTCCAGTTACTGTGGTTCTTCAACTCTTGTCCAAATAATGGTGGTGCCGGGTTTGGGTTCATTTCCGGGCAGGGAGCGCGACAGATAGTCCAAGTTTCCAGACGTCAAAGGTATGAAACACAAACATTATGTAACCAACCAGTCAGTAAATATAATGTAGCAGCTCTGGGATCCAGTAAATGTCCAACATCTGACACTCCGCCTGGCACACCGTCCTCGTGCCGTCGTTGTTGACACTTGCTCGGTTCCAATTCAATGTTTCGAGCAGCAATCAGAACGAGTGTGTTTGTTGGCTTGTGCTGAGGAAACGTCGATCCAACGAGAAATATTGGTGAATGTCTGAAGCCGTGTTACCATGTATTTCCAGCGTTATTAAATATTCCATTATTAAAAATAAAATCACAAATTTCCGAAACTCGACATCCGCCATTTTATTTAACAGATTTAGCCTAGTTAGTGACGTCAGTTGTTATAAAAATAAACTCCGCCCACAATAATTCATACGCATATGGAAACGCCCCCCGAAACATTATACAATGCATATTTGTTCGATTTTTTATCCAGAAATGTAATAAATAGGACATTCCATCGTACATGTTGGAATAGCGTGAAATAATACACGAGTGTACGTCGCCTTCCACGTAAACAACTCGTTCGCTTCGCTTACTCGTTGTTTACGCGGAAGCCGACGTACACTCGTGTATTATTTCACGCTATTCCAACATGTACGATGGAATATCCTATATTTATTCTATGTAGTTCAATGTATTCATGTGCATTATTATTGGAATACAACACAATTTAATACAATTTAACGCCACATAACAGTCACGTATTCTCTTGAGAAGAATATCTTTTTTATACAAATTTTAAAGGTACATGCCCACTCAGTAGGCACACCATGTTCTTTATAGGAACTGATTAAGTGTATAATTGTTTCACTATTCCACCAGTTCTGAACATTTCGAGTGCCTGATATACAGATAAAATCATTTAGTAATATTTATGTTACTGATAGTGACGCACGGTGATATCGGGCTATTTTCATATGCAAATGAGGTATGATATTTTTAGCTCACCTGAGCGAAACTCATGTGAGCTATTGTTACCGCAATGTGTCCGTCGTCCGTGAACATTTTCAAACGTCTTCTCGTTGGTAACCATTGGGCCTATTGTCACCAAACTTCATGGTCATGGTCCTTAGGTAGGGCGATTACAAAATTGTTAAAATGACGTCATTACGTAATCCAAGATGGCCGCCGTCTAAAAATAGCACAAATTCTTAAAAAATCTTCTTCTCAAGAACCGCCAACCGGATTTCGACAAAACTTGGTAGGAATGATCGATGTACAATGCTCTTTCAAAGTTGTTCAAATGGTGACCCCAAGGTCAAAAATGGGCATGGCCCGTGGGGTCAAATTGGATCAAATTTTATTTTTGACTGAATATGGTCATGTCATATATCAAATCGAAGGTATCAACGAGGCGATCACTCTGGTGCATTTTTTTTTGTCGAAATCGGATCGTTATGTCATCCAAGATGGCCGCCGAAATGTCAAACGATCGTTCTTTTATCAGAGATTTCAAAATTCTTCTTCACATGAACCGCTTGGCCCATGGTAGCCAAACTTAAATGTTATGGTCCATGGGTGAAGCCTTTTCAGATTTGTTAAAATGGAGGTCATCCCTAATTCAAGATGGCCGCCGTCTAAATATAGCATAAATTCTTAAAAAATCTTCTTCTCATGAACCGCTAGCCGGATTTCGACGAAACTTGGTAGGAATGATCGATGTACAATGCGCTTTCAAATTTGTTAAAATGCTGACCCGGGGTCAAAAATGGGCGTGGCCCGTGGGGTCAAATTGGGGTCAAATTTTATTTTTGACCGAATATGGTCATGTTCTATATCAAATCAAAGATATCAACGGGGTGATTACTCTGGTGCATTTATTGTCGAAATTGGATGGTTATGTCATGCAAGATGGCCACCGAAAGGTCAAAAGGTCGTTCTTTTATCAGAGGTTTCAAAATTCTTCTTCACACGAACCGCTTGGCCCTTGGTAGCCCAAACTTAAAAGTTATGGTCCATGGGTGAAGCCTTTTCAGATTTGTTAAAATAGTGGTCATCGCTAAAGCAAGATGGCCGCCGTCTAAAAATAGCATAAATTCTTAAAAAATCTTCTTCTCATGAACCGCCAGCCGGATTTCGACGAAACTTGGTAGGAATGATCGATGTACAATGCTCTTTCAAATTTGTTAAAATGGTGACCCCGGGGTCAAAAATGGGCGTGGCCAGTGGGGTCAAATTTTATTTTTGACCGAATATGCTCATGTCATATATCAAATTGAAGGTATCGATGAGGCGATTGCTCTGGTGCAATATTTGTCGGAATCGGATTATTATGTCATCCATGATGGCCGCCAAAAGATCCATTTATTCGAGATTTTGAACGTCTTTTTCTCAGGAACCACATGGCCGATGATGGCCGATGTTGGCCAAACTTCATAGTAAGTTAAGATCCTTGGGTGAAGCATTTCCAGATTTGGTAAAATGAGAGTCATCGCTTAATCCAAGATGACCGCCATCTAAAAATAGCACAATTTTTGTAAAACACATATGAACTCAATGTCACATTCTCCTCTGGTGTTCATGGAGTCAGGTGAGCAAATTAGGGCCATCATGGCCCTCTTGTTTAATTATTTATTCTAATTAAATGTGTCACCTGATAAAATAATATTTTAAGCAGATTATAAAGTATGATGATTGCACATCAAAAAATAAATACAGATAATAAATAGTAATGGCCGTTAACATTTTAAGGAAACAATGTTATCGCCCTTGATATCAGTGTGGAAATTTACATCTGATATAAAATGTATAATAATGCCAATCAATACGTGGGAAAATGTATCGGATGATGTCTCTGATATAAATAACACTTTGTGCCTACTGAGTGGGCATGTACCTTTAACATTGTTAAATTTTTCGCTTATAAAATCCAGCAGAAGCAATTGCATGTCACACAATATATATTGTACATGCAATCAATTGTCATTTTCTTCTAAAACGGAATAACTATACAAAGTCATGTGATCTGATATTGAAAATTAAACAGAACTCCAGATAATAGGCGTATTGGCGTATTTTACGCACTTATTTTAGCTCAATACGCATTTATTATCAGCAGTGGGGGTATTTTACTCACAGCAATGTGCAAATACGCACTGATTATGTAATGGAAATACGGTAATAAATTTGAAAATGTATTTAGTTCAGCTGCAAATTGCTTTTTTGTAGCTCAACTAAGTAAATTGTCAACTGTATTGCAGTATAAATAAGTGAATAAGTATTAATACACTCAATAAGTGAATGTTTAAATTTGTTTCTATCAGTTTTTCCCTATTTAATGATGAAAATCAATAATCCATTTGTAAACATACGCATTTAATTTGACGATAAGGGGTACACATGCACAATACTCTTCAGACACAAAGCTTATCTGGAGCTCTGTAAAGTAAGGCACTTTGTTGCAGTACAACAGACCCATGTGACCAATTAGCAAATCTCGATGGTCACTCTTAAAGAGCTCTTCAAATGTAGACAGCTAAAGTGTTTTATTCAAAACAATTGTTAGCTTTCATGCTTGCAATGAACATGTTCATTTTATATGTTGTTTATTTTCAAGCATCTACTGTCTCCAATCGGAACTAAGACATTATATATGAAAAGGGTACTGTTCTAGAAACAAGAACATGTCTGCAAATAGGGTAGATCCTGATGAGACCGGATCATCTGGATAAGCACGGTTTGCAACCGGTATGTAGTGTTGAAAGCGTCATTTGATATAACTACAAGTGCATATCATAATGATATTTACTCTGATAGCTGGATCATTTCTGCAACTAATAATATACAAAAATACCCATTAATTTTTCAAATCATCTTGTAAACATAGATTTAATATTTAGACGACAGGTGTGAGTTTTTGCACTCATTTGACCTTTGACCCTGAAAGTAGGTCAGACTACACCGATAATTTTGGTTAATATTTTGATTTTGAACATGGCCTGTTCTACCAAAATCAAGTCTCAAACCTAATGATTAGTCTGATGTATACCAACTCCTTATAGACCGTCCTTTTACAAACTGGCCCCAGGACCATATATATATACACGTGTACTAAACGTCAGGTACTGGCAACAGACGACACTATATATGTATGTGGTGCAATCTGCACAGGGGCGTAGGTCCTTCAGCTTATGACAATTTAACTGCAATGAACCACCAGGATCAACTGATTGAGATTATATCGGCTTTCCCATCTCTGAATCAAACAGACACAGACAGGGCATATTGGGTCAAGGAAACGATACGCTTTCTTCATTATATGTGCAAGTACCATTACATGTACTAGTAATATGTACGACACGCAGTGTAGTTCGCAGTCGCAGAATTGCACTGTCTTCACAATCTTAAGGTACAACGGACGTAATGTTGTCAGATAAATTCATTATACAGACTGTGATTCGCTACGTCAATTTCCGCCCGGGTGAGTCTTCTGTCCACGTTGCCCCTGATCGCCTGGTGGGCTCCCGCAGCCTGGTCTGTCTCTGGAATGTTTCGTCAGTGACATCAATCATGGCAAATGCATGACCATTGACGAACAGAGTAGACGCGGATCGGATTGCGTGCGTGCGCTGATTGATCTTGGGTGCGGGTTTCTTAAAGACTGTAATAATAATTGGTCCCTTCATCTTGTTTTATAATGTTAGCACGATACCACGAGCAAATGAGAGTAAATGATGCTGTAATCGAGGCGCCAATGGCCAGCTGTCTCCAGCCAGAAAACGTGCTCATCTATTTCGTCGCACATGTACAGTCCGTAGTGTATTTTCGCGCCAAATGTATCGTTTTCTATCATTTGCGACGGGAAATTTACACCGTAACATGGTGTACAACCCGTAACCAGAGAAGTCAGAAAATGCCATAAAACATGTCATATCACACATGTCACTTTCCATGCATCATTTCTTTCCTGATCAAATGACACTTTCCTCATCGCTGACATCATTTATACTGCATTTAATCGATATCGCTACCGAAAATGGGCAAGCAAACGTCTTGACCAAGGGCATCGTCAGGGGAGGTTCGATGGGTTCGTACGAACCCCTTTTTTTCTAGCAAGCAGGAATATGTTTATATAAATGAGGGCTGCGATAGCCATTTTCGGTGCATCATTGCGCAATATGCCAAATATCAGAAATACGCTTCTTAAATTGACCCAAATCTCTTTAGCAAGGAGCTAGCTGTTGTCCAAACATACCCAAATGCGGCATTTGGCTTCTAAAAAGCAAAAGTTTCCGTGGCTGTGAAGCATCCGAAATCTACAAGGGGTCCATCGGATTTACGTTGCTTCACAGCTGAAAGTCGAAACCCCTTTTCAAAATGCATGTGACGCTCATGTACATGTGGACTGCATTTAATCGATATCGTCGCCGAAAAGAGGCAAACAAATATGTTTATTAGCCAGAAATCAGCCATTTCATCACGTTCTCTCGCTTCATAAATCACGTACGAAACCGTCATCTTTGTATGGAAGCGTCCTGGTGCCAATGCTACATTATATTTATCTCTTAATTAGGATATACTATCTCCTAATTAGGACTCAATATCTCCTACTTAGATAAAACATTTTTAGCATTGATGCATATAGAAGTCCTAATTAGGAGATAGTACATCCTAATTAGGAGATACTAAGTCCTAATTAGGAGTTAATACATCCTAATTAGGAGATACTATCTCCTAATTAGATGTTAGTATCTCCTAATTTGGAGTTATTATCTGCTAATAGGGAGTTAGTATCTCCTAAGTAGGAGATAAAATATATTTTAGCATTGGCACCAGGACGCTTCTATATCTTTGGAATTGAATCATTCAGAAAATCTGTTGTCATTGGTATTCTGAGCCTGCTGTTGTAAACAATATTCGTTTCGGCGTGTCTGTAATACCAGGGGCCCGTTTCACTAAACTTCGTACGACTATGAAGGTCGTACGTGCAAAATTGAAATTTACAATAACATTTGCACTTACAGCCGATGCTGGCAAATCATGTGTGGATGTATTCACATTTAATGATATGTGCATGTGGGTTGAAAATGGTAGCATTAGCGATTCACGTTAATGTGAAAAACCTATTCATAAAAATCTTCGTAAGAACTTTTTTATCTTACGAAGTTTAGTAAAACGGGCACCAGATACATTGCTGATAATGTCCTGTCAGCTGTAAAACGTTGAATTAAACTAACACTTACCGCGAAGACATGCTACGGTATACAATTTCCGTGTTATGGTACAGTTTCCGTGTTATGGTTTAAACAAGGTATATACCTTGTCTAAACCATAACACGGAAGCTAAAGCAGAATATCAACAGTGAATAACGACATATTTGCTGTACAATGTCAGAGCTCCAGATAAGGTGCGTATTGGCTTTTTTTACGCACTTATGCATTCATACTCAAAAGTTGGAGTACAAAGTACAGCAATGAGATGTTCAACTTCAGTAGTGAAAGTACTTTAATAAAGTTGAAAATTTACTTACTTGAGCTGCAAAAAGATTGTTTGCAGCTCAAATAAGTGGAATTCTTAAAATTCGTTTTACTTTTGTATCATTTGTTCCCTATAATAGAAGGAAGAAAATCAATAATACAATTGCAAATGTAAAATACGCATTGAATTTGAAATCTGGGGGTATAATACTCTTTAGATACAAAACTTATCTGGAGCTCTGATACATGTTACATATTTCAGCTATACATCGGCTGTTCTGTGTAGCTATAGGCAGTTTTATATCGCGTGGACAGAAATTACCACACCTCACAATTGCCATGCAATTTATCATAGTGTTACTTGATGATAGTATCTCAGTCATATAGATGAGTAGTATATAGGGAGTCAGTTCGTTACCGCGAAGTGTGCGAAATAAATACAACCCACAGTAAAACAAAATAATACCACCAAAGTTTGTAAAATATGTCCCCGATTTGCAGCGGTTTCGGCTACCCAACGAAATAGTAAGTCGATATACACGGGAGGTCTCCCATATATAAAGCGGAGCGAGAATAGGGGGAGGGAGGGGGCTTTGGGTAGCGTACGAACTGTGCCCTATTTTATACTGTGGGAAAAATAGAATACACCCTATTGAACACGAGAAAACTAGCAGAAAGCCCCCTAGCCCCGACAAAATATGTGTCTTCTATACTGTAGTATGAGGTGTTTTAATTAATTGTCAAAAATAAAAAACACCCTATTGAACATAAGCCATACAGGTATTTATATAAAACAATAAATTTCCACGATTAGAAAAATGACAGATATACGTAAAAAAGTTACGAGAGCGCCTCGCCCTAAGTTAACTCGCACAAGGATTAGCGATAAAAGGGGTGTAAATCCATCTAAAAGTTCTTCTCCTAGGATTCGGGAATTAAGGTCAGAATTAATAAGAATGGGTACACCTTTTTCAAACAGGTTAAGGGAAAGGGGGTTAACTACACTAATAAATAAGGAAAAAAATAAGATGAATTTATGAAAAGAATGGCTCGTACAATGTCTCGGGGGGTATTTAAGGGGGTGGAAAAAAAAGAATATAGAAAAGATAGCACAGAATATAGCTGATGAGGCTTCCCTCAGTCTTAGAAGCAGGAACATTGGCAAACCTCAAAAACGAGTGCAGAAAGCGCGTTTATTACAACAGTTAATAGAGGAAGGGGGCGAAATATTAGAAGATTATAAACAAAAAGAAAAAGAAATAGTAAAAGGGCGTAGGATAACTACAATAACCCTGAAAAGAAAACTTCAAATAAATAACAGCAAAAGGATAATGGGCGAGTTAGAGCCTTTGTTAACTGACAGTTTTTACCTAAGATTCTCTTTTTCTTACAAATTAATTCACCAAGAGGAGAGAGACGCAAGAGGAAAGCCGACAACGTTGATATTTTATAAAAAAGTATCCGGAAGTCCGTGGTTTAGGGGTTACGATGAGGTTGAAGAGTGGATTAATAAACAAGAAGAGCATAGATTAAACATAGATAAAATAGATAGGCCAAGTACAAAATGGAGGTTTGTAAGATGGATGGGTGTTAGCGTTAAAATAATATATGGAACCGCTGTAAATAAAATCCCCAATTTGATGCTGGAATGCAATCCGAAAAAGTGGCAGGAGGTCGAATGCCAGAGTGGTTACGTTATAAAAAAGGGATGAAGCCCCTGGATAGTTTCAATGACGATCTTTGTTTATTTATATGTTTGGCCCTCCACACTTCGAAGCTTAGAGCCGATAGGTGTTTAACATTGACCAAAGAGCTCCAGCAGCAATATTTACAGTTTTGTAAAACCCATAAATTACCGAAACCAGAAGGACCCATATTATTTGGAGATATCAAGAAAATAGAAGAGTGTTTTAAAATAGGTATTGATGCATACGAACCTACAGAAGAGGGAACATGGTATTTAAGAAAAGTAGTGGCTCATTACGACAAGATTGGTAATAAAAAGATGAAAATAGGCATCTATAACGATCACGCCTTCCTTATTACAGATATGAATAAAGCCGCTGACAATAATTATTGTTGCTTCGACTGCAAACAACGCTTTACAAAGGTCAGTAATTTAACCAGACACGCATTGACTTGTATGAAGGGATTAACCAAAGTATCGTGTAAAGGGGAAAAAATAGATCGACCAGTATCAGCGTTCGAAAGAGCTTTCTATCCAAAACCCTGTTGCAGTAAGAAATCTATTAGTTGGATAAAATCTATACCAGGCCCTCACATTCACACTGCAGTATGCGGTCATGGCGGAGAAAGAATAATTGCGGGAGCCCCAGTGGATGGGTATTGCTCTATGACTGATACGGTTTATCAATTTCACGGCTGTTATTGGCACGGGTGTCCTAAACATTGCAAAGATTATAAAATAAAGCTTAGAAAATCCAACGAGAGAGACGAAGCAATTGAGGGTAAGTGTAAATTAGTAACTATTTTTGAATGCGAGTATGATGTAATTTGTAACCCTGAGGATGTAAAGGAACTCGAAAAGCCTCCTACAGTGATTTACCCATATCATAGTGTATACGATTTTGAAGCATATTTAGACGGAAGTAAAGAAAAGCGTAACCCAACTAAAGATCTAGAGTTTATAAACGAACGTGTCCCAATAAGTGTTAGTATAGGGGATACTCTATCCAACAATATAACTCACATATGTGATACTTCTCCAAAACAATTAGTAACCCTATTTATGGAAGATGTAAAGAGGAGGGGAGACAATATCCGAGAGGCCGTGGGGAGTAGCAATATATATGGGTACCCTGCAGACATGGAGTATCTTTACACTTCTCAGCAGCGAGAAATCACCACCCATGGATTTCCCAAGTCCCAGTAATTGGGTTCAATTCCAGTAATTACGATCTTAATTTAATAAAGAAGCATTTAGTTGATATTTTAACGGATAAAACCTCTAAGGTACTAGTAGGTAAGAAAGCTAATACAACCATTTTTCTATTTACCCCAGAATTTAGGTTTTTAGATGTAAAGCTGTATCTTGCTCCAGGTATCGATTATGATAGATGGGTTAAGGCTTATGGATGCGAAGGTGAAAAATCCTTCTTCCCCTATGAATGGTTTGATTCTCCCGATAAACTATCTTATGAGGGGCTACCACCGCTTAACAATTGGACGAATAAACTAACCCCGAATAAAATGATAACCAAACAGCAGTTGGAAGAGTGCAACAACATTTACAACAGATTAAAGACTGGTTAAAATACTATAACAACTTGGATGTTGGCCCCTTTTTAGAAGCTATCGGAAAAATAACAAAATTTTATCAAACAAAAGGTATAGATATGTTTAAAGATGCAGTTACCCTACCAGGAGTTGCTTTACAATATATTCTCAGAGGAAGATAAAAAACCATATAAAACCTTATCAAACCAAAGAGAGTAAGATAGCAGACGCGATATGTCCACCACTGTATGCCCCTGGTGAGGAAATATATGAAATGTTAAAAGGAGCATTAGTTGGAGGTCCATCAATTGTGTTTACAAGATACACTGAAGCAGGTGTTACGAGAATTAGGTCAGCCCCAGATGGAAATGGAAAGCTTTGCGAAGCCGTACTTGGTTTTGATGCAAACGCCCTATATTTATCAACATTAAGCAAACATATGCCATGTGGCGAAGGGAAACTACACGAGGAAAGCAGCCCTCACGACCCTATTAAAATAAATAAGTTTTCCAAGGCGGTTTTAAAAGATAAGTGGTTTGGCTTTGCTGAAGTAGATATAGAGGTTCCCAGTAGTTTAAAAGAGAAGTTTTCGGAAATGTCCCCAATATTTATAAATAGGATTGTAGAGGAGGAGGAAGTTCCAGAGAGATGATGTTACAGTATTTACAAGAAACTAACCGTGCAAGAGGAGATGGTAGAAAACTAGTAGGGGCAATGTCTGCTCAAAAAGTATTACTATTTGCCCCATTATTAAAATGGTATTTGAAGCATGGTTTAGAAATTACAGGGATTTACAGAGTAATAAATTATACAGCAGGTAAGCCCTTTGAATGGTTTGTTAAAGAAGTTACTTCAGCCAGGAGATCCGGAGATGTTGATAGCTCCAAGTCCCCAATTGCAGATATAATGAAACTATTAGGTAACTCATGTTGTGGGAAAATGATAGAATCCCCTGAAAAACACCTCAACACAACGTATATAAAAGATGAAAAATGTGTGGATAAAGCTTTAAGATCAGCGTATTTCGATGATTTAGAGGAAATAGGAGATTCTTACGAAATATCCTCAAGAAAAGTAAATGCCAATATGACTCGTCCATTTCACTGTGGGATTGCTGTATACCAATATGCAAAACAAAGAATGTTAGAATTTTATTATGATTTTATGGACAAATACGTAGATAGAGCAGATTTTGAACTAATACAGATGGATACTGATAGTTTGTATATGGGGGTTAGCATGAAGGGTGGAGAGCTAGATGGAATGATAAAACCAGAAATGCTAGACGATTTCAAAAAACATAAACAAGAATGACTAGCGTGGGATAAATGGAGTAATAGAGAACCAGGGCTATTCAAAACAGAGTTCCAAGGAGATCGTGCAATAGCTCTATCCAGTAAATGCTATTTGGTTGAAACATTTAAAAATAATGAACTAAAACATTCAGCAAAGGGGTTATCTGCCAGGCAAAATAGTCTTACATGGAGAAGGTATATGGAGGCCCTACACCAGGTTGGAACGGATAGAGGAACAAATAGAGGGTTTAGAATGAGAAATGGTGTTATGAAAACATATACCCAAAATAAATTAGGACTGTCCGCTTACTATGACAAGAGAAGGGTTTTAGAAGATGGGATACATACAGAACCCCTTTAAACTTTCATTAAATAAAATTATGCAGTTGAAACCTGTTCAATTTTTGAAGGTATCTTACACACCTTAGGTCTTCCAACGGGGGGCTTATCACGGGTTTTTGGCCAATTATCTCTAGATTTCCACAGATCTGTAAGCCGTTTAGGCCCAATATGGTGTTTCTTTCTAACTTCATCGGCAGGAACAATTCCACGGGACTGCAAAATATCTATCAGCGCTTCCTGCGTAATAACCGATTTAGGCATGGTTTTATATATATATATATAAATGTCTAACATTAATTCACAATTGGAAATAAATATGTTTACAAAAGAAGAAGACGTAAAAACAAAATTTGATGAGGCTTGCTATGAGGATATTTTAGGCCTCCAAGACGGAATAATAGAACGTCTAAAAAAAAGTTACACGAGGGAGCTAGAAGCCACTACAAAACGAAAACCTGTAAAGATTCAATGATGAGCCCACTTGTTGAAAGCATTATAAAACAGTTCGAAAAAAACCTACATGGCGAATTAATCCATATCTCCGGCAGAGACATAGTACGAGGGCTTGAATTACAGGGGGGCTTTCTATTAGGATAATTTGAACACAGCACCAAGCAAACCTGCTAGAGCCACAGTCGAATTTTAACCAATACATATTTGAAGAAAGCATATATTTTTGTTTTCAACACCTGTATACAATGTAGAAACCGGTGGTGCAGCTACAGATTTAAAAAAAGGTAGCCGAAACCTTGGTATCCTCGACAAAATATGTGCTTTCTATAGGTTTTGGCCAATTTTCTCTAGATAATCCAGTTATAAATTTTGAATGTAACTCAAATCTAACTGAATCTAACTCAGGGCTAACCTAGTATGCCTAGTTGTGTTACTAGTATGCCTAGTTGTGGTACTAGTATGCCTAGTTGTGGTACTTAGTATGCCTAGTCGTGGTACGAGTAAGCCTAGGCATGGTACGAGTATGCCTAGTTGTGGTACTAGTATGCCTAGGCCTGGTAACGAGTAAGCCTAGGCCTGGTAACGAGTAAACCTAGGCCTGATAACGAGTAAGCCTAGTTGTGGTACTAGTATGCCTAGTTGTGGTGCTAGTATGCCTGGTTTTACCTAGGCAAATCATGTTGAACATTGGGCAAATCTATTTTTATTTATATACGTGTTGCCTTACAAAAAAAAATAAAAAAATGCATTTTTGGGGATAACCACCAAAACGAGATTTGTCCGAACAAGATATAGAAGATATCCGTAATCTTCGGGGTATAGAGTCTGCAGACAATACGAAGAAGAAATTTGGAATCGGTACCACTCGCCTTCGAAGAATATGGGACGCCGTCGATGCGGAACGTAGTACAAAACCCGAAGAACAAGAAACCCCAGAACAACAAGAAACCCCTACCCCCGTAGTACACAGGGTGACCGCGCCTGGTCCCCCCACCGAGTTCCCCACAGATCTACTAGAAGATACGCGAAACACCAGCTCGTTCGAAGAATCGACGCGCCTGTCCAACATGGAGAGACGTTTGGAGAATCGGTTGGACGCGCTGGAACGCAGGCTGTTGGACGCGATTTCCAGCGATGCCGATTCCGAGTGTCCGAAGAAAGACGAGCGGGAGGTGCACGACATTTGGCAAACGATGGAGAATGCAAAGTGGTGTCTTGGGATTGCTTTCGCTGTGTACGCGGTATGCAGACCACTGTTCCCATTCGTGACTCTAGAGACCTGTAGACTCTGGAAGAGCAAACCAGATTCCGACGCCCAGTTCGTACACCCCGCCAAACAGTCCGGTACGCCTAATGAGAAAAACGAAACTAGCGACTCCGTACCCCAGCACTCTGGTAGTCGCGACCTGTTCTACATGCAGTAGCCATTTTGGAAAAAAAAGTATCCGAACCCTCCCCTATTGGGAACTGCCACCGGACATACCATCTGGATTTCTTCTTGTTGGGTGTAGTGCGAGGCTCCTCCCATTCTACACCGAAGCGGATTCTGTAGTTCGCCTCCCGATGTTCTCGATTTCCAAAAGTAGCCGAAACCTTGGTAGCCTCGACCAAATCTCCGCTTTCTATATGGGAGACCTCCCGCGTATATCGACTTCCTATTTCGTTGGGTAGCCGAAACCCTTGCAAATCGACTTACTATTTCGTTGGGTAGCCGAAACCGCTGCAAATCGGGGACATATTTTACAAACTTTGGTGGTATCATTTTGTTTTACTGTGGGTTGTATTTATTTCGCTTTAAATTAACAGGAAATTTTACTATTTTTGGTACCTATGGGGCTACCCACTGCTTTCAATTCTTCCCCCACACTTCGCGGTAACGAACTGACTCCCTATATACTACTAAATGACTCAACTATTAGTGTTACATGATGATAGTATCTAGAATTAATATCTGACTACATTTTCTTAAATACGATCAACAACAATGTGTGGAAAATCACGTGACCAAACAATTGCGGCAAAATTGTAAAACTGTTGATATCGCAAGAAAATTTAAGAATTGTTTTATTTGATATGCCGACATTAAAGGTACATTCCCACTCAGTAGGCACAAACTGTTCTTTTTAGAAATTAAATAAGTGTATAATTGTGTCACTATTCCACCAGTTCTAAAAATTACGAGTGCCCACTATACACCATTACCCCACGTATTGATTGGCATTATTATACATTTTGTATCAGACGTAATTTCCACTCTGATATCAGGGGCGTATCTTTTAGGAATGGTGGAATAGTGACACAATTATACACTTATTTAATTCCTATAAAGGACAGTTTGTGCCTACTGAGTGGGCATGTACCTTTAATATTGAACACGCTGGTCTATTCCATTTTGTGGAGACATGTTTACATCAGGTCCCCAGGGTGTCCGGTTCGAGATGTTCCACTATAATTAAGCACTCAATGGATAAGTGTTGCCATTTTCAACCGTGAACAGACACAATCATGAAATAAATTACAGTACAACCCATCTAAATTAAACACAATTGGGTCCCCAGGGTGTCCGGTTTAGAGAACTTCCACTGTATGTGTAAAAACCCTCTCGTCGACGGCGTGTAAGTATTGGTATGCTTATTTTACAACGTAACAAATATTTCATAAATTTCACTTCCTGGTACCTGTGTAAACTGCTCGAAATATATCCGTGCGTTTCTGGTTTCATTCCAGTAAATCGAGAAAGTAGTACATACAGTAGTATAAAGGGAGTCAAAATTATACCACCTGCGGTGGCATCATTTATAACCCTTTATACTACTCCCACCACCCCCGAAAAATCAAAAATTGGTTAACTAGGAAATTGTCTCCCACCACCCCCGAAAAATTAAAAATTGGTGTCATAAATACATCATGAATTTTTCACGTCCAATTGAACAGATAAAACGATAGTCTTAAAAAGGATTTATTTTGTCTCGTTGTCATAAATACATCATGTTTTTTTGACAGTAAATTTATGAATTTCTTCTAATAAGTTTCCGATTTAAATGCGTCCTCACGCAATAGTCTATATTCCAACCAACTCCATATTTTCCTCCTCCGATGATAGCTAATTTTATTCCGTAGATCAGCAACTAATTCTACCAGCTCTAGTCTACCACGTTCGCCTGTAGCCACCTGACAGCGTAGTTGCTTATGTCTACAAAGAGTTTGGGCACTAACGAATTTACAAGGGCATCTGGGGCATTGAAATTGCGGGGGGACACAAGGAATTTTTCTACGTCTCGCTAGATGCCTTCGTAGATAGTCTTTACGCGTAAACGTTTTACAACAAGTCTCACACTCCATTATATATGTATATGTATATGTATATGTTTATATTCAATTGGTCGTGAAAAAAAACATAATGTTTTCAAGACTAATTGAACAGATAAATTTCATAGGTTATACAAAAGTATATTACAGAAAATATGATAACGCCAGAAATAGAAAGTTTGAGAAGAGAAGCCGAATCTCTAGGGATTACTTATAGTACACGGTTGAGAGTTAGGGGGTTGACAAAGCTGATAAATGCCACAGAATTCAAAAAGAAAGTATTGCGGAGCTAAGGGCTAGTGTAATTAATTCTCAAGAATTACCTTCAAGCACAAATAATTTGAGACACACAGGTGACCAAATACAAAATAATAAGAAAAAATCTATAGTTCGCGCGATAGTGGAAAAAGGTGAAGAAATATTGGGGGCTCACGATGAAACATTGGAAAAGGTAGAAAATGGAAGACGGGTAGTTACATTATCCTTTCGTAAAAACATTAACATTAACGAGTCTGAACGCATGTCCGATAAACTCGCTCCGTATCTAACAACCAATTTTTATTTGAGATATTCATATTCTTACAAGCTAGAACATATGGAGGAAACTAAAAATGGAAAACCTAAAACTATAATATTTCACAAAAATCTCGGTGGTAGCGAACCACTAATCATCAATGAAAACCGTTAAAAAATGGCTGTCAGATAAGGAGCAAAACACGAATAATGTCCGATAAAATAGACAGACCAAATACAAAGTGGAAGTTTGTAAGATGGGTAGAGGTTTTTGTAAAGCTAATACAGGGTAGTAGGGGAAAAGATTTGGACTCACATCCAAAGAAGCAGCAGGAGGAGAACTTCCAGAATGGTTGAGGAATAGAAAAGGTATGTATTCTTTAGATAAGTATAATGACGATCTTTGTCTGTTCAGGTGTCTAGCTATGCACCTTGATAAAAAGATCAGACCTGACAGATGTACAGAAAAAGCGGAAGAACTTAGTAAAGCAATATTTCGGTAGTAATGTGGTTTCACCAATTCCTTTTTCAGATCTGAAAAAGGTTGAAGAGTTTTTTAAAATCGGTATAGAAGTATATCAACCCACCAAATGTAATGTATGGTGGTTGAAAAAGGTACCAGCACACTATAATGAAATAGGTAATAAACCAATGACAATAGGACTGTTTAATAATCACGCATTTCTGATAAAAAACCTTAAAAACCTATCTAAAATTTACGCCTGCAATAATTGCAAACAGAAATTCACAAAAGCGAGTAATATGAAGAGACACGACCAACATGTATGAGAGGTGAGACAAAAGTAATATGCGATGGTAATTATTTAGAGCGCCCGCGTTCGTCGTTCGAGAAAGCGTTCTACCCAAAAGGTTCTAACAGTTATGGCGCGATCGATTGGATGTACTCTGTGGAAAAGTGGGAGGGAATTCACATTCACCACGAACAGTGTGGACACGGAGGTGAAAGATGGATTTTAGGAGCTCCGGTAGATGGATACTGTCCAGAAACCAATACCGTATATCAATATCACGGCTGTTACTGGCATTCGGGTGTGAGATTCACTGCAAAGCATAAAAAAGAAGAACGCGCATCCACAATGAGAAGAGATAAAGTTATTAGAAAAAGCAAAGAATTCAACCTAGTAGTTATGTGGGAATGCGAATTTCAAAGAACGGGTAAAGACATAAAAGATCGGTTGCGACACTACTCTTTATCCATCAGATAGTATACGATTTTGAGGCGTATCTCCAGCCAGAAGTTGAAACTAACGGTAATAGTTTAGAGTACGAAGCCGAGCACGTTCCGGTAAGCGTTAGTATAGGAGATAATTTCTCAGGAACAGTAACTCATATTTGTGATAAAGATCCGCAAAACTTATAGAAAAATTCGTAGAAGATTTGAAAGTCAGGGGAAAAGCTATAAGAGAAGAAGTGTGGTCAAGATATAAGTTTAATACGGAATATTTACGTAAAAACCAAATCGCCAAGATCGAACAGTGGATAGAGCAAGTACCGGTTATAGGTTTTAACAGCAGTAAGTATGGATATAAACTTAATAAAGAAATACCTAGTAGGCGAACTGGCATCAACAACAAAGAAAGTAAATAATGGTCGGAAAACGTGCAAACGCAACAATATTTCTATTTACTCCAGAGTTTAGATTTCTTGATGTAATACTTTATCTAGGACCTGGTGTAAGTTATGATAGTTGGATAAAAGCCTACGAATGCAAAGGACAGAAATCTTTCTTTCCTTATGAGTGGTTCGATTCTCCAGACAAACTGGATTACCCAGGACTACCGGATATAGAGAATTGGTATTCCAACTATCTGGGAAAATGTTAATAGATGAAACAGAATTAAGTAAATGTCGTAGAATTTTCGAAGAAAATAATATGAAAACTTTCAGAGATTGGTTGAAATATATAACGATTTAGATGTAGCACCGTTCCTAGAAGCGGTGGAAAAAATGTGTGAATTTTATAAACACAGAGGTGTGGATATTTTCAAAGATGCGGTAACACTACCTGGAGTAGCTATACAATATGTATTGAGAGGAACCATTAAAGAACAAAAATCTTCAAAGACGATTATACCGGAGGATGCTCTATATGCACCAAAAGAAGGAAACATACGAAATGATGAAGGACGCTCTAGTTGGCGGTCCATCAATAGTATTTACACGATATGCAGAAGCTGGTGTTTCAAATATTAGATCTAATTCCACAGGAATTAACAAACCTTGCAAGGCTGTTTTGGGGTACGATGCAAACGCGTTATATTTATCTACGTTAAATAAAGAGATGCCGTGTGGGAGAGAAACTATACACCATATAGATACCCCACATAACCCTAAATTTATTAAAAAATTAGTTTTGTAAAAGAGTTTTATCTGGAGACTGATTTGGGTTTGCGGAGGTGGATATAGAAGAATTCCACACAACCATAAGTTTTCTGAAATGTCCCCAATATTTATAAACAGAGAAGTGAGGTTGATGAAGTTCCCACACACATGTTAAAATATTTAAACGATACTGGCCGAACAGAAGGAGATGGAAAAAAATTGGTGGGATCTATGACCGCCACTAAAGTATTGCTGTACGCGCCACTGTTGAAATGGTATTTAAAACACGGCCTAGAAATAACTGGAGTTCATCGTGTTATGGATTATATTAGCGGAAAACCATTCGAATGGTTCGCAAAAGAAGTTACAGCCGCAAGACGAACAGGCGATGTAGAACCAAATAAGAAACCAGTAGCCGACATAATGAAATTATTAGGAAACTCGTGTTGTGGAAAAATGATAGAGGCAACGGAGAGACATTTAAATACGACATATACACAAAACGAAACCTGTGTTGACAAAGCATTAAGATCTGCATTCTTTGACGATTTGGAAGAGATAGGAGATGCGTACGAAATATCTTCAAGAAAACCCAGGTGTGCGGTAAAGAGACCATTCCATTGTGGAATAGCGGTTTATCAACTAGCTAAATTGAGAATGTTGGAATTTTACTACGAATTTCTAGATAAATACGTAAAAAGAGAAGACTTTGAATTAATAACAGATGGATACAGATAGTATGTATATAGGAGTTAGTGGAAAAACGATAGAGGAATTGATTAGACCTAACTTACTAGACGAGTTTGAAAAAGAAAAAAATAAATGGTTGGCTTGGGATAAATGGAGCGAAAGAGAGCCCGGACTTTTCAAAATGGAATTTAGCGGGGATAGGGCGATAGCGTTATCTAGTAAGTGTTATTTCGTAGAACAAATTAATTCTATTAATAAAAACTCTGCGAAAGGAATGTCCAAGAGAACTAACAATTTAAATTGGGATAGATATAAACGAGTACTAAGTGAAACTACAGAAGATGGAAAACACATTATAGATGTAGCACAAAATAGACGATTTAAAATGAAAGACGGCGTTATGAAAACGTACTGTCAACAAAAATTAGGACTCTCGGCATACTACGATAAAAGACGCGTGTTACCAGACGGAATACATACAGAACCTCTATTGATTTAAGTAATCGGGGGTAACTGGGTGTCAGAAGGTACCATAAGAAGTTTTCTTCGCGAACAAAACCGCGAGATGGACCATCAGCCAAATAATAGAGCACGGGCTCATCGGGTTTGGTAATAGATCGATCTAGATGATATACATTCATTGACCACAAGGGATCAGTCGCGCGGCGGCTGCCACCTTCAAGCTCTCCCGGTTGATAGAGGTACCGGACGTCAATATCTGATGGAAGCCGCTGCTCTCTAAACCAAACGGGTCGCCCGCGCGAGACGGCAGAAGGCTCGCTCGTCACCCTTTTAAACTTGATAGCATCTACAGGCTTCTTACCTATCAATCTGGTTACCTCCTCCGTTCAGTGCGGAGACCACGGCGGGCAGTCTGGCCACCCACTCGGTCGATCGTGAATGGGGGTCTACAAGTTCTTTGGCGTATTGGTGTCCGAACAGTCTCTCAGCCAGGGTTCGATTGAAGCGTTCCACGATCCCCTGGTCCCGGTGGATGTTGACGCGGCCGCGTCTGATAGAAACTTTATGCTTAGACAATAGATGAGAGACCGCGCCCATGAACTCGCGGCCGGGATCGACCTGGAGAAGATTCGGCCATTTGAGAGGACTCCTCTTATATATTCGGGAAAGAGCCTCGGCCACTTCCTTAGACTCTTTAGTGGCCAACGGCTCAGCCCCCTTATAACGACTCGCTACGTCAACGATTGTCAGTGCGTACTTGTACGTCTTGCGACCGACGCGATCGTGAGGTAGAAACAGGAGATCCGCTTGGTGAACTTGGTTCGGCACCGGCACGTCGAATTTCGGGCGCGGAATATTGTGAGGCGCGGGTAAATAGATCTGCCAGATGGCCTGCTTCTTGAGCCATTCCTTGACAGCCTTTTCTGAAACCTTGGTCGCCGCCGCGAGGTTCTTGATGGCCGCGAGTCCCTTCCAGTAGCTGCGCGGGCTATAGTATGTATTTGACAGCTTGCGCGTTAGTTTGGTATCAAGTTTGCGCGTGTTCATCGTATGCGAAGTATTCTAATATATCGGACAATCTCCAACATGCCCTCGCCAGTTCGTCCGGTAACTGCGTCGTTAATAATAAACCTTTGTTGGAAGTTTCGCTGCAGTCCCAATCGCGTTTGGGTTGGAACAGGAGAGGGGAATCTAATTCATCCAATCGAGATTGGGAGTCCAATCCCCCAGGATTGGTGGAGGAATCTAACATCCGCTTTTTCGTCCTCGCGCCACGTCTCGAGAGAATCTCGGGCCAGACGAATCATACTCTTTGCACCAGGTAAACGATGTTTTTGGGCAGTGTAGCCTACATCGATCATAGCGTCATAAAGTTCGTCAACTAACATCGTTCTATATATATATATTTATAAAAAAAAATGTTTTTTTAATTAATTAATTATTTTATATAGTAGCCGACGAGCCCAACCACACCCATTCCCACGACGATGATCGCGATCTCGCGGTCTTTTTGGGCCTCTGACGGTACATAGAAATCTGAAAGTTGGGGCTCGGGATCCATTGGATCGAGACTTTTGTGTGGATATGCCAGCGCGTACTCGCGGTTGGCTTCTTCAACGTTCTGAAAAGTTTGCGCGGCGTGATTTTCTCGGCGAAGCTCTTCGTTGACCCAGTCCAGATGGGCGGTTCGTTTTTTCGACCACGCTTCCTTTGCGCTATTGAGTTGTTCTACAGCTAAATCATGGCGCTTACGCTCCTCATCCACGTTCGAGCTTTTCATTTTAGAGAATATAAAGTTGCTACCGCTGAACGCCAATGCGTTTACAAGCGCACCACCTACTATTACTGCGATTGAAGCCATTTATTTCTATATATTAACTGGTAGAATTCCAGCTTTAACTAGATAACTCGGGTCCAAACTGCGGCCGCTACATCTAAGGTCGCGAGCCCTGCGTCTCTCACAGTAAAGTCCAATTTGGGAGCGGTTTCCTCCTAGGGCCATCTTTGATAGTCGAGCATACCCGATACTGAAACCCGATATCACCACGGCGTGATAAAGCGCATTCACTAACATTTTACCATCTTGTTCAGCCATTATTGCATATAAAAGGGGTCGCGATCAATGTTTAAATGGGGCGCATCCAATCGCGATTGGTGTTTCGTAACTTTCTTCTGAACACTGGCTGGTTGTTTATTCGGGTATTTCCAAACGCACAGGGCACCAACAACTGCCAGACCACCACCAACAACCCAACTCCAATTCACGAATTTGGGTTCAATCGTATTCGCCCAACCTCGATTGGGTGACAAATTCAAAGAATTTGGGTGTGCTTCCAATTCGTGAATTGGGGGTGTTGTTGTACTCAACTCTGTATTCAGATGTTTTGCTGTCTCCGTCCCCGATTGTAACGACTGTTTAGCCTCTCGAAGCTCGGCGAGTATTTTATCTTGTTTAACTTTTCGGGTGGCAGCCGCCGCCCGCCCAGCTGCCTGTCTTTTGGGATTTTTTATATGCGGTATGTCATCCAGTGGCGGAGTAACACTCTGGTTCGATTGTGTTGGAGCAATCTGGTTCAACTCCGTCACTCTCGTGGGTGTGTCTTGTGTCATCATTTTCAGGGCTTATAGTTCGTGGGCATATATGTCCAAATTGACAGTGTTTACCCGTGGTCAACGCGGTTGTCAGCGGAGCTAAGTACATTCCAAACTTGTGATAAATTGAGCAGCAGGCTGTTCTAAGAGTGTGTCCTATAAAAGGGTCAGTCTCTAGATCGTGAATCAACCCTTCGGTGTTTGGTATAGGGAGAAGTCTACTAACGGCGGTAGCGTACAAATGAATAGCCGCCGATCCAAGAGTTTTTGTCATCTCTGCTCCCAATTTGGATTCGTATCGCGCATACATTTTATCGATCTCCGCATCTGACATCTTATCCACCTGACAAACTGAGAGACGCCTACCTAGATAATGCTCCGATTGTCCCCCAGCAACCAGCGCAGCTAGACGCTCGCGTCGCGCCGCATTTTCATTCGGAGTCGTTGCACTCAACCCAATACCAACTGCTGTTGGAGTTGATCCCGATTGCTCTGTCGGAGTTGATGTTTCATTATCTTTCAGAATGTTGGCAGTCGGAGTTGAGGTTTCTTCCATTAGCTGATCGAGAAGTTCGTCGCAGTTCATTTTTTTCAAAATTAGTAATTTAACATATTTAACAAGTCTCATCACTTTAACATATTGCCAAGCGCACCACCCGATACTTATGATCACCATTATGCTCGCAACAAAGCTCGCAGCGGAGCAGAAAATTGTTAACATTGTTAACCATTGTTCAGTATTTGTTCAGCATTGTTCAGCAATTGCTAAGCATTGTTCAGCAATTGCTAAGCATTGTTAAGCGTTGCAATAGCTTATTACTTTGTAATTTTTTCAAAATTATTAATTAATTGATAACTTTATAAGCAGTTGGTTGATTAGTCTTTAGCAGAAGCTTGGCGTGCTTAGTTTCGGAAAGCGTCTGTCGAACCTGCAGGCGCTCCTCGCGCGTTGGGATAACGTCATTCTCTCGAAGAGTCATCGAATGAGTCTCGGTCCTTGCAGTGAAAGAGGGCGACCCATTTCGTTTGCTCGCGCAGATCATTGAGGACGGCGTTGTATTTTTGAGTGGAGATCCATACGCTTTGCCTCGCATGGCGGCCAGAAAATGCGAGCTCGGAGAGCATGTCCTTCTTTTTGGTCATCGCCGCCTTGGCCGAGCAATCGTCAATCACATATAGGGTGGGCTCACCCTGGAATCTTTGGTATAAACCACGCAACCAATCGTGAAACCTATCACCGGGTCAATAACGTATACCTCAGGGTCGGTCCATATCCACGGGCGCCGCTGATAAGTATCGTTGTGCCGCACAGTGGGACACAGGATCACAATATGACGAAAGGCATCGCGGTAGGAGCCCTCGAGCAAGTCTAGGATGAAAACCGTTTTTCCACATCCTGTCTGCCCACATATTATGGCAGAGTGAGCATCTCCAATCGTGAATTGGTATTGATTGCTAGATTTCTTAATTTTTTCTTTAGAATTATGTATTAATAAATCGTTAGATTTAGTAGATCGCTGATACGTATCGACCATCTTTGATGTTGAGTTGTGCGTCTGTAATTATATATAAGTACACGTTCAATTGCCCGGCTCCGTCCGCCTCTTTGGTTATCTGGATCGTCACACCCTCACTAGCGTTCTCAACTTGGCGTCCGCTACCGTGTATTTGGTCATCGTCGCTGGCTCGCATATCTAGCCATAACGCGTATTTAGTATTCAGGAACTCCGTGAGGGAGACGGCCGAGAGATGTAGGTCTTTGGCAACTGCTGCAACCTCCGGAGAGCGCTTAGAGCCGGCAGCAAACTGCTTTCTTACTTCGTCCCACTGCTGGTGCGCGCGAAGACCCGCGCTGTAGAGTTGATTGGGGACTCCCTCGATCGTCACCTCTACCTTCGTGATTTTGGGGTTATAGAATCTGTCGGTTTTTCTAACACCGAGCGCTACCCGAGCCTCCTCGAACAACATCAGTATACCTTTCATCGAGCGGCGGGTACGTTGACGTTAATATTCCACAATGTGTCGCCTTTGTCTTTCGGCATCTTACGATGGCGAAGAACTTGGTCGTAAAGTATGGCAACGCGCCCGGCGTACTGGGTTCTGATCAATCGCGCGAGTTCGGGCATCGTGACCATGTCGTACTCCAGCGAAACATTATCGATCGTATACGTCGATAACATGTCGCTGGCTATGATAACTCGGCCGTAGTCGTTGAACGTTAGTTCGTATTCGAGGCGGTCAGCCAAAGCGCTCTGATAGTAGGGCATGTGACTCTCCAGCAACTCAAAGTCGAGCGGGATGTAGAAGCGGTTGCCGTAAGCGCCCACGACCGCGTTGTCACTAGCGTTGGTATCTACCTTGTTAGCAGCCCCGATTCTAAGTCTGGTTACGTTCTTATTTTTGCTGGTGTCAATACCTTGATAGACAGCGTTTTCACGCTCGTGTGACGTCTTCCACAGGTCCTGATAGCAATGGTAGACGTCGCTGTCATCGATCGACATCACCTCATTACCAGAAATCTTTATCATGGTCTTCTTGACGATGGCGCGACCCAGGTTCTGAACGACGGTTCGGTCCGCGTCCGTCGACGTTAGCGAAATAGTGAAAGCTAGGCGAACAGTACCCGGCACAATGACGTCGTCAGCTCCGAGGTTGGTGAAGCGGACTAAGAGCTGCTGGTTCTGGTCGATCGTCGATGGGTTGTTCGTAATAACGACACTCTGTCTCACGCCTTTTGCCCCGAGGGGCTCACAAGCCGTCTGCGGTATGGATTGAGTTTGCGACCGTATTGACTCGAAGACATAATTAATTTTATTGAAACTATTAAACCTGTATTGTTTTGTCTTTAATATAATAATAATTATTAAAGATGGCTGGTCTCGATATTGGCATGGACGAATTCGATCGCACTACGGGCGACCGAGAATATTACCTAGCAGATGATGATGATGATGATATCGATCCATATACCCGCTTAGAGGGCTTGTACGATGATGACTACTTCGATAATATGCTCGACGAAACGTCCTTCATAGAGTACCCGCCCGAGGCGAGTACACATTTCGAAACGTGGGAGGCCAAATCCAAAACTCCGTCATGGGCGGGCGGTCGCAAGATTCCCTCGGGGATCTCCAAGAATGAGCTGGCGTCTACCGAGGTAACGGATGCTCTGGTGAAACGGTGGAAGAGTATAGTGTCTAAACGGAAAATTAATGCCCCGTTGCAGTTCTGCAGCACTAAAAGAGGAGACCTGTGGGTTAAATGGGGCAATACCTGGAAGTTGCTGACGTACAAGAACGACCCAAAAAAGTTCCTCAGCGCCTCTTCATTGAAGCGATATGGAGTACTCCTCGCTCGAGCTCTCGGAGTGCTTGAAGACATTCAGGCGCCGCTGCCTACAAAAATGGTAAAAACCCTACAGTCTACCGACGAAACGCTGGAGAAGACGGCCGCCACTATAGAAACGATCGAGCTCAGCGAGATCCCTCGCGTAACCACCGACGTTATTAACACGATTGAAACCACGGTCAACGAAATAAACGGCACGAAGTTTGACCCACCGTTACCTCTTCGCGAACTCCGGGGACTCGATAAGGTTCTGCAAACAACTCGGGGCGAACTAGTCAATAACCTCTCCAAACTCTCAGTGCTGGACAAACATATCGCTCTAGAAGAAAGAAAAATAAAGGAAGCACGGGGCGATAGAGAATCTACCGAGCGGATCAACAAACTCCTGCGGTCGTTGCGGGACGAAAGAGAAGCTCGATTGGAGGCTGCCTCGATTAACCGTGAGACGCTTTCCGGTCAATTAAGTCGGAGCCGCGAAACAATCTCGAGGGTCCTGCACGAGGACACTACACTCGGTGCGCGTATTCGCACTCTGTTCAGAGAGAAGGGCGTCACGATAATAACCGTCATCGCGGCTTTCAGCATGATTATATCGACCCTAATTCTATCTATATCATCTCTAGTTCTATCTATCACGGGTGGTTCAGCACCAGCTCCAGCACCAGCTCCAGCTCCAGCTCCAGCACCAGCACCATCCGGTGGGGTAAAATAATGGATAAAAAAACAACTAAAAGCCCTCGCCAATCTCCTGGCTAAATTAGCAGGAAAGTTGGCTGCCGCACTACCTGGACTGATCGGAAGTATCGTTACTTACTTGCTATCTATATTATCAAAAACGATCGGATGGCTCGCCAATAATACTTGGGCTTTAATCGTGGCAATCGCCGGTCTCCTATTATTCTCTGTCAGAGAGTTCCTACAACCAAAGCGTAAATAATCCGATCGCCACGAGGGTGATGACGAGCCCTAATTTCTCCTCCTCGTGTGTTGTGCTTCCAATTTCACCCAATTTGTAATTGATTGGTGTTTCTCCAATCGCGATTGGTCTGTTGATGGATCTCGATGGTTCATCCAATTTACGAATTGGGGGTACTGGGTTCGATTTACGAATTGGTGGAGGTGTATCCATTTTGTGTTTTATGAAATCGGTTCCACTGTTGGGGTGCGCTTGATGATATCCGTGTTCACGTTACCGTTGTGGCCTATTTTTTGATTGGCGGTGGCGATTACGATCTGATTATTGTAACCGTCAACCGGGTCGTCTCGTAGTATCATATTGCTCGGCGCCATATAAAGACCTATTCCAAATACATAGTCTACTGGGGTGCTGGCATTCTGCAAAACGTCTTGATAATTCTGGATCGCCTTCTCCAGGTCCACCCTAGCTGAGATGGCGTCCTCTACAAGTGCCAAGAATTGTTTTTGTGCATCAAACGCCGTTCCCGTGCCCAGTATAGAACTGCGAGTTTGCTTCTGTGCGCCGAGGATGGCCCAGACGTACGTGCGAATGGAGTCGTTGACGCGAGTAACCCCGGCCTGCGTGAACCCTAGACCCGTATCTAACATAAATGTACCCCACACGTTCTGAACCTCAGCAGCCTGCTGTATGTAATCGACGTGAGCCCGTTTCGGAGGTAACATTTTACAAGAAAACACGCCACAGTGCCGACCTCCAGACACTTCCGGCCCGAAAGTCATAGTCGCGGGGTCAAAATTCCCGGCGTTCCGACTGACGATGTGGTCACCGGAGTGATCGTGTCTAAAATCAGTCTGTGTCCAATTCCCGGACTGGCCCTGAATGAGAACGTCCCCGAGGCCGGTGCTGGTAGGAAATGCTTTCTGTCTCCAGTCCGCGTCTTTTGAAACGTTAAATTCGTTACACAGTCTTTCAAAGGCCATACGGTCATATGCGTTGGAAATGGGATACCAGGCGTCGTCTTGAGGTAGTGAAATACCTAGTTCTTTGAGAATCCTCCTAATAGTATAATTCGTGTGAAAGTTGTAGACACTTCGGAGCATGACATTCTTGGATGTCAGATGGTCTTTATATGAAACTCCACACCCGCTGTTGCGCACCATACAGCGAAATTTATTTGGTTCTGCCAAAACTGCATCGGTGTTGCTTTCCACCCGTTTACCACCTCCATCGTAGTAATCTTGGGCAGCCTATATTGTTCAAAGATATTAGGGAAGTTGGTGGCAAAGCCACTGTCCGGTCTAACCGTTACGGTTGGGTGTACAAGGGGGTTAACAACGTCTTTTTGTGTGTATTTACCTCCGACCGCGTACTTTACATTAGAGTTAAAGCTAAATGCTTTGGTATCCATTGAAAGATATTATTATGTTTGCTACTATAACTAATGTTCAAAAAGAGAGTTGTGAACTTCAAAATTAATAGACAACTGCTGCGGACAACGCCGGGTAGGCCTTAGATCAATCACGTTCACGGTTGGATGGAAAAACCTTGAAAGGTACATGGTTATCAACGGAATAGAACGGATAGAGGCTATCTATTCCGGATATGATATAGATCTAGAGACCGCCGATAGTCCTGCAGAAGTAGAGAGACGCATTCGGGAATCAGCTGTCGCATTACTTCCTGGCCTTTGGGGTTTCGGAGATGTCCAAGCTTTAATCGCAAGGAATATGCCTGGTATTTGCACTCTCGGAATCTCAAAAGCCACGGGGAGTTGCGACATTGGACGTTGATAAAAAATTAGAGATCACTCCGGGGTTGGCCTCAATGTTAGGATTTAAATATGAACCCCATTACAACGAGGATGAAGGGCGATCGCAACGGGTCCCGGGGACCTTTCTCTTTCCCGTGGGTGATCACCGCGGCGATACCCCAGTAAACTTCGCCTTCACGAAAACAAAATCTCTGGGGTGCACCTTGATCGGGTGAACACATCGTACAACACGGTAGACGGATCCCCCAGCACATTACTGAAAACTGTGCCCGCCAGCGACTGTTTCTATGGCGAGACTGTGACCTTAGACTTCCACACCCCGAGATGAAAGTTTTGGAATCGGGACACATCCACGAGTTGAAGATTTCTATTCTTGATGATAAATGGAGAGAGTTGAAGAACGATTACCCGATTTCGGTCGTCCTAGAAATTTCAAATTAATTGAAAAAATTAAGAAAATTATTTAGAATTAAACGCATGTCAATATATATTATCAACATTATGAGTATATACGGACCAGGTAGTTCTTCCGATTGGGTGACAAATTCAAATAATTTGGAACCGGCAGAAGGGGATTCATCCCGACAGAGGGCGACTTTTTAACTACCCAAAAAACAAAGGCCTTGATCAATAGAACTATATCGAGGGCCACGGACGAGATTCACAAGAGTCTACTATCACAACTTAGAGAATATGCCCTGGTTGTGAATACACAAAGTCGTGAAGAAACGCATATGGAACTAAACGAACTAGGTAAAAAAATAACCAAATTTAGAAAAGAGGCCCGGTTGGGGATTGATAAAGCCCGAGAAGACCGCCAGGTTGACATTACGGCGGTTTATGATGCGTTGCGCTTAGAAGACTCTCTCAGCAAAGAAGCTACACTTGCTGAATTAGACGGGAAAATAATCGATTTTCGAAAAGAGGCCACGTCGGGTATTGAGAAAGCCCGAGAAGACCACCAGGCGGATCTTACGAAGGCTTATGAGGTGTTGCGCTCAGAAGACTCTCTCATCAGAGAAGCGGCACTTACTGAACTAGATAAAAAAATAACCAAATTTCGAAAAGAGACCCGGTCGGGTATTGATAAAGTCCGAGAAGACCACCAGTCGAACCTTGAGGAGGCCATTGCGGAGGCTTATGATGCGTTGCGCTTAGAGAACTCTCATAGTAAAGAAGCGACACTTACCGAACTAGACTGTAAAATAGCCGAATTTCTGAAAGAGACCAGGTCGGGGGTTGAGGGGGTCCGAGAAGACCACAAAGAGGCCATTGCGGAGGCTTATGGGGCGTTACGCTCAGAGGACTCTCTCAACAGAGAAGCGGCACTTACTGACATATACGAAAAAATAACCGAATTTAAAAAAGAGACCCGGTTTGATCTTGATGGAGTCCGAACGGGTATTGAGAAAGCCCGAGAAGACCACCAGGCGGATATTACGGAAGCTTATAGGTGTTGCTCTTAGAGGACTCTATCAACAGAGAAGCGACACTTACCGAACTAGATGGAAAAATAACCGAATTTCAAAAAGAGGCCCGGTCGGGGGTTGAGAAAGCCCGAGAAGACCACAAGGTAGCCATTGTGAAGGCTTATGAGGTGTTGTTGCGCTCAGAGGACTCTCTCATCAGAGAGGCGGCGGTTGCTGAACTAGATGGAAAAATAACCGAATTTCAAAAGGAGGCCCGGTCGGGTATTGATAAAGCCTTAGAAGGCCACCAGGCGACCATTACGGAGGCTTATGATGCGTTGCGCTTAGAGGACTCTCTCAGCAGAGAAGCGGCACTTACCGAACTAGATGGAAAAATAACCGAAGTTTCTGATAAACTGAAACATGATCGTATAGCCGCGACCAAAGCTCTTGAGGAGGCCTCTTATGAGATTCGTACTGAGGCATATAACGCAAACAGGGCGCTTGCCGGAATAGTGAAAACAATGAAAACACCAAAACGTGTCATAACAGTTTGGGCTGAGAAGCGGGGCCCATTGGTTGTGGGGCACTATGAATATTCGTTCGGTGCCAAAGCGAGTAATAAATATGGGGGATACACTATGACAGCTGCAGGTGAAGTTATCCAAATGGCTGTCTGCTCGGTTAATGCTAATGGTAAACCTGTGGGCGCGGTCGCAATAAATATTGTAGTAGATGGGGAAGAACGGGGGTTTGGAGTCACTAAAATCTCTGGAGATAGTTCGACGATTGTTTCGTTCGCCGGTAATGATCGAATTAGACTTTCCCAAGGTAGTGTTATTAACTTTGTTACGAAAATCGGTGACTCAGAGAGTTCTTCCACTATTGTCTCATTGTTAATTGAACTTATTGTGTAAATACTAATATATTGAACTAAAATTTAAATATGAACGAATCACCATATCCAACTCTCAATACCACTCCACCAACACTGTATCCAACTCTCAATACCACTCCCCCAACACTGTATCCAACTCTCAATACCACTCCCCCAACACTATATCCAATTAACGAAAGAAGTTCAGATTTTAGGTTGAATAATATCGTCGCTATGCAGGATATTTTAGTTAGAGAATGTGCAAATAGAAAAAGACACGCTAACAAATATAAGCGCGCGGCAAACATAGCTGAAGCATCTAGTACGGTTCTGGCAAGTGTTTCTGTGTTGTGTGGGGCGGGGACTGCTGCAACGCTATCTACAATTGTAATGATTCCACTTGCAGGGGTTTTGAGTGGAATTACCGTTTTATCTGGAACACTTTGTATGGTAATTAGGGCGGTGGGTGGAAAACTCGAGAAAAAAAGTAGAAAACATGATAGAATATCCGTTCTCGCTAGGTCTAAGAAAAATAGCATCGACGTTATGGTGTCCAAAGCGTTGGCCGATAAGAAAATATCAAATTTAGAGTTTGAATCCGTGGTGGAAGAAATGGGGAGATATGAAGAATTAAAAAATGATATAAGGATCAAGGCGCGCGCCACCATGCCCAAAATTGAGTGTACTGATTGGGATAAATTTAGGGTAAAACTTGGAAATAAAGTCGGAGGAAATGTTACAGCACCATTGTGATATTTAAAATAATTTTTTTAAAAATAATAATTTTCCTATTTTATCAAAATTATTAATTATATTGGTGCAGTAAACAAATTTACATACCTATACAACAGGTGTTTTTCACTGAGAATTACAAATTCAGTCGAGGATTACACTGTACACACCGTCTGTGTAATTGATACACTCGGCTCTGTTTACCTTGGCTATCAATTTACGCATGGTTCATAACCCGTGTAATTGATAATTGTACAACACTAGGTAATGTTTATCATAACAGCCTTCGTGGTCGTGTGGTTAAGGTGATAATCTATAGAGACGAGGGTCGTGGGTTCGCGCCGCGGTTGGAGTAAACTAAAACATTTTTATTTATTTATTTCTATCCCTACAAATGTGGTCGCTATGGTAAACAACTGCATGACAACGGCGTTCGGAGTCCGACCGCTTGAAATGGGCAACAACTCCGGCCGTTGTCATGACACGATCTTTGACCTTAGCAGGTTCATGGGGATAAATGGACACGCGGTTTCAGGAGATGTTATTTGTCTTAGCATCAACATTGCTGTTCAATAATAATTTTTTCAATATCTTTATAAGCGATATCGTAGAAATGTATATTCGTAAATAAATCGTTGGGTTTTAACAATTTTATATAATACACCTTAGTTTCATATCCGATACGCATTATCCGTCTTAATGTTTGTATTTGCCTCTTGTATGGTTGACATAATTGCCGGTATAATATTGTAAATGTAACGTTTTTATCGAGCGTAATAAATTACGCTGGTATTTCATATATTCGATATCGCCTAGTGTTCTCATTTTATAGAATTTATATATAGGATTATAACCCCATAAGCTTCGTAAACTTCTTCAACACAGTTATTAAAAAATTTCAATTCCAATTGTATTGTATTATCCATTTTCTCTAATAGTTGTTTTTTTTTCTGTTCAATAATTTCCAATTTCTTCTAATAATTTTCCTAATTTCTTCGTTATATCGTAGAAACGCATATCCGTCAACGAATCTTTGATTTTAAACTGTTTTATAAAATTAGTTTGATAATGTTTCGGTAGTGTTTCTCCGATCCTATTTAGTCGCTTCATTACATAAATTTGATACTTATACCGGCGACATAATTGCCGGTTTAATATTGTAAATGCAACGTTTTTATCGCAGCGTAATAAATTAGTCTGATATTTCATGTATTCGATACCACATAGTATTGTCATTTTACCGTGTTTTAATACTGTAGAAACAACAGCGTAAAATGCTTCATCCAAGTCATTACAAACGTCCAATTCGTTGTGTATTTTATTATTCATTTTGTTATAATATTTTATTATAACCTATTAAATTTATCTGTTCAATTGGACGTGAAAACAACATGATGTATTTATGACACCAATTTTTGATTTTTCGGGGGTGGTGGGAGACAATTTCCTCGTTAACCAATTTTTGATTTTTCGGGGGTGGTGGGAGTAGTATAAAGGGTTATAAATGATGCCACCGCAGGTGGTATCATTTTGACTCCCTTTATACTACTCATACTGAAGAAATAGTGCGAAACATTTTGCTTGCTTTGAGCTAACCGTTGTGGTTACTGGTGAATTTCGGATTGGAATTATTAGAAGTACATATACATTTACTCATGCAACAAAAATGTTGAGAGAATTTTCATTTTACTGCATGCCACGTATTCATACGTCACATGACCCGATCATCCGTTGATCCATTCTTGAGCGTCTGCTTGTTTAATCAAGCATGCCTTCCGAGTCATGGGAAGTTCTTACATGTTTGTCAACACCATAGTTTACTGTCCACAAGCTCATTAATTATGAAAATGCTAGTCTGACAGAAAGTATTCCATTTTATATGTATTTTAAATAAATCCAAGTGACACAGGTTTCTGTTAAATTACATAGCGGCAGTCAATGGTGGAATGTAACCTTCTGAACATCTATTGGCCAACTAGGAAGTAACTCTGCAGAATGGTACGGGAGTATTCTGCAGAGTTACTTCCCGCAACTACTAGCAACTAAGCAATTTGATCTTATGAGCCTGACTTCAAGCACAATATGTAAGTATTTGGAAATAAAGAAATAGAACAATATTGACAATATTAGCGCATACAGGTAGTGCATATCTGGATAACTTCGGTAAACATCATTCTTACAGTGTCCCGTCTAGGGGAATCCCATTATACAGGATTGCGTATACAAATACTGTATATTTACTAACTCCTGGGTGGTTGGTTGGGGGCATGCGAAGGGCATGCATTGTATTTAACGATGGGGTTCATCCTTACTGGAATCCGGATATCCCTGGTTTGGCCCTCAGGTACAGGTTTGGTTTTCTGGTACCTGATAGTTGAATCCGGTTATACCCATCATAAACGTAGTAAAATTAGTACTAATCCTAATACATTTAGGGACCGGGGCTAGGGACTCTGGTGTGGTGAGGACCTGGCACCGGGGGACCGTTTCACTAAACTTCGTACGACTAAAATGTTCGTAAGTGCAAAACTATGATAGTCTAGAAATTTCGCATGAACACTGTTTGCTTGTAAACAATTTATTGGATTTACATTTATTGAGCACAGGCTGCATATGCAGCCTATGCTCAATAAATGTAAATCCATCAATTGAAATTTCCAGACGATCCTAAATCTGCACTTACGAACATTTTAGTCGTACGAAGCTTAGTGTAACGGGCCCCAGGTCCGGTTATTCTAATGTGAGGGCTGAATTTTTATTTTTTCTGTAAATATTCAGTTTCAGTTTTGATTTAGGGATCCCCCACCCCACTCCCCCACAACATATGAAATACGGGATTCGACCCAGTTAACCCGACCTAAAATGACATAGATCTTGACAGGCCGTTAAACAGCATTAACTAAATAATATGTATCAAACAAATACATGTGAATGTGTTCGATATCCATTATATTCAGCGAATAGTTGTGGCTTGCATGTGTCCACTGACATTAAATAACAGCTGAATACCGACATGGCATTTACACTGTAAAATTTCGTTCACGCTATCTTATAGTTAATGGTAGGAATTGGCTCGCAGACCTTCCAAACTAGGGCATATGAACCCAGAAAATGTGGCAAGCCAATAGCCGTTGGCCCGTTTTTCTTTTTGAATTTAATATTGGTTGAAATGCAGTCGAAATGTGTGCTTTATTTAAAGCCTTAAAATTAAAGAGGTTATGAGACGGTTAATTTAACCAAGCTAGTGCATTCTTCTACCGCTCACTGTCAGTACATGTATGTCCGATCGTGTTAAGGGCTGAAAATGCAACATAGCGTTTATCTGATACAAGGAGAAGATAATGCACGGCGGTACGGCATTTTCCCCGACGTAGTGATTGACGTGTGTGTGCAAGTATCAGACTGGCAATTGTGTAGCTTTCTGAGCTAAATATTGCAGCTTGTCGTTTCGTGTTTTTGATAAAGAAAGGGCCACGCGTACATATACCATACCGTCGGTCATGGTCCGAAATTTTAAAATTTGATTTCATACTATGTAATGATGTTTAACCATTACTACGCTGAATTGAATATTGTCGTCTGCCGGAAATGTTTTATTTCAATATTTGTGCTGTCAACACTGGTTTTTTGTTAAGTATTAAGGCAAAAATGAAAAAAACAGCAGACGACAATTTCCGTCTCCATCGTAGTAAGGGTTAATATAGAGTAATGCGGATGGCCAATTAGAATTTCGTTCACGTGCCATGTATCTTTATACAATTAAGGTCCGCGCGCAAATATACGTCTTTCATCCAATCAGTGTTGTTGAATGTTCACGTGCACGCATGCGCAGCTGGACGATACTGGATCTGGCCTCGTTTCCGTTGTTGCCAATGAAGTTGTTCGCCTGTTCTGGTGGTTGTGTTATGTGGAGACTAGGCGGAGCTGAAATATAATCACGACTGTTGTGACCACGTGTGTAGAACCGACTATTGTTCATCAACGCTTAGTGTTCACTAGCTGCACGTTTTCCGCTTTATAGGCAACAGGTTTGACTATATCTTATGTAATGCAGTGTAATGAAACGTAATTAGAGGTATGTACTCAGAACTAAGTGTTCACGTGTGAATAGAAGCGGGCAATGCAGGCTGGAATAACTCTGGACGTGTTTTTATCAGTACCGTTGGCCTCCGAAGAACTTAGAAAATGTCATATACTTTTTAAACTGGTGAACACCAAAAGGGGTTTACATTAACGCGTAGTGTCCACGTGTGAAAAGAAGCCTACAGTACCGACATTTATTTTGTGACTAGTTACAGAATCATTTGAATTGCAAACTTGGTCAGACCACTATTATAGGTTTTGAAAGGTCTCAGATATTGAAGGTTAATCGGTGCGATATCGGCTCGAATGCTGGCTGGGTACCTGCAGAAATGCTATACAAAAATATTCATATATTGGTTAGTTTTGTTCCATGAAACTATTGAAAATTCCATGTTTCTCATTATTCATATATTTTTGTGAATATGAATTCATATTGGTTGGTCCGTGATGAAAATAAACGGCATAAATAATATTTAATTTTGACCATCCCGTGAAACTAAGTGGTTGTGTGTGTGGGGGGGGGGGGGGGGGTCATGTAAAAATGTTGGGTACATATAGTCGCGTCTGTCTGTCTGTGACTGTGTCTGTGACTGTGTGTCTGTCTGTCTGTCTGTCTGTCTGTCGGTCTGTCTGTCTGTCTGCCTGTCTCCCTCTGCCTGCCTGCGCCTGCCTGCCTGTCACTTACCTTTTCATCCATATTCTCATTTTCTTTCCCACCCATGCATGCAACACGTATGCTCAAGGTCGGTCAAGGTCAAATGACTTGAAATGTCCGGTTTAAAGACGTTCCACTGTAAATCAGGAAATCAGGCATATGACCATTCTGGTACGTATGTGCGTGCTTTGCAATCATGAACATACATTAATATATGAGATAAATGATCAAGAAAGCCATCACACATAGGATCGCATATGTTGTATTGGTGTTCGGTTTAGAGAGGTTCTAGCAGGGCTCCAGATAAGGAATTAGTAATTGAGTTTTGTCAATCCATCATTCTAAAGCAATTGGGTATTTCAACATTTTAATTGGGTAAAATAAAATCACACTACTGTTTAAACATCAGCAGTCCGCAATTATTGAATAGTTTGCTTCTAAATGCAAACATGTCTAACCAAGATATGTTTGCATGGATAAATAATAAGAATATACTATATTTGTTGTTTGTTGTTTTCTGTAGCATGATAAAGATACCACACATTTTTCATTGATTTTTTATACTCAATACTTATGATTCCAATTTGGTTTTTGGCAATTTTAATTGGGTATTTAAGCAAATACGCACCTTATCTGGAGCCCTGGGTTCTACGGTAGTGTTTTCGTACCTATTGTCTGTCACATAAGCAAAGCGTTTCTTTGGTGGGTGGCAGGTGGGAGCATGCGATGGGTAATTTAACGATCGGGGTTCATCCTTACCGGTATCCCGAACGGAGACCTGGTTTGGCCCTCAGGGTTGAATATATATTTATTTCGATGTAAATATTCCGTTCTGATTTTGGGATTTTCTCCCCAATGCAGCAGATTACATGCGGGATCGTTGGCCCGACTTTAAATGACCATAGGCCGTTAAACACCAATAAATGAAATTGTACTATGATTGCATGGCGAACAATACAGAACCAGGGGCCCGTTTCACTAAATTTCGTACGACCAAAACGTTTGTACGAAGATGTCTATAAATGTGCATAACACATTAACGTGGTTCACTAATGCTATCATTTTCCACCTACATGTAAGGGTCATTAAATATGAAAGAATCCACCAAAGAATTAGACAGTCAAACAATTTCATTTCATCGAGTGGGGATATTAGATGTCCACAAGTCAGCTACACGGGCATACCGGGTACGAACACGTTGCTCCTGGCGCCGGTTAAATAAATTTGTTGGTGTTTAACGGCATATCAATAGCTAAGGTCATTTAAGGCTGGGTCCTTATTCAACCTGCTGCATAGGGAGGGGGATCCCAAAATCGGAACAGAATATTTACATCGAAAAAAATACATATTCAGCCCTGAAATTAGAATAAACTGACCTGATGCCAGGTCCATACCATATCAAAGCCACTTAGCCGCTTCCCCTAAACGTAATAGGATTACGAATAATCATATTATTCATATAAGGGGTATAACCAGATTCAACTATCGCATACAAGAAAGCCAAAGATGTACATGAGGGCCAAACCAGGTCGGGATTCCGGGAAGGATGAATCCCGATCGTTAAAATACCCATCGCATGCTCCCACCTGCCGGTTAAATAAGACAGAAATCGCACCGAATAACAGGAATTAGAAATCTACGAAAGTACAATAGTGTTTTTTCCTTTATTTTGGTAATTACTCCATGTAGTATAAACACATCATCCGTTGATATATATTTTCTAAATCCCGTGATACTGTGACTGTATATGTGGTTGTGACTGGATAATTGGGGATTATGGGTTTTGCGACCAGTGTAGATCCAGATCAGCCTGTGCATCCGCACAGTCTGATCATGATCTGCACTGGTCGTCATTCCATCAATGAAACATCCGTCATGCTTCTAACAAGCAATATGCATTTAAATCGCTATCAGGCAGCACGAGTGTGCTATTTGATCAGGAGCTACACTAGTCACAAAACCCATAAGACCTATTTCTCCAGTCACAGCCACATACTTATTTATTAACGTCTCACCAATTATACATAACAATACCATTATTCAGTATATTTACGTATAGGTGTTGCACAATTTGTCATGCAATAGTGTACGTAGAATTACGAGAGACGATATGTAAACATGTAAAAATGGAATAAACACCCACATTTACATATTTACTAAGAATGAGCCTTTTTATTTCCTGAAAGTTTGACCAGTATTGATTTTATTGCGTAAAAACAATTTCCCCAATTTTGACTCCTCTCCCAGCTCCTCCACTTACTTTTCCTCCCATTTTAAAATCTTTTCTTTGTAATAAAATCAATAGTTGACAATTTCACGAAATAAAAAGAAGGCTCAATCTTAATTAAAGGTACATGCCTACTCAGTAGACACAAACTGTTATTTATATCAGAGGCATCATCTGAGACATTTCTGGCAAAATAAACATTCATTCACCATTACCCCACGTATTGATTGGCATTATTAACATTTTATATCGGACATAAATTTCCACACTGATACCAGGGGCGATAACCGTGTTTCCTCAAAATGTTAACGGACATTACTATTTATTCTTTGTATTTATTTTTTGATATGCAATGATCATACTTTATAATCTGTTTATTATTTGTTCAGGTGTCAGACACATTTAATTACATGTAGTATAAATAATTAAAAATCTATCATGCCTCATTTGCATATGAAAATAGCCCGATACCACCGCGCGTCACTATCAGTAAACTAAATATTAGTAAATGGGCACGTTGCATATATAATAATATTAAAAAACTATTGTTTTGACATTGTTTATATGGCCATGAAATGTTGACAGCTTTCGTGAAACAGACAGTAGTAAACCCATTGAAGTCAAAGGATAGACTTTTTTGTTTATTGCAAAATCTGATTGTTTTATTTAATTCTCCATAATATTACAGGGCTCCAGATAAGGAATTAGTAATTGAGTATTGTCATCCCATATTTCTGAAACAATCGGGTATTTCAAAATTTTAATTGGGTAAAATAAAATCACACTGCTGTTTACATATCAGCAGACAGCAATTATTGAATAGTTTGCTTCTAAATGAAAACATGTCTTGGCATTTCATTAGAATTGTCTCCTTGGAGACAATTCTAATGAAATACCAAGATTTGTTTTCATGGAAAAATAAGAAAAACATGCTATATTTGTGGTCGGTTTATAAACATAAACACCTCCTTTTCATAAATGGACCAGTCCGAAAATCATTTTGTGACGATTGGATTGGTCGGAAAATTATCATATCACAGTCCATTCCAGATAATTAGGGTTGAAAGGGTTTACCCATGTGTAGGCCAGATACAATTACAGTTGTCTGAAACTTTTGAGACTTTTTTCGCCATTTTCTTTTGTTTCTTCTCAAAAGTATATATTGTTGCCACTCATCTGAATCGTCTTATTAGTAACAACATATATCAATGCAGCTATAAAATATTGTAGAAATCGGTCAAATATATTCAAGTTAGCCCTGAAAGGAGTTTGTACAGACGTGGAGGACAAGCCTAGCGCTATATGCCCCTGGCACCATTTTGTGTGAGGGGGGGGGGGGGGGCATGTGAAGAGAAATGAACACCTGCAACAATTTAATACTAGTAGCTCGATTCTCTTGAATGTTCACACAGTATGGTTGGAATATAATCATCAACGCTCCAGATAAGGAATTAGTAATCGAGTATTGTCACTCCATCATTTCTGAAGCAATTGGGTATTTCAAAATTTTAATTGGGTAAAATAAAATCACACTACTGTTTACACATCAACAGACAGCAATTATTGAATAGTTTGCTTCGAAATGAAAACATGATTTGGCATTTCATTAGAATTGTCTCCTTGGAGACAATTCTAATGAAATACCAAGATGTGTTTTCATGGAAAATAAGAAAAATATGCTATATTTGTGCTTCGTTTATTGTTTTCTGTAGCATGATAAGGTAATATTTTTTATTGCTTTTTGATACTCGCTACTTCTGATTTCAATTGGGTTTTTGGCAATTTTAATTGGCTATTTAAGCAAATACTCAGCTTATCTGGAGCGTGGTCGTTTTTGATAGTGGTAGTTAGTTTCCCCGACCTTAAATGACCGTAGCTGTTGATAGGCCGTTAAACCCCAACAAACAGTCAGTGACTGCATGGCGACCAGCGTATGCCCAGATCAGACCGAGCAGATGCGCAGGCTGATCTATCTGGGACTACACTGGTCACACACATCAGATTGATTGATTGGTGTTTAACGACCTATCAACAGCTAAGGTCATTTAAGGCCGGGGCCAACCCTGGTGCCAGGTCCATACCACATCAAAGTCGCTTGGCCCCTTCCACTAAAAATAATATGATTACGAATAATTGTAATACTCACATAAGGGGTATAACCAGATTTAACTGTCACATACAAGAATGCAGGGATTCCGATGGCGATCCCACTTTCGCAATTGGCGATAAAAATAAACAATTGGCGATAAAAAATTACAATTTTCGAAAAAGACATTTTTTTTTTTAAAAATTGTAATTTTTTATCGCCAATTTTTTGAAGTGGCGATTTTTTTATTTTCCCCAGCGGAATCCCTGACACATCGTAAGATACATTTACTCAGGGTGGGTGGTGGTCGGGCGAATGAGACGGTGTAAATTAACGGTATGGGTTCCTCCTTATAGGAATCACGATTTGCCTGGTTTGGCCCTCAGGTACGTTTTATATTGGCTCTTTAGTTACCTGGGAGTTGAATTGGGTTATTGCCCATTATAAAAGTAGTAAGATTATTGCTGGTCCTACTGCTTTTGGGAGGGGCCACGTGATTCTGGTGTGGCGAGGACCTGGCATCGGATCAGGATTATTCTGATTTCAGGGCTGAATATATAGTTTTGTTATTGTAAATATTCAGTTCTGATTTTGGGATTTTCCCACCATTTGTACATGTACTTGAACATGTACAGGTAATATATGGGATTTAGTACTAAACCCATTGACCCGGCCTTAAATGACCTTAGCTGTTGATAGGCCGTTAAACCCCAACATACAAACAAACAAACATTTACTCAGGCGTAGTATGTATGCTATGTGTGCCTGCCTAAATGGATGATGCCAAAAAACCAATATGCAGGCATGCAGTAGGCAGGTCATGTCCACGGCCTTATAAAAAATGCCCTATTTTTATGTAAATCCATTTTTTACGTGGAATGATCTGATTATTTTTTCTCACCTAAAGTGTACGTTAGTAAATTGTTATTACCACTCAGTTAAACGTCGACAACACATACTTTTGAGGAGTAATGAGAAAAATAATTAGGAATTGTTATACCCATATACAGTCTACACTTGTTTACTCAAAAGTCCAAGGGACTGAGGAAAATGCTTGTGAGTTAACGAAAATTTGATTTATCAAGAGTTATTATATAGGAAAACATTTTCGGACCAAGTATTTGACTGAGTTATTTACACTTACAATGCTGAATAAAAAATTGACGTCTGCTGTTTATTTTTTAGTTCCAATTTTTCTCATCAAAAACACGGCTCGACAGCACTTTAGAATCGTTTCCAACGGAAATGATTCTAAAATGCTGTCAAACCATGTTTTTACTGAGAAAAGATATAAAATATGACACAGCAGCAGACGACTATTTTCGGTTCCCGCATTCTAAGGGTTAAGAGAGTTTGAGGTAACGAGTGTAGACTGCAGCACAGGTTGAAGTAACGGACCGAGGTCTATAAATACATTAAAAATAAGCTAAACAATTATATTTTTTACTCCCTCCATATAGGCTTATACCAAGTCTATATGGAGGGAGTAAAAAAAATTGTTTAGCTTATTTTCTTTCATTTATTGATGCTTTTAGGCATATTTAATGTATTTATAGACCTCAGTCCTTTACTTCAACCTGTGGACTGCAGGAGTATTCTGCATGGAATAGATTTTAGGAAAGTTGACGATCATGAACATTTCGTTTACAATTGAGAAATTCTATGTTGTCCCCTGTGCAACTGAGTGAGAACAGAGCATTTGCTAAAAACATTTTTGATGGAGATGTTTCAATATTATGTTTCAGAAAGTGTACAAGCAACAACAAAATAGCAACATATTTTTCCGAGTCAATCAAGATAAAGTCTTTGAAGAATGCAAAAGTAAGTATACAAAATTAATGCATGGCAACTACTGCAGTACATTTATTATGTACCCCAGAGCTCCAGATAAGCTGCGTATTTGCGTAAATACCCAATTAAAATTGCCGAAAACCCAATTGAAATCAGAAGTAGCGAGTATCAAAAAGCAATACAAATTTGTGGTATCTTTATCATGCTACAGAAAACAATAAACAGACCACAATATAGCATATTTTCTTCTTTTTTTTCCATGAAAACACATCTTGGTATTTCATTAGAATTGTCTCCAAGGAGACAATTCTAATGAAATGCCAAGACATGTTTCATTTAGAAGAAAACTATTCAATAATTGCTGTCTGTTGATGTGTAAACAGTAGTGTGATTTTATTTTACCCAATTAACTTTGAAATACCCAATTGTTTCAGAAACGATGGAGTAAAATACTCAATTACTAATTTCTTATCTGGAGCCCTGTACCCTGAACAAAAAATGTTGGGATACATATAGTGGCCACCCTATCTGTCCGTTTTTTCTGTCCGAGATTTGCATTAAACGTTTTTAGCTGTTGATAGGCCATTAAACAAAGACAGATAGCAGGTAGCTGCTATATCTCTTTGTTTAATGGCCTATCAACAGCTACGGTAATTTAAGGCCGGGCCAATGTGTTCGATCCCGTATAAACCTGCTGCATTGGATGAAAAATCCTAAAATCGGAAACGAATATTTACATCAAAAGGAAATATATTCAGCCCTGAGATTAGAATAAACTGACCTGGTGCCAGGTCCATACCACACCAAAGTCACTTGGTCCTAAAAGTAATAGGAGTATGAATAAAATTGTAATACTCACATAAGGGGTATAACTTTGGCTTTCTTGTATGTGAGAGTTGAGTCAGGCTATGCCCCATATATAAAAGTAAGATTAGCGCTAATCCTATTACTTTTAGGGGATGGGATAAATGATGCTGGTGTGGCGAGGGCCTGGCACCAGATCAGGTTGTTCTAATTTCAGGACTGAATATATATTTTGATTGTAAATATTGAGTTCTGAAGTTGGGATTTACCCCCCTCGGACGGGTGGATACGCGACACGACCCTGTTGACCCGTCTGCGTGTAGACTCCCTGAGGCTTGTACCTCTATGTCAGAAAAGCGGACGTTAAACCCTATTCACTCACTCCACTCACTCACTCACTCTTGTAAACAATTATTGTATTTACATGTATTGAGCATAGGCTGCATATGCAGCCTATGCTCAATAAATGTAAATCCATAAATTGTAATTTACAATCTTAAATTTGCACTTACGAACATTTTAGTCGTAAGAAGTTTAGTGGTTTTCAGTCGGGATTCCGGTAAGGATGAACCCCAATCGTTAAATTACTCCCATCTGCCACCCACTGAATACAATATTGTTGAAACTGTTTTTTAAACATGAACCATGATGCATTTATTTCCAGGAACCCTATCGAGGGGCGGAGGGCCCACCTCCCAGCCGGGGAGAGCCAGGGCGCGGGGATACAGGATGAAGTGAAGACACCAACTGACAACAGTCATAAATCTCCATTGTTACACAACGACTTTGTTCAACACCACTCACCGTTCAAACCTACAACGCGTGCTGACCATGGCTGCCTACCACATCTAACATACTATTTTACTACTATTTTCTTCTTCATCTAAATTGCTTGGCCCTAAATGATACTCTTTTGTGTTGATGGGCCCATTGCATTCCATTGACCATGGCTGCAGACAATGCTCATTTCAGGGCCAAGCCAACACCTATGTAATGCATGTGTCTCATGACGTTACTAGAATGCACCATTACGTCACCAGACTAGTTCACAATGGTCGCAATGAAATTTTGAAATTAATGCGGCTGCATCAAGCGACGTGTACTGCGGCCCCAGACTATGTATGTGTACATCAGCTGTTTGAATGGAACAGGTTATCAAAGTACCGAAAGTACTGCATTATGCTCAAATTACATGTATACCATGTAGGTAGACGTTTGCAGTGGCACTCGGGAACTGTTTGAATCCACGGCATACGGCCTTGGGGTTCAAACGGTTCCCTGGTGCCACGGCTTCAAACAGTTCCCTCGTGCCACGGCAAACGTTTACACACGGCTAGATATTGTCGAACCTTATATTTCTTGGTATATATAGTCTACATTTGTTTACTCAAGATCCAGGGGACTGAGGATAAGTTATTATATACATGTAGGTATACATCTACATGTGCTTGGGACCACAAATTTGACTTTTGAGCTATCATTGCATTGACTTGAAGAGAGTTGGAGGTAACAAGTGTAGATTATATGTGAATTTGGCATTTTCACCCCTCCTACTAGTGACCGAATGGTGAATACTGTGTTCTAATGCACTCTATAAATATCACGCAATCTGATTGGCTGATGGTCATACATTACAGGTATATCATTGTTGATGAACGGTCGCAAATTATTTCAATATGTATTCCTACGCCAGTAGTAAAGGAGTGCATTAGAAATAGGTTAACCCCATTGTAATTTTGAAATTAGCGCGTAGCCATTAGACAGATTTTCCAACCGATTATTTTCTGATATACGCCGCAAATTTCAAAATTACAATACAGTTAACCCTATATTACAATACAGTTAACCCTATATTACAATACAGTTAACGGTATAGTAACGGTATAGTAATATAGTAACGGTAAATATTCACACACAACTTTTCTAGGAAACACATGTAGATATGAGACACGGCATGTGATTTTGTACCTTCGGACATCTGCGTAATTTCATGAAAAACATTTACAAAATTTAGAATAGTTTCCGTAAATTGCATCAAAGTTGACACTATTTTCAGTGTTTATAGAGAATAGTAGGTTAGTGCCGTGAATGGGAAAAAATATCCGGCAAGGCTCAAGAATTTCTTTATTTCTCATCAGAAGTATATGTTGTGACCACTCATTTGAACCGTCTCGCCGAGACGGTTCAAATGAGTGGTCACAACATATACTTTGGTTCAGAAATAAGGAAAATAGATAGAGAATAGTAGGTTAGTGCCGTGAATGGTAAAAAATATCTGGCAAGGCTCAGGAAACGGGATGGGCGAGGCTCTGCCGAGCACATCCCGTTTCCGTGCCGCGCCAGATATTTTTTCCCATTCACGGCACTAACCTACTATTCTATTTATCCCGTCAACACCTACAAATGGCTGTAAAATGCAAAAATTGTTTCGACTGGATATCAAAAATGTTTCACGGCACCGTGTTTCACGGCACATACGCACTGTGTTGACGGGATAAATTCCGAATGTATGTACCGGTACTCTGAAAATGTTGTCAACTTTGGACTTTATTTATGAAAAACATGACCGTCACATTTTTTACCGTCACAAGGTTGCTTAAACATGTTTACATCCATTTTTAGTCCCGTATGTCAAGTGGGCATATCCAAGTTTTACAAACACAATGTCTACTGTTTTACAATTTGAAAACAATATTTTTTCCAATAATATTAAATTAAAGGAAAATTTAAGAATGAGCCTTCTTTTTATTTCGTGAAATTTGGTCAAATATTGATTTTATTGCGAAAACAAAATTTCCCCATGTTAAATCCCCATATACATCTTCATGGAGTGAAGATGTCTATGGGAATTTAACATGGGGAAATTTTTTAGAAATTCAGAAATACTAGACCGATTTTTAAAATTTAAGTTTTGTTTTCTTCGATCATTTCCAAGCTATCCAGCTAGGTTTCGGAGTGAATTTCCAAAAAAAAATGGTTTTTGACTCCTCCCACAACTCCTCTACCTCTTTTCCCCCCATGTTAAATTCCCATAGAAATAAATTTTTCGTAATAAAACCAATATTTGACCAAATTTCACGAAATAAAAAGAAGGCTCATTCTTAAATTTTCCTTTAATTTAATATTATTGGAAAAAATATTGTTTTCAAATTGTTTTTATGGCCATACAATTTGGGCAGCTTTCGTGAAACAGACTATAGTTCTGTGAATGGTTGGTTATTTGTAATACATTAACACAAAACAGCTGGTGTAAATAATTTATTAAATTTTAGCACAAAGGCTTCTGTTTAGTTTACTACTTGCATAGTTTATTAATTCGGACAATACAGTGGAATCCCTCTAAACCGGACACGGGGAAAATATGGATGATTAACTTTGATGCATTTCACTGTTATGTATCTCTGATTACAGTGACTTTTCATGATTGCAAAACATTAGAACGTGTTCTGTCTGGGTAAACTCCAAACCGGACACCCTTGGTACCTCCCAGGGTGTCCGGTTTAGAGAGGTTCCACTGTACACAGTTTTAGAACATTTTAAATATATTTCTTTATTTCACCACAAAAAATATGTTGTGACCACCATTTGAGCATGTTCGTTGATTGGATTACAACACAACATATACATGTAGTATCAATGAAAAATAGAAAAGAAAGTATTTAAAAATTGACATAAGCACAGCAACATATTCTGAATGCAGTGGGTTAACAGGTTGTAGATATTTAATTTTACAATGTAGGTACATAACAAGCCAAAATTGGGAAATTTTAAGTAAACAAGAGGCCCAAATGGGCCTGTATCACTCACCTAAAAGCCTCCATAGTGGTCATCTTGATTTCACAAAGACTCTTCACTTACAACTTCAAATGCTCCACAGAATTTGTTGGTACCTTCTAATCTAACATATATTGCGAATGTGCATGTGATTTACTGCTATACCTTCGATTTGATATATAAAATGACCATATTCGGTCAAAAATTAAATTTGACCCCTCGGGCCATGACCATTTTTGACCCAGAGGCCACCATATTAACAAATCTGAATCAGCATTAACTATCGATCATTCATACAAAATTTCGTCGAAATCGGCCTGGCGGTTTGTGAGAAGAGATTTTTTGACAATTTGACCTTCTTTTCAACGGCGGACATCTTGGATTTGGTGATGACCTCCATTTTGACAAAAATGAACAGCCTTCACCAACAAACCATTTCAGTTAAGTTTGGTCAATATCGGCCAAGCAGTTCACAAGAAGAAGTCCTTTGAAATCTTTAGTAAAAGAACAACCTTTTGACCTGTTGGTGGCCATCTTGGATGACGTAATCATCTGATTTTGGCAAAACATGCTCCAGAGTGATCGTCTCGTCGATACCTTGGATTGGATATATTATATGACCATATTCGGTCAAAAATATAATTTGATCCCTAGTTGACCCCTCGGGCCACGCCAATTTTTGACCCAGGTGCCACCATATGAACAAATCTGAAACAGCGTTAAATATCAATCATTCACACCAAGTTTCGTCGAAATCAGCCTGGAGGTTTGTGAGAAGAAGATTTTTTTTGACAATTTGACCTACTTTTCAACGGCGGACATCTTGGATTTGGTGATGACCTCCATTTTAACAAAAATGGACAGGTTTCACCCACAGACCATTACAGTTAAGTTTGGCCAATATCGGCCAAGCAGTTCACAAGAAAAATACGTTTGAAATCTTTAGTAAAAGAACAACTTTTTTACCTTTCGGTGGCCATCTTGGATGACAAAATCATCTGATTTAGACAAAAAATGCTCCGGAGTGATCGACTAGTCGATACCTTCGATTTGATATATTATATGACCATATTCGGGCAAAAATATAATTTGACCCCTAGTTGACCCCTCGGGCCACTCCCATTTTTGACCCAGGGGCCACCATATGAACAAATCTGAAACAGCGTTAACTATCAATCATTCACACCAAGTTTCGTCGAAATCGGCCTGGAGGTTTGTGAGAAGATTTTTTGACAATTTGACCTACTTTTCAACGGCGGACATCTTGGATTTGGTGATGACCTCCATTTTAACAAAAATGGATAGGCTTCACCCACAGACCATTACAGTTCAGTTTGGCCAATATCGGCCAAGCAGTTCACAAGAAGAATACGTTTGAAATCTTTAGTAAAAGAACAACTTGTTTATCTTTCGGTGGCCATCTTGGATGACAAAATCATCTGATTTAGACAAAAAATGCTCCAGAGTGATCGACTAGTCGATACCTTCGATTTTATATATTATATGACCATATTCGGGCAAAAATATAATTTGACCCCTAGTTGACCCCTCGGGCCACGCCCATTTTTGACCCAGGGGCCACCATATGAACAAATCTGAATCAGCATTAACTATCGATCATTCATACAAAGTTTCGTCAAAATCGGCCAGGCGGTTCGTGAGAAGAAGATTTTTTAAGAATTTGACCTACTTTTCCACGGCGGCCATCTTGGATTGTCGATGACCTTCATTTTAACAAATCTGAAATGGCATCATCCCTGTAAAGTTTGACCAACATCGGCTCAGCAGTTCGGGAGAAGAAGATGATTGAAAATGTTCACGGACGACAGACACTTTGCCATAAGAATAGCTCACATGAGCTTTGCTCAGGTGAGCTAAAAATGGGGAGATAATCCACGACTCGGGGGTTAAATAAAAAATTGAAATAAACTTTGTGCATCATACTCAACCTACATACCAAGTTTCAGGTCTGTAGCTAGTGCCGTTTAAAAGTTTTACGAGTTACAAGGTTGGTGACGGACAGACGGGACAAGATGAACAGACAAGGGTAACACTAAATGCCCCCTATCGTGGTGGGGCATAAATCGTGGTGGGGCATAAAAATGATCTTCTGTAGCATTGAAAGTTGACGAAAAATGCGGAATGCTGTTGTAAAACAAGACATTTATCTGAATGTTCTTTAATTTCAATAGTATCTATATTAATGTACACAGCTTCACTAGAATCAGCAAATACGAGGGGTGTAACAATTCACCAAACATTTGATGCACCGCGATATATTGCAGACGATGCTATTCACGATGCCCGACACTGATATTCGATTCAATACGGTTTTCACAATTCAATGCTTTGGAATCCCAAGTTACGCAATAAATAGACGTTATTGTTGGGTACACTGTACAAATACTAAAATTAAATCATTGGGAAGCAGGCTCCAAATAAGGAATCAGTAATTGAGTATTGTCACTCCATCATTTCTGAAGCAATTGGGTATTTCAAAATTTTAATTGGGTAAAATAAAATTACACTACTGTTTACACACATCAACAGACAACAATTATTGAATAGTTTGCTTCTAAATGAAAACATATCTTGGCATTTCATTAGAATTGTCTCCTTGGAGACAATTCTAATGAAATACCAAGATGTGTTTTCATGGAAAATAAGAAAGATATGCTATATTTGTGGTCTGTTTATTGTTTTCTGCAGCATGATAAAGGTACCACAAAATTTGTACATGATTTGCTTTTTTATACTCGCAACTACCGATTTCAATTGGGTTTTTGGCAATTTTAATTGGATATTTAAGTAAATACGCAGCTTATCTGGAGCCCTGGGGAAGAATATACACAAACCAGTCCAGTGGTGTGGAACCATTTTTGGGTTCGGTTTTATGCATTATATCGTGTAAAATGTACGTGGACCATCGAAAATATATTTTGTGAAGCAATTACTACAAGTAGTATTGCGAGATGGATCGTATCGTGACCCAAGTATCGTGATACGCATCGTATTGTAAGGTATGCGTATCGTTACACCTCTAGCGAATACAGCAGCAAAATCATATACATTGTTATCAGTCGGCTATGTATTGCACCAATACAAGGCTCATTACCTGATAAATTTGTCATGGGGTACACCTGTAGCCGATTTGACCAAAATTGCAAAGTATACTTATCTTGCTTAGTATACTTTGAGGGAGAAATTTTCAATTTAAGGATAACTTTTTATTATATTGAATTTATTACATTATCACAGCCATTTTGGCTGTGATAATGTAATAAATTCAATATAATTATTCTGCATACAGTACTTGTAATCATCGAACATATGCAGTCATTAGTTCTATATAAAATAATGCATTTCGGGAAATATAATTGATTACTCCCATCTCACCATCAATCAATTAGTTTCTGACTGAACACATCATAGGAGCTGTCTGTAGTCGATTTCATCAAAATTGCTAAGTATACTTATCTAGCTAAGTATACTTTGAGGGAGTAATCATTTATTTTTCCCGAAATGCATTATTTCATATAGAACAAACAAGTTAACAACTGCATATATTTGATGATTAAAAGTATGCAGAATTATTATACTGAATTTATTACATTATCACAGCCAAAATGGATTTGGCTGTGATAATGTCATAAATTCAGTATACTAAAAATGAATAAATTTATCCTCAAATTGAAAATTTCTCACTCACTAACCCCCCCCGAGTTGCATCCACATTGTCTTTCACAGTGTCACACACACTCGGAATAGTGTGTGTATATATCGGCATGGCTAACCGTATCCGTCTACATGATAACCACATCTGTTGGCATGGTTACCGTATCTGTCATCATGGTGTGTGTCGGCATGGTTACCATATCTGTCGGTATGGTATATGTATCTATCGGCATTGCATATGTATCTATCGGCATGGTAACCGTATCTATCGGTATATGTGTCTATCGGCATGGTAACCGTATCTATCGGCATGGTAACGATATGCGGTCTATGCTTGTAATCAAAGACAGCAGTGAGTGAGTCTGTATCGCCTTCTAAGTCCAAGTCTACAGATTCAGTATAGTCTGTGAATGACTGGACCTCGGGAGATACGGCCGTCGTCATCGCAGCGGTGGCAAAATTGTAACCTCCTCCTTTGAAGCTGGAATGTAAGAATTATTCAACTAATAAATTCTTCATAAAACGCCATATTCCAAAAAAAAACTAGATTGGTCAGAAAGCGAGGCTTACGGAATAACCCCCCCCCCCCACCCCCCCCCCCACCCCCCGCGTGGGCCCAGGTACCCCTAAATATGTAAAATAATTTCTAAGTGTGTGGGCTTTTGACACCGAGCTCAGCAGGGGCGGCACAAACGTGCATTTGTCACAGAGTGGTAGAGGTCCATTGGAGCAATGCGTGTGTGAAATGTGAAGCAGATCCGAGCAAGGAAATAGAAGTTATAACCAATTTCTCTGATGTCAAGTTTTGTAAAGAGACTAAGTATGTGACCTTGACCTCGATATCAGCGGGGATTTGTCACAGCATGATAGTAGAGCCTTAGAGGAATGCATGCATGAAATATTAAGAATTTTCGATGAAAGAAATAGAAGTTATAACATATTTCTCTGATGTTAAGTTTTGTAAAGAGACTAAGTATGTGACCTTGACCTTGGGATCAGCGGGGGTTGGACAGTCGTAGATATGTCACAGCATGATAGTACAACCTTAGAGGAATGCACAACTGAAATATTAAGAATTTTCAATGAAGGAAATAGAAGTTATAACTTATTTCTCTGATGTTAAATTTTGTAAAGAGACTAAGTATTTGACCTTGACCTTGGGATCAGCAGGGGGTGGACGTCGTGGATTTGGCACAGCATGGTAGTAGAGCCTTACAGGAATGCATGTGTGAAATATTAAGCATTTTAGATGAAGGAAATAGAAGCTATAACAATATTTCTCTGATGTTAAGTTTAGTCACGGACGGACGGACAACCTGACTCCAGTATACCCCCCCTGTTGCGGGGGGGTATAAAAAGTGAATAGGTGAATGGGACCCAACAGCTAGGGTCATATAGAGACGGTACCACAGTTTAAAGTCTCATCCGACAGACCAGTGGGATGGAAATCCTATGAAAGTATTTGAACCCACAACCTCCGGATTGGTAGTCAGGTGTTTTAACCCCTAGGCCAGAATCCATCTCCCGCCATATTCCAAAGGTAATGACCTCCCAGGGTGTCCAGTTTCGAGAGGTCCCACTGTTAAATCCCATATGCAAGTATTAACATTGACGGAATAAATGTCATTTGAATACTAATAATTGGGTCGCAAAAAGACTCAAAGGTCGCAAAAAGATGTGCTAAGGTGGCAAAAACACCCACTAATTTATCAATTTTGTTTGTATATATGCATATATATGGTATATTTTACCTATCATCTTCGACATCAAAGTCGTGGAGCTTTATTCTCCAGATCTTGATTTGGGCGTCCCATGATCGGCGACTACAAGGGGATGTCAGGACGGGTGTACTGGGATGCTGGCGTGTCCTCTCGTGTCTGAAACAAAAAGATGACAAATACAAACCGTTAACTCTTTGCATGCTGGGAAACTTGTGGGCTATAAATAGTTCAAAACTAGCGGACAAAAAATCATCATATTTTCTTGTATTTCTCCCCGTAAATATCATGAAAATGTCTTGGAATTTCATTAGAATTGAGTCCCGAGGACTCGATTCTAATGAAATTTCAAGACATATTTACAGAGAAATAAAGCATATACTCCTAATTCGGTTGGCGGATATTTTCCCGCTAGCATGCAGAGTTAATTTAGCCAGGTGTCGGAGCTGATTATCGTCAAATAATGCACAAGTGAGTGTGTTCTTACGCTAAACAAATGAGTAAGCATAGTGGGAAAAAAGACTCCTCAGAAAGTCTTATGTAGTGGCGGTTGTTGCCTTTTCAGACATATATTGTTGGTTTGTTTGTTGGGGGTTTAACGGCCTATCAACAGCTAAGGTCATTTAAGGCCGGGTTAATGGGTTTAGTACTAAATCCCATATATTACCTGTACACGTACATGTACATATGGGTGGGTGGGGGGGGGGGGGGGGGGAATCCCAAAATCAGAACTGAATATCTTTAGTCCTGAAATCAGAATAATCTGAGGCCAGTACTTATGTACTGAAACAATGTAAACACACAGCACAGAGGTAAACGTGTTATTCACCTATTACATAATTTGGCAAAAACATTTTATTACTAGGATAAACAAGAAATGGCATCGTTAAATGAAGCTTATCCCCTCGCTGGCGGCCTTGTTATAATAATAAAAACACAAAAAACACACACGTCCTCAGTGACATCGACCTTGGGCAGTCGAATGTGGGTCGTACTTGCAGCCTTGATAATAAATAACATTAACATTTTCACCTTACAAACAAGGTGAACATAAGTCGTCAATGCAAAACAAAGCCCTAGGCATACATTGTAGCCAAATATTATCAAAATCAGTGAAGTGGTTTATTTGTTAAAGAAGATGGTCGAAGGCCCACCGAAGCTTTGATAATATACCGAAAAACTTTAACCCGGACGCGCGTACAAAAATGAAAGGTGTTACTAACGTACATACATACATGGACAAACGCTATTTATCCCATCAACACAGTGCATATGTGCCGTGAAACACGGTGCCGTGAAACATTTTTGTTATCCAGTCAATACAATTTTTGCATTTTACAGCCATTTGTAGGTGTTGACGGGATAAATAAAACAGTAGGTTAGTGCCGTGAATGGGAAAAAATATCTGGCGCGGCACGGAAACGGGATGTGCTCGGCAGAGCCTCGCCCATCCCGTTTCCTGAGCCTTGCCAGATATTTTTCCCCATTCACGGCACTAACCTACTATTCTCTATCTATTTTCCTTATTTCTGAACCAAAGTATATGTTGTAACCACTCATTTGAACCGTCTCGGCGAGACGGTTCAAATGGTGGTCACTACATATACTTCAGATGAGAAATAAAGAAATTCTTGCGCCTTGCCGGATATTTTTTCCCATTCACGGCACTAACCTACTATTCTCTATATCCCCTCTTGCTTTGGGATAATAACAATTCACTGTTTATCCAAATAACCCACAATCGATGCATGAAAGTCCTGTGTTACACTGATAATCTGAGAAATGAATCTACGGCCACATCACAAATGCAATACTCACTTCGGGACCAGTTTGATGTAGTTGACATAGGCCGGTGTATTCTTGTCAAATTCAATATCCTTCAATCTCCGAGCCTTTCTCCTCTCCCAGGTTGCTTCTCCATCTTGATCTACATAGATATGAGACACGCCATGTGATTTTGTACCCTCGGACATCTCCGTAATTTCATGAAATACGTTTACAAAATTTACAATATTTTCAGTAAATGACGCCAAAAGTTGACAAAATTCTTAGAGTGCATGTACTCTGAAAATCTTGTCAACTTTTTTTACTTTATTTATGCAAAATATGGTAAATTTTGTAAACGTATTTAATGAAATTATGCAGATGTCCGAAGGTATAAAATTGCATGGCGTGTCTCATAGTTGTGAATGATTGCTTGATTGTGATTGCTTGATTGTAATTCCATCTCTGGCAGCCTTGATACTAAAAAAATACTAAAAAATATATATTTGTTTAACATTTTTGCCTTTAAAACAAACAAGATAGAGATCTAAATTGCCTGCTAGAAGCAGCATTGCGGGTATTTCATTGATGGAATGGTGAACAGTGTAGATACTGATCAGACTGTGCGGATGCACAGGCTGATCTGGATCTACACTGGTCACAAAAGCCATAAGTCCCACATCATCAGCCACATAATCATTGTAATGTTCATAACATGTTCTTCACGTTTTTGCTCAAAATCAGGAAGTTTGATTGGTCGAGATTGAGCACAAACTGACTGATTTCGGGTAGGGAGAGAATGTGCCCAGAGACGTTTTATAAGCACGGGCACTGATTAAAATTGTACTCTTGCAATCTTGAATTAAACTTTGTCGTCTGCCGTTTATTTGTTATTTTCCCTTTTTCTCATAAAATCATGATTTGACAACACCTTAGAATGGAAACGATTCAAAAATGCCGTCAAAAACACGTTTTCATTGAGAAAGAAGACAAAATATAAAACAACAGCAGACGGCAATTTTCATTTCCCGCATTCTCATGGTTAAAATCAACAGCTAATGGAATGCTTAACGGCCCATCAACACAAAATAGTATCATTTAGGGCCAAGCAATGTAGATGAAGAATAAAAATAATAGTAAAATAGTATGTTAGATGTGGTAGGCAATCAGATGATCAGGGTAAAGATATTAATAAGATGAACAATATAAATCAACAGCTAAACTGCATGGCGACCATCGTGGGCCCTGATCATGGATGCCGAGGATGATATAAAACACATGTCGGAAGGTAGTATGAATATGGAAGCTGAACAGTTGACTGAAAAAACAGGAAGCGAAGTGAAAAACATGGAGGATGATAAATAAATATCTGGTAATTACACGCAAAACTTACGGTGAGACTGACGAAAGATGTGTATCAAAACTTAGTATTCTATAGTCGTAGACTAGTTTATGCTGATCACATATGTAGAGCTCCAGATAAGGTGCGTATTTGCTTAAATACCAATTAAAGTTGCCAAAAACCCAATTGAAATCCGAAGTAGTGAGTATCAAAAGCAATGAAAAATGTGTGATACTACTTTATCATGCTGCAGAAAACAATACAGAGACCACAAATATAGAATATTTTTTCTCATTTTTCCATGAAAACACATCTTTGTATTTCATTAGAATTGTCTCCAATTCCAATGAAATGCCAAGACAGGTTTTCATTTAGAAGCAAACTATTCAATAATTGCGGTCAAACAGTAGTGTGATTTTATTTTACCCAATTAAAATTTTGAAATAATCAATTGCATCAGAAATGATGGAGTGACAATACTCAATTACTAATTCTTTATCTGGAGCGCTGCTTTAACGCATATTTAACAGTCATTTGACTTTGGCCTTGAGCACAGGGTACGCATGGGTGGGCTAGAAAATGAAAATATTGATGAGGACAAATAAGCATATGAAATTGAATGCCAAGCCGACTTATGGTAATGAGTACATGTACATGGTTGTGACTGGAGAAAAGGGGCTTATGGATTTTGCGAACAGTGTAGGTCCAGATCAGCCTGTGCATCCGCAGTCTGATCAGGATCTGCACTGTTCACCATTCAATCAATGAAACGCCTGTCATGCTTCTAACAAGCAATATAGATCGGTATCAGGCTACAGGAGTGTGCTATTTGATCAGCAGCTACACTGGTCACAAATCCCACAAGCAGAATTTCTCCAGTCACAGTCACAAATAAGCCCAGTATTGCCAGATTGGGGCCTGTACATGATCACAGCCGGTCGGTCGGCTTGGCGACAGGATGGTACATTATACTGCTTAATAACCCTTTCACCCCTATGTAACTGAAATGGATTTTGATATGTTAATTTTGCAACCAATCCAATTGTCACAAAATGATTTTCAGACGAGTCCATTTTTTAAAAAGGGGCTATTTTTGTTCACAAAAATATGAAAATTGACGAGCCGGCCCATCTGGATCTACACTGTTTGCCAATACCACTATACAGGCATATGGTGTTGAAAGGGTTGATACATGTTAACAAGAGTGCCACAGGTCACAACATACGCCCGTTTAGAACTCTAGTTATTGCCTGGAGCTGTGCCTGGCCACAAAGAAACAACAACACCATTTAAGTCATGGTTCAGTCACTTTATATAAATGAGACATGCCATGTGATTTTGTACCTTCGGACATCTGCGTAATTTCATTAAATACGTCTACAAAATTTACAATATTATTCATACATAAAGTCAAAAGTTGACAAAATTCTGAAAACTTTGTAAACTTTTGACACCATTTACGGAAAATATTGTAAACGTATTTCATGATATTACACAGATGTCCGAAGGTACAAAATCACATGGCATGTCTCAAATATTGTATAAAGTTACTAAATTATGACCACAAATGTTTTTTGTTTCCCACATGTCTAAAGCAGTATATTATACCATCCCATTATCAAGCCATGATGTGATGGGACAAGACGGGGGTTATTCAGCTTGTGACTAAATAAGTAACTAAGCAAGGCTCAGATGCACACGTTTATCTGGGGCGACACTGTTTGAAGTGGCACGGTCCATTTTCCCCGTGCCCCATCAGCTGCATATCTGTCCTAGGTCACACCTGCAATTAGAAGTAGAAATGATTAAACATTTATAAACCAGACATAAAAAAAAAGAAAGAGTTTAACGTCCCAGCAACAGCTATAGAGACGGGGACCACAGTTTAATAATTCCAGCACAAAAATATTTACACAATTCCCTAACATTTGATTGGCCTGTAGCAAGTAAACCAGTAAACTCCCACGCCGAACTACTTTCCGTAACCGTGAGGCGCAGTTAAAATAATTCTTAAGAAAACGGAAAATAAACACATTTTCTTGATGAATTTATTTCAAATGCCGGAATTATAAGGAATGAATGGCCTTTTTGTGGAATTTATCGGGGCTATAAACTTGGAAAAGTCGCGGGAATACTGGACGAAGGCCGGAAGGCCTTCGTCCAGTATTCCCGCGACTTTTCCAAGTTTATACCCCGATAAATTCCACAAAAAGGCCATTCATTCCTATAATAAAGTCTCATCCCACAGACCAGTGGGATGGAAATGCTATGAAAGTATTTTTTGCCCGGGGCGAGGTTTGAACCCACAACTGGATTGGAAGTCAGGTGTTCTAAGCCCTAAGCCACAGCCCATTCCCGCCCAAACATATACCGTAATAACCATAAATATTCAGACACAATTTATTCTGGGAAACGTGTACATATATTATATGGTTTCCCACAGCAAAGACCGTCACACTGTATCGGGTTAGCACAAAGGATTTTGAAACTAGTAGCCAAAATGAACTGATAAAGTGAAAATACAATGCTATTTTACATTTGCTTCAATATTTGTAAAACATAGCAGTTTTTCAAATAATTTTTGAACTTTTTAGTAGCCAAAATCTCCTTTTCTGAAATACATGTAGCCAAAATAGCTATTTTACAAGTCAAATAGCTACAGTGGCTACCAATAGCATCAACATAGGGTTAGTACGGTTGTACTGGTGTATCACAGTAACAATGTATTTGGATACAATTTGTTTTGGGAAACCCCTATTTCAGGGAATTACAGTAGTATTGATGAAGCTTAGTTAGAGGTGGGTGGGAATGAGACTACATGTGGAAGACTCGGACCTAGGACCCAATACTTCGCTCATTTGGAAAACGTTACCAGACCCACCCATTTCCATACACTATACCTTACAGCCTTTTCAGAAATGGGTGGGTGGGGTAACGTTTTCCAAATGAGCCAAGTATTGGGTCCCATGTCTGAGTCTTCCACCTGTGGATGAGACTGCCGATTAATTTTCTCTAGCCCATCTCATGATTTGCAATATCGAGTAAGCATGCCTTGGATCGCTCAAAACTGTGGCTGTGACCGGAGAAATTTGGTTTATCGGTTTTGATCAAGCCCTACCATGTCCGCCATTTAACCAATGAAACACACGTCACAGCTTCTAACAAGCAATTACATCGATTTTGTACCCAAGAAGATGTGCGATTTTTCATGAAAAACATTTACAGAAACTGTGATATTTTCTGTGATATTTTCTGTAAATGACGTCAAAAGGTGACAACATTTTCATATGGGATGGAATTCCATATTTGCTCTAAACATTTGGACATCATTTACAAACAAGAGGCCCAAATTTGAAAACGAATAATGCATAGCCCATCCTGAAGTTTGGTCAACATCGACACAGCGGTTCAGAAGAACAAGAAGTCGGAAAATTGTCGACGGACGGACGGACGGACGGACGGACGGACGAAAAGTGGTAACAATGGCTCACTTGAGCCTTCATCTCAGGTGAGCTAATAAACAGCAGACGACAAATTTTAATTCAGCATTGGAAGATATACCTTACCAACCTCTCTCATTGTGATACTGTTACTGTATCAAAACTCTCCCGAAGAAGACTCAGCAAATATTACCTTTCCCGTTTGTAATACCAATGTACCATTCCTTTCATATACAGCTGTTCCGTCTGTTGCATGCATGGCGACTAGTCTGAAATTGAAATATAACTAGCAATTAGGATTACAGTAAATTGATTAATTTGGGGTTAATGTCCGTTCAATACCAATATCATTGTCGAGACACGCCATGTAATTTAGTACCTGTGTATTTTTTTTTTTACAGAAACTGTGATATTTTCTGTAAATGACGTTGCAAAATGACAACATTTTCATAGCAAATGCTATGAAAATTTTGTCATTTTTCATTAGATTTCACACATGTAGTGAAGTACAATACAATACAATGGCGTGTCTCATATATAGATGGGAATGACCTGCATGGGGGAAGACTGTATTGTATGTTCAGCACAAAAATGGCATTAACAAATTTCAATGCTGAATGACAGTGTCCTGATCTGGTGCCAGGCACCCTTACTACACCAGATCACTTGGCCCCAGATGTAAATCGCAATAACATTCGCTGTTAATATATAAATATATGAATCCTTAAGGATGGCTTCATCGCAAAGATATGCATACTACTCTCATCCAGTAGTCTACTAAATGTAGTGTTCTTGTGAAGGTAGTTGTGGTACATGGTAGCAGCTTCTGTCAATCAAGGATCCTGGTCTAGAAACATTGCCAGTGTCCAGACTGAAATGCTGGAAATACACATTTCTTGAATGGTTCATTCACATCGTCTGATGGTTTCAGGGACGGATCCAGGAATCTGCGTGGCTTCTCAGTTATAAATAAAACATACATGAATAATTCCAGCAAACAAATATTTACACAATTCCCTAACATTTGATTGGTCCGTAGCAAGTCATTGTCCAAAATTTATAACCCAGTAAACTTCATGCCAAACTACTTTCCGTAACCGTCAGGCGCAGTTAAAATAATTCTTAAGAAAACGGAAAATAAACACATTTTTTTGATGAATTTACTTCAAATGCTGGAATTATAAGGAATGAATGGCCTTTTTGTTGAATTTATCGGGGATATAAACTTGGAAAAGTCGCGGGAATACTGGACGAGGCCTTCCGGCCTTCGTCCAGTATTCCCGCGACTTTTCCAAGTTTATGCTTTGGTCACAATGATCGGCCGGTATACGGAGATATGGGGTAATCGGGAGTACACCGCTGGTTTTGACCATTTTCCCGACATCGGACAACACCGGTCAAAAAATTTGTCACACCTCATTTACTATAAATGGCACCGTCCGGAGGCCGTGTGGAGGCCGTCCGAACACCGTCTGGTAATCGTCCGGCGTCTGTTTCCAAAGATAATTCTTTTTGGGGCCGGCGAGGCAGTGAATACCGACCGAACATCTAATACTAATCGGCCGATTATCCTATGATGTCCGGACGATAACCGGCCTATTCACCCGACATCGTACGAATATCGCCGAGTATCCTACGGACAACGAACGATGCTTGTACCAGGCCCGGTCGAATGTCGGGCGATTGTCGGGTGGGGGGTGTGATGGCCGATGGCTACGTCATCGGTCAAGAGGTATATAATGGCCGCTCTACCTGGCATGGTCAAAACGTTACGATGGCTGCACCAAGAGACTACGACTGGCGATGCTGGAACAGGAATTGGCGCAAGCAAGACTTCAACACAACATGATACTGGCGGCGCTGTAGACGAGGCCGAGAGGAGCGACAGAGGGCCCCGAGGAGAAGACGGAGGTGGTGGGTCCGCCACTGGATCCTGCGTAGACCGCTGTTCGGCCAGTACGAGACGTTGATGCGGGAGCTCCGAGAACGAACACGCCAGCGACTTCAAGTCATACCTACGTGTGGAGCCGGCACTTTGGCACGAGCTCCTCGACAGAGTGGGGCCCCGGATTACCAAGTGCCAAAAGTAATTATACTGTGAAATTGTGAAATCCTTGTGACTTGTACCTATTTTTGCAAACATGTGGTTTAAAACATATTTCATTATGCATGATTCTAATTATATTTTACCACCTTCATGTGTTGCAGGTACCGAGCCCCTTTGGACCCTGGCCTCAAGCTCGCCATCACACTGAGATACCTTGCCACGGGAGCCAGCTACCGAGACTTGGCGTTCGCGTTCCGCGTCGCCCACAATACCATATCGCTCTTCATCCCTGAGGTGTGCCAGGCGATCTTTGAAGAGTACCAGGCCGAGATGTCGAAAAAACACTCCCCAGACCCCAGATGAGTGGCGACCAGTGGCCGAAGGGTTCCGAGACAAGTGGAACTTCCCACACGCCTGCGGGGCCATCGACGGCAAGCACATCGCTATCACGAAGCCGGGCAAGACTGGGTCGCTGTACTACAACTTTAAAGGCTTCTTCTCCATCGTCATGCTGGCTGTTGTAGACCGCTAATTACAAGTTCATTCTGGGCCGACGTGGGGGCCCCCGGCTCATCTTCGGACGCCGGGATATTCAACCGATCCCGCCTGGAGCCGGCTCTTCGCCTGGGTACCCTGGGTCTACCCCTGCCCGAACCCATTCCCAACGACGACAGAGACATGCCCTTCTTCATGATCGGGGATGACGCGTTCCGCTGAGGACGTACATGATGAAACCGTACTCCCACCATACCAGACAATCCCCGAGCGCATCTACAGCTACAGGTTGTCGCGGGCCCGGCGTGTTGTGGAGAACGCGTTCGGCATCCTGGCCCACCGCTTCAGATGCCTGCTGACCACCATCCAACTCAAGCCCCGCAACGTCGCCAAGGTTGCAAAGGCCTGCATGACGCTACACAACATTATGAGGAGGACCCGCTACCCCGGCCTGCAGAACCCGGACCTCGACCGGGAAGACGACCAGGTGCAACTCGTGCCCGGGGCGTGGCGGGACGACGCTGTGATGCGTCATGTCGAGGCAGACGGACGCCCCAGGACGACCCAGGCTGGCAAGGAGCAGCGCGCGTACTTTAAAAAATATTTCATGAGTCCGGCCGGCAGTGTCCCGTGGCAGCATGTGGCGATACAACAATGACTTTGTGTATTACTTTCATTGTGACAGACACTTTCATTACATTCGTATTTTACTATGTCCCATGCTTGTAAAAATAAAGAAATATAATGGTTTGAAAAATAAAAATAACTAGATTTGTCAGTAAGCGAGGGCTTACGGATATACCCCCCGTTTGAACCCTGACCACCACTGAACTATCAAGTTTTAGCAATAGTGACCTTGACCTTGGATGAAAAAAACCCATATTCAATAGGTGTCCTTGCCATCATTGATATCAAAGCACATGTGAAGTTTTATGAAGATCGGACACACAGAACTCAAGTTATCGTGCGGAAGGAAACCAAATTGTTATATAAATATCAATCTATTTTTAGCAACAGTGACCTTGACCTTGGTCGGACGTAACCCATATTCAATGGGTGTCTTGCCGTCAGTGAGATAAGTGCACATGTGAAGTCTCATAAAGATCGGAGGAAGAGAACTAAAGTTATCGTGCGGAAACCAAAATGTTACGGACGGACGGACGAACGGACGAACCAACGGACGAACCAACGGACGGACGGACAAGGTGAAACCAGTATACCCCCCCCCCACACAACTATCGTTGCGAGGGGTATAAAAATATGGACTGAGAAATAAAACAGCATAATTCTAATATCAATCATTGTGATTGTCCTAATAAAAAGTAATTTCAATAGTTAAATTTGGGGGACATATCTATATATACATATAGAGCAATCCGCAGACTTTGACTGTCATTACATTTTTCAAAAAGAAGAGCCAAATACATAAAGCAAAGTCTTTTCAGTTATTATTTTAGACTTTGTACGAATTTGACCTTTAACACATTTCACCTTTGTTTTTTTAGATGACCTTTATTATTTCTATTGTAAAATTGACCTTACTATTTGCTTTTTTTCCTTTGTTATTGGACCGTTTATAACAACTTTATTTTATACAAGGCAAAACACACACATAAATTATTTTAAGACCCAGGATTTTTTATTAAAACTGAAAGCACATTCTTTTAATATGCACAGTCCACATGGCAATATAACATAAACATATCCAACGTCAATGGTAATCACATCAATAGATGCACATATAAAGTAATCTCAAAAGTCACAGATCCCTGGCCATATCCCTGTCCATATCGTTATCCGAGTCGGAGGGGTGGAGTGTACTCTGCGTATCCTGAAGTAACTGTGACAGGGACTCAGTGGACTGTGTGGACTGCTGAGCGGGGGGCGTGTCCACCATTGAAGTACGCGTCGAGCGAGCTGCCCAATGGTGACGTCATGGTGTCAGCTACGTCCCATGCCTGTTTTACAGCAGACAGTCAAAGGAGGTGGCAGCTGGCGCAGGGGCCGAGAGTGCACGAGCTGGATACTGAAACATAGTAACATAAAAACATTACTACAGTGCAAAATAAGACATAAGTGCTAGGCATAAAATGTTCATATTGTAAAATAACTGCAATGAGATGTACTGTACAATGTAAAGAGCTTACAAAAACATACCTGTAGTTGTGTGGCAAACTACGGCTGCTGCTGCTGGTGACCCGTGGAGGGATGGCAGAGAGGGTGATGTATGTTTGCTGCGGCTTTGTGCTAACGGCTGTGCTGCGGCTGCGCTGCGGCTGCGGCTGCGGCTGCGGCGTGGGCTGGACCTGCCCCGAGGACGGGTACGCGGATGCCCAGCGCGACAAACTGTCGGCCTGATACTGGCGGTACAGGTTCTCGGGGATCTCCGACTGTATGCTGACTAGCCAGTCAGCCCACGCCGCACTCTCTGGCTTCTGGGATGCCTCCCATAGCCTGCACCTGTGAACAGAACATGAGTATTGCATTTAATAGTAAACACAAAAAAAAACAAGAAGGGTACATTCAAAAGTAATGGGATGTAAGTACAAGACAATGCTCAATGTGGCAATTTTATCATGTATTTACCTTCTCATACGCCTGCTTGGCTGACTCGGCACTCTTCTCCAGAAACCTAAGAAGCACTTCTTGCACACCGAGGACTTCGCTGATGCTTGGCTGAGGAACTTGTTACTTTGAAGTACCCTGGAAGTGCTGGGAGCTCCCTCATCTGTCGCCACCGACCACCGACTCAGACTACCTCCGGGGACAGTCCGACCCAGACTCGCACCGCCCTCAGCCCCGGCAATCTGAAACATCAGCAAGCAAAAAATGAAAATGAGTTAATACCAATTGTCCATTCAGTAATATTTACACCTTCCAAGAATTTTCCATAACACATAGAAAGAAAATCTGGTTCATTTGACAATGAATGTGGTGGCTCACACCAGACCAAACAGTCGTTCCACAAATTGTCAGTTAATAACATATTTATATTTCTGGTTTTTCTATCCCCGATCACGCCACTGTTGCAACATCGCTGTTCCAAAGAATTGCGACAACTTCACGTAAAGTCACATAAAATGTCGTATTTTAAAGCGATATTTGGATATAAACATGTTTAAGAGTGAAAAGTATGTATAAAGAATAATGTGAAAATATAAGTATTGAATGGCTATTTTCCAATGTTCATGGGGTCATGAACACAGTGTGAGTAGCTAAAATTCCACATAAAGCTTCGCTTCGCGCTTCATTGAATTTTAGCTTCTCCCACTGTGTTCATGACCCATGAACATTGAAAAATAGCCATTCAATTCTTAATTATATATTGTGAAATATTGAAATATTTATAAAAGAGGTAAAGTCGACAAATTCTGCTTGCAGATGCTTACCTTTCCGCACGTGTCTGTCTTGGAAGTACGGGGCCTGTAGAAGGGGTCCAAGAACGAGTATCCGTGCACCTTCAGATGCTGGAGGGCGTCAGGACCTTGGCTGACCAGACCCGCTCGGTGTCGTCTTGACCGCATTCTTGAGCTTGAAGTGGTCTGTTCGCATGTTCGTGAAGTGGCGCATGATGTCTTCCACTGTAATCACACAGAAAAAGGAAAAACATTAGGACATTTTTAAAGGCCGAATAAGCTATCCGCTATTAGGGTATCCACGCGGTTTGAATATCAACAAATGTTGATACGTTTATCGGCTACAAAGTCAATTGTGTCCTAAAATGTATGTAACCACATTGGAATGATGTCTAAATGGATACTTACTTGATTTATATATACAAAAACCCAACAGGCGATCATATTCGATGAGTTATGCATTGTGTGCCTTTAAATTGTAATACATTTTTTAAGTAAAATTTTCACAAAATTCCAAAAACATTCAATATTTCACAATAAATATTGCTCTCACCTTGAACGTTGATCTCGGCGCTCAACTCGAGCAGCTTCGTGTCCTTGAGGTGGGTGTCCTTGTGGCTCTCGTGTGACACATCGTAAAACATAGGGTTCCCCTCGTAAAAAGACGCTATCTTCCTCATTATGTCGATGGGGAACTCTGGCTCCTTGCGGCGCCTCTTGGACATCTTGGACAGCGACTGCGACTCAGACTGTGACTGGGGCAGCGACTGGGACTGCGACCCTGACTGCGACTGGGCCACAGACTCCTGCGACGCATCTGACTCAGCTCCGGCTCCATGGATGCTCTCCTCGTCACTGCTGTGGTCCTCGGCGGGGGCAGCCTTCTTCTTCTCCGGGGGAGGTTTCTCCGAGGAGCTGCGGGTGTGCCTTCTTCTGCTTGCACTTGCCCTTGTGCCTTGCCCTTGCCACATTCTTCCTTGTTTTCCTTTGGGAGGCATTCTTCTTGTCGTGTGTGTGTTGTGTCTTGTGTAGGAACGCGCTATAATGTTGTACACGACGACTGACGGGGGTTTATATAGTCCACCCGATGCGCTGATGTCCGATCGGACATCGGGTGGGTTACTTCCCAATGTGTAAACACACATTGGCCGGATATCGGCCCATGTCCGGTCCCAAGAAATTCTCCTTTGAGGCTACATACACCGGCCGATTACCGCTCGATTCCCGGCAGGATATCGGACGATACTTAAACGATGTGTGAAGGATATGTGGCCGATTATGAAAATCTACGGGACACCGGACAATTTTAACTTCGAGTTAAAACTCTTCGGGCACCTCCCCGATTATGCCTGAGAGACCCGGCCACCGGCCGGCCATGTCTGGTGTCCGGCCGGGGACCAGGCCAAAATGGCAAAAAATCATGCCGGGAGTACATCCTAAGCCTAATCGGAAGGTATTGTGACCAAAGCATTATACCCCGATAAATTCCACAAAAAGGCCATTCATTCCTATATTCGTTCTGCAATTTTTCTCCTTTCTCATCACTAGTGTGTTGTGAACCATATCTAAAAAAAATGGTTTGATTGACATGAGATGGTTTAGCCAAGAGGTAACAGCATACACTTGGGGCGAGAAATAGGCAATAATAAAAAATTGGCTAAATCTAAAATTTAATAGTGGGTGTGCGCTAGACATGTCCAAGCTGGGTCCGCACCAGTCTGTTCTCAATCCATGTTTGGTCGTTCGAGTCACCTGTACCTCCGAACTGCTTGTGGTATACAGTATAGGTTTCAACAGGTAGTACTCTGTTTTAAAGCACAGGTTGGAGTCCACAAAAATGCTTTGATTTAACGACGGCACCGGCTCGATGATCCTGCATGTCGGGACCGACTATTTAAGTCCCCATCCGATAGGACAAGGCTAGCACGAAGTCGTCTTGCCCAAGGACATGCCAAATTGACCATTCACAGCAGTTGAGGCGGGAATCGAACCTGGGGTCTCCCGGTCCGCAGTCCGACACTCTACCTATTGAGCTAATCTGGCCACCTTCGTAGTCCACATCTGCATGCAGTAGTATAAATGATTATTGTGTGGTCATACAACTTCCAGGTTTCAACAAGATGCTAGGCTGGTTGTGACTTTAACACTTGGAATGTCTTTTCTCTCAGTAAAAACCAGTAAAAACATGGTTTGGCAGCATTTTAGAATCATTTCCATTGGAAATGATTCTAAAGTGCTGCCAAACCAAGTTTTTGATGAGAAAAATGGAAAAATATTCAGCAGACGACAAATTAATTCAGCATTGTAAGGGTTAAGCATTGGTGTGGTGTTGGTAGATCTATGGTCCACATGTAGTTGGTATAAACGTGGTCATGGTTTGGTCGTACAAAATCCTTGTAGGCGAGTCTCGGGATTCATCAGGTGCTAGTCTGTGACTGACTTCAGCCATTGTCAGGTTGGTGTGGTGTTGGTAGATCTATGGTCCACATGCAGTTGTATAACTTTCAGTGTGGTCATGGTTTGGTCGTACAAGATCCTTGTAGGCGAGTCTCGGGATTCAGCAGGTGCTAGTCTGTGACCGACTTCAGCCATTGACAGATTTGTGTGGTGTTGGTAGATATATCGTCCACATGTAGTTATATAACCGTGATCATGGTTTGGTCGTATGTACAAGATCCTTGTAGGCGAGTCTCAGGATTCAGCAGGTGCTAGTCTGTGACTGACTTCAGCCATTGTCAGATTGGTGTGGTGTTGGTAGATCTATGGTCCACAAGCAGTTGTATAACCGTGATCATGGTTTGGCCTATGCTCAATAAATGTAAATTCATCAATTGAAATTTACAGACAATCCTGAATTTGCACTTACGAACAATTTAGTCGTACAAAGTTTAGTGAAACGGCCCCTAGCTCTCTAATGGATGTTGACTCGAGAGATCTTCTGACGGTATTTGGTTTTCTTCGTAGTCACAACATCAAGTGACTTAGTCGACGGCGTTTCCATTCCAACGGGTTAACAACAACACAGCTCTGCCTATAAAGGATACCGCTACGACGTTGATCCAAGACATTGGACAATCTTCGATGGGCAAAAATAATAGTCACTCAATCATCTGGATTCACTGGCTGTTTGCTGAATGGTAGCACAAAACCAAGTGAATGACGGTTCACAAAGTGCAAGCTTAATTTATTTCCACAAATAAAACATCTCTAGGGGAGTGACCACCCTAGACACACCTTCAGCCGAATATTATTGAAATCAGTGAAGGGGTTAAGCAGAAAACACATTCTTTAACACATTTGCCTTACAAACAATTTGAACACAAGTCCTCAGTGACCTTGTGTGTTAGATATGGTGTGTATGCGAAACAAAGCACCACACTTTGTGGCCAAATGTTAGTCTAATTCGATGAAGTGGTTCATTGTTATTGAGAAATGAAACGTGTTACTAACAGACGTACATTTACATACGTTCATAAACTATCGGCAAGGGGAGAACAAGGTAGCTCTGAATTGATAGGTCACAATACCCAATCACATGGCATTGGACATCTTCATTACTTTTGTTCACAGGCACGAGCAAACCAAAATGGGGATTATTGCAGGAGCAAGCCAAAACGGGGATATCCCTATTGCACGAGCAACCCAAAACGGGGATTATTGCACGAGCAAGCCAAACGGGGATAATAGCAAGAGCAACCCAAAACGGGGATTATTACACGAGCAAGCCAAACGGGGATTATAGCAAGAGCAACCCAAAACGGGGATAAACGGATTATTGCACGAGCCAGACAACACAGGGATCATAGCACGAGCAAACCAAAACGGGGATTAATGCACGAGCAAGCCAAAAACGGGGAGTATTGCACAGGCAAGCCAACACAGGGATTATAGCACGAGCAAACCAAAACGGGGATTATTGCACGAGCAAGCCAAAAACGGGGAGTATTGCACAGGCAAGCCAACACAGGGATTATAGCACGAGCAAACCAAAATTGGGATTATTGCATGAGCAAGCCAAAACGGGGATATCCCTATTGCACGAGCAACCCAAAACGGTGATTATTGCACGAGCAAGCCAAACGGGGATTATAGCAAGAGCAACCCAAAACGGGGATTATAGCATGAGCAAGCCATAACGGGGATTATAGCACGAGCAATCAGTACAGATAAACAAATGTACATGTGTGAATTGATAATATTGAATAATATTGATACACAGGGCTCCAGATAAGGAATTATAATTGAGTATTATCACTCCATCATTTCTGAAGCAATTGGGTATTTCAAAATTTTAATTCGGTAAAATAAAATCACACTACTGTTTACACATCAACAGACAGCAATTATTGAATGGTTTGCTTCTAAATGCAAACATGTCTTGGCATTTCATTAGAATTGTCTCATTGGAGACAAAACTAATGAAATACCAAGATGATGGTAAAAAAATGCTATATTTGTGGTCTGTTCATTGTTTTCTGCAGCATGATAAAGGTATCACTGCTTTTTGATACTCACTACTTCTGATTTCAATTTGGTTTTTGGCAATTTTAATTGGGTATTTAAGCAAATACGCACCTTATCTGGAGCTCTGGATACATTGATAATGCAAACGACTGAATGGTTGATGGCTGATATAGGACGCTGGTATGGTCGCTTTGAACATGATGTATGGCCCAAATACAATAATTAATAACCGATTTTATCAGAATGTTTATCCCTTAGATATTATCCAACATCTTAAACGGTTACCTTACAATGTAGCATCTTATGCTTCTTTTTGTCTCCATCACATCTCATCGTTGGCGTGCTTGGTCCATCTTGACGTCCATGATTGTGTGCTTCGACCTTATACGTGTGGACATGACGGGAGAAATGGGGCCAGTCTAGCTCCTAACATTCTAGTACACTCGAAATCCTCATAAGTTCCTGTAGCCGATTTCACAAAAATGCTAAGCATACTTATCTAGCTAAGTATAATTTGAGCGAGTTATCATTCATTTTTCCCGAAATGCATTATTTCATATAGAACAAACAACTGCATATATTTGATGATTGCAAGTTTGCAGAATTATTATACTGAATTTATTACATTATCACAGCCAAAATGGTATTGCTGACAGTGGTTGCTAGGTTTCCAAGCCGGGTGCCCAGTGTGGGCTTTCATGAAAAACAACACAATGTGGCCTGTAAGCACACAAATGCTCCCGGTGGTAGATTTGAGAAAGTTACTTAACACACGGACACACAGTCCAACCACTATATAATTCCAGCACAAAAATATTTACACAATTCCCTAACATTTGATTGGCCCGTAGCAAGTCTCTGTCCAAGATTTATATCCCAGTAAACTCCCACGCCAAACTACTTTCCGTAACCGTGAGGCGCAGTTAAAATAATTCTTAAGAAAACGGAAAATAAACACATTTTCTTGATGAATTTATTTCAAATGCTGGAATTATAAGGAATGAATGGCCTTTTTGTGGAATTTATCGGGGATATAAACTTGAAAAAGTCGCGGGAATACTGGACGAGGCCTTTCGATAAATTCCACAAAAAGGCCATTCATTCCTATATTGCCTCTCAGCTCGACAGACACCGGGGACATAAACATTTGGGGGACAGGGAAATATTTTGTGAATATTCCCTGCGGTGGGAGTGGGGGATATATTCAGTGGTTGGGGTGAAGAATATACGTCAACATCGGGTTGCATCAGCTTCTCATAAATGCTGGCTGCGACATCATGGATGGATGGCAACGTCACCTCTGTTCTAGGCTGTAGGTCTGTGGTTTGCGCTACGTTTATGGTTCCAAGTTTTGACCTGGTCACAAGCTGTGTACTCATCTCTCAGTGACTGCCCGCTCGCTGTAAATGTCACTGGTTCTGCTGGCATCGAATTGCTGAACATGCTGTCTCTAATAGCTCAGGGTTATAAACAAGAGGGCCATGATGGCCCTAATTCGCTCACCTGACTCCATGAACACCAGAGGAGAATGTGAAATTGAGTTCATATGTGTTTTAAAAAAAATGTGCTATTTTTAAATGGCGGTCATCTTGGATTAAGCGATGACTCTCATTTTACCAAATCTGAAAATGCTTCACCCAAGGATCTTAACTTAACATGAAGTTTAGCCAGCATCGGCCATGTGGTTCCTGAGAAAAAGACGTTCAAAATCTCAAATAAATGGACCTTTTGGAGGCCATCATGGATGACATAATCATCCGATTCCAACAAATATTGCACTAGAGCAATCACCTCATCGATACCTTCAATTTGATATATGACATGAGCATATTTGGTCAATGGGGTCACCATTTTAACACCTTTGAAAAAGCATTCTACGACGATCATTCCTACCAAGTTTCATCGAAATCCGGCTGGCGGTTCATGAGAAGAATTTTTTTAACAATTTGGGCTATTTTTAGATGGCGGCCATCTTGGATTAGCGACGACCTCCGTTTTAACAAATCTGAAAAGGCTTCACCCATGGAACATAACTGTGAAGTCTGGCCACCATGGGCCAAGCGGTTCGTCTGAAGAAGAATTTTGAAATCTCTAATAAAAGAACTACCTTTTGACCTTTCGGCGGCCATCTTGGATGAAATGACCATCCAATTTCGACAAAAAATGTACCAGAGCGATCGCCTCTCTGATACCTTCGATTTGATAGACATGACCATATTCGGTCAAAAATAAAATTTGACCCCACGGGCTACGCCCGTTTTTGACCCCGGGGTCACCATTTTAACACCTATGAAAGAGCATTGTACATCGATCATTCCTACCAAGTTTCGTCGAAATCCGGCTGGCGGTTCATGAGAAGATTTTTTAAAAATTTATGCTATTTTTAGACAGCGGCCATCTTGGATTAGCGATGACCTCCATTTTAACAAATCTGAAAAGACCCATGGACCATAACTTTTAAGTTTGGCTATCATCGGCCAAGCAGTTCATGTGAAGAATTTTGAAATCTCGAATAAAAGAACGACCTTTTGACCTTTCGGCGGCCATCTTGGATGACATAACCATTCGATTTCGACAAAAAATGCACCAGTGATCGCCTCGTTGATACCTTTGATTTTATAAATGACATGACCATATTCGGTCAAAAATAAAATTTGACCCCAATTTGACCCCACGGGGCCATGCCCATTTTAGACCCCGGGGTCACCATTTTAACAATTTTGAAAGAGCATTGTACATCGATCATTCCTACCAAGTTTTGTCGAAATCCGGTTGGCGGTTCTTGAGAAGAACATTTTTGAAGAATTTGTGCTATTTTTAGACGGCAGCCATGTTGGATTATGTAATGACGTCATTTTAACAATTTTGTAATCCCCCTACCTAAGGACGATGACCATGAAGTTTGGTGACTATAGGCCCAATGGTTACCGAGGAGAAGACGTTTGAAAATGTTCATGGACGGACGACGACGGACCACAGACACATTGCGAAGCTCAGGTGAGCTAAAAACAGACCATCTAATCGAAATTAAATTTAAACCACATGGTTAATGGGAGGATCTTTATCAAAGCGAAATACACCAATACATATAATTGCGTTGGATGTAAGCTTCGCTGGTTCTCCTTGAATCGTACTGCTCCACACCTCAACTGGATATATAGTCGTTGACCATATGGTTTATGGGAGGATCCGGCCTCACAACACAAACCGGCTGTTGTAACAATGTGTCGGTGATCACGAGACATGTGGAAGCACCAGCTTCAATCCCAGTCACAAGCATATATGGGATTTGTTACCACTGTACTGCTCAAATAGCAAACTCCTGTAGCCTGATAATGATCTACATTGCTTGTTAGTCATGACAGGTGTTTCGTTGATGGAATGGCAAGCAGTACAGATCCTGATCAGGCTGATCTGGATCTACACTGGTCGCAAAACCCACAGCCCCATTTTGCTAGTCACAGCCACGTACATGTGTTTATCAGGTAACTAGTTTTGCATTGGCCTGATACATGATAACTTAACAAAGTGTTGTATCGTACATCGACTTGATGCGCATATCTGGGGAAAAACAGATTGAAAACTACCTTTTTTTACGCTTCATTGTTCGAAGAGTGTCGCATGACGTTACAGTATGACATGTAATGACGCAAAGTAAATAAGTCCACCTTCACATTAACAAAATAAAACCATACATTTGTCCATACTGTGTGCGTGTACAAATACAATACCATGCTAATGTCCTTTGATATCAAGTTATTAGGCCTGGCTTGGAAAAGGTAAGAATTCCTCGGCTCGGCTCGGAATTCCTACAGCCTTGCCTGATAACCTTGATATGAAACAACACTAGTATGGTTTCTTCTCTATCTACTTTTTACAGTCATTTTTTAATAAGTAAGTAAGATCTGTATCTCTATGGCAAACTAGACCCTTAGATACTTAGTGTAGAAGTGAGATAAGAATGTTTATGGTAGTTCTGCTAATTAATGTGACCATACAGGTATGATTGTCCCTCTCGTTCTGCCAATAATAACATAAATACTAACCCAGTGATTTAACAGGAGGTGCCAAATTGCAGTAAATTCTGTAGCAGGAATACTGAAGACCTGCCATGATGACACCATACAGGTAGTATTCTTCCTGTTCTTTTGTTTTCAACAACATTGGCAACATACTCCAGCATTGTAACGCGTGGAGCGCCGTGGCGTAATGGTTAGTGTGTCGGACTACTGATCCAAGGGTCGTGGGTTCGAGCCTGACTAGCGGCGTGCGTTGTGTCCTTGAGCAAGACACTTTATCCACACTGCTCCAGTTCACCCAGCTGTAAATGGGTACCGATAATTCGTAGTTGCTCTGTAAATATGTACGAATTACCGGCTTCTCTCAAAAATCTCTACCTCTGTTCTTTCTCCCATTCTTGGGAGACGGCATGCAAGGTCCTAGAGCCAGTGTCGCCGTTAAATATAAGCTAAAAAAAACAGAAAAAAAAAAGCATTGTAACGCGAGATGCCAAACGACAGTACATTCTGTAGCAGGGATATTGAAGTGTTGCAATCGGTCAACCAGCATGGTGGCCAGATCTGTCGTTGATAAACCATGGGATGTCCACTGTCCAGGAGTGCAGTAGCCCCATCTCTAATTATAGTAGCCCCGCCCCCTCCCATATTTTTAAGTTATTGGATGTAATAATGTAAATTTGAATGGCCGTCCGGTTATCGCAATTGGTAACCAGCATGCTGTGATGCATCTCACGAATGCAGCTCGTATTTGTTTCTCCACCAGGGAATTATCTGTGTACTCCAGTTTCCAACCATCCTTACGCCTCCATCTGTCGGACGATGTGCATCATCAGAAATGGAGGTTTTATTCCATAATATAAATGGCATCGCCTCAGAATACAACGTGTTAACAGCCCACTAACACCTTGCAGGCTTTACGCATCATCAGGAAACAAAGGGTACAATATCGTAGAACAGCTATGCCACCTAGGTTTCACAGTGAAAGTGAACAGGTTTAATGTCATCTAGGGGCGGGACCTCGGTTTCAAGTCTCCTCCGAAAGACCAGTGGAATGGAAATACTGTGAAAGTATTTTTTAATGCCCAAGGCCAGGTGTGAACCAACAACTTCCGGATTGGAAGTCAGGTGTTCTAACCCCTAAGCCACAACCCTTCCCTGGACCTTGGTTTCAAGTCTCGTCCGTGGGATGGAAATCAGGGTGTGGGACCATGCGGTTGCAACACTATGAAAGTATTTTTTTCCTGCAGGGATTGAACCCACAACCTTTGGTCTTGAAGTCCAATGCTGTATCCACTAGACTATCAAGCCACCCTGCAGCATCAAGAAAGTGTTGTGACTGGAGAAATTGGGCTTATGGGTTTTGCATCCAGTGTAGATCCAGATCAGCCTGTGCATCCGCACAGTCTGATCAGGATCTGCACTGTTTGCCATTCCATCAATGAAATGCCCAACATGCTTCTAACAAGCAATACAGATTCATCATTGTTATCAGAGGCTACAGGAGTGTGCTATTTGATCAGGAGCTACAATTGTCACAGATGCCATAAGCCCCATTTCTCCAGCCACAGCCACATGTCTGCAGGATGAGCATATACTCCAGGCTATGTACTCAGAATTTCCCTTTTCTGGCAGTTTACCGTGTCTGGGAAATACCACCAATGTCATCTTCAAGGTGCATGATCACGTGGTTATAACAACAACAGTGGCTGAAAGTGTTGAAATCTTGCCCACTCCAAAGTAAGTAGTATTTGATATTTTCCTTAATATGAAACTGATTTTGATGAAATATGGCGCAGCAAACGCGTCTTCATGAGCTGCATTTGGTCGTCCAGGGAGTTTGGCACAGACGTATGTCGTTTTTGCGAAGAATCGATTTCCGTGTCGATAAGACACGGAAATCGATTCTTCGCAAAAGCGACAGAAGTTTGGGCAAAAGTACAGAGACCACCAAATGCAGTTTAACAAGACGCGTTTGATGCGCCATATTTCATCAAAATCCGTTACGTAATAAGGACAATATAAAAGAATACGTACTTTGAATCGGATGTATTCTGGAAGTTTCAGTACTTGTTGTTGTTGTTGTTAGTACCACGTGATCATATACGTAGTGAAGTCCGTTTATACAGTGTGGCAACTGTAACTTGCAGGCTCCGCACCTCCTGGGGGCCGTTTCACTAAACTTTGTACGACTAAAATGTTTGTAAGTGCAAAATTATGATAGTCTTGTAAATTTCACATTAACAGCGTTTTCTTGTAAACACGTATTGGATTTACATCTATTGAACATGCGGTCTATGTTCAATAAATGTAAATCCATCCATTGAAATTTCCAGACGATCCTAAATTTGCACTTACGAACATTTTAGTTGTACGAAGTTTAGTGAAACAGTCCACTGAATTCTCCAGTGATGTTATTTTTCCGATCCTGCGCTTCAGATTGATTGCTCAACAGCAAAGTCAAATACAGATTGAAATACATGTGTATGGTGGGGGGAGGTCGGAGGGGAACCTTTGTAAAATTTCAGAAATGAAATTGAAATATCCTGATCTGTGACCGTACCACAACAGAACACTTGGATCCACAGGTGTGAATTCACCATTAAGATACACTCCCGCCTGCGATTCTCTTACCAAGAATTGCAATCCAGCGGTCCTTGAATTGCAATTCGTCCCCTCTGAAATTGCATTCTAATTGCGGTCCAATCGCGGTCCCGTTTGTGCGGTCATTCTTTCGCGGTCCAGTTTGTGCGGTCATTCTTTCGCGGTCTAGTTTGTGCGATCATTCTTTCGCGGTCCAGTTTGTGCGGTCATTCTTTCGCGGTCCAGTTTGTGCGGTCATTCTTTCGCGGTCCAGTTTGTGCGGTCATTCTTTCGCGATACCGTTTGTGCGGTCATTCTTTCGCTATTTGCGGTAAAAACTTAGCGTTACGCGTATATATACACCTAATTCTACTATTTATGTATATTTTATTGGATTTTAAATGGCTAAATACAGATAGGAAAATATATCTTTTTGTCAGAAAAAATCAACTATTTCGATTTTATTGCCACATTGGTCAAGCAGAGCGGTCCGCTGGTTTGACCGCAGAGCGCAGCGTAAAGCGGTCATTCTTTCGCAGTTTAAAGAAAAAAAGGAGCGTAAACTGCAATTAAAAGCGAAGCGCAGTGCTGACTACGCTATAAGTATTGCAATTCCGCAACCAACTCTTTGGACCGCAGTCACATGATTGCAGTCCGATTGCGGTCCAATTGCAATTAATGGGAACGCGAATTGCAATCCTGCGCTCCAGGAATTGCAATTCGCCTGGTAAGAGAACCGCAGGCCACTCTGTATGAATCATCGTTAAGTTATGGGCACCCACACAAACGTAAAGCGTGGCAATTGAACATACATTGCCGTCATGTACTGCGTTGGGTACATTTTGCCTATTCTATAACAATTTATGTTTTTACCGAAGAATAAACTTCATGTATTCAAATATAGCGCGTCAGGGTAAACACGACACTGGGGAAAAAGTAGAACCACACCTATTGCTTCCGTAAAGGTAAGTCCTGTATGTTGCCATCTCGGTTGGAAGCTCTAGTGCCACGGTTTTGTTGTTGGCTGGACGCCATTAATCATGGAATATATTCTTTTGTCCCGGTCACATGATCAAGTTCCAACCTATGGTAACACAGTGGGTAATCTGCGTCATATGTTCCCACCAACAGAGGGTAATGTACGTCGCAGGCACCTGATATTTAGTCTTCCATCGACAATGTTTTTCTAATATCAGCGACTTAAGTAATTTTGAAACAAAGTGTAGATACCCCCAGGATATCACGTTTCCGTCGCCATCCGCACAACTTCAGCCGTTCAGTGGTGATGTTGGTAACTTCAGCTGTTGACTTTGCTTGAAAGAACTCCTGAGCGGCTAAGTGCATCAACGCAGTATCATATTATACAACTTCCCACGAGTTCCTGTGCTGAAGTGCATCAAAATTGCTCCAGTACTTGCAAGATATTAGGCAACAAGAGGGCCATGATGGCCCTAATTCATTCACCTGACTCCTTGAACACCAGAGGAGAATGTGACATCGAGTTCATGTGTTTTAAAAAAATTGTGCTATTTTTAGATGGCGGTCATCTTGGATAGCGATGACTCATTTTAACAAATCTGAAAATGCTTCACCCAAGGATCTTAACTTACTATGAAGTTTGGAGGCCATCATGGATGACATAATCATCCGATTCCGACAAATATTGCAATCGCCTCATCGATACCTTCAATTTGAATGACCTTTTGACCTTTCGACATGACCATCCAATTTCGACAAAAAATGTACCAGAGCGATCGCCTCTTTGATACCTTCGATTTGATAGAGATATGACCATATTCGGTCACAAATAAAATTTGACCCCAAATTAACCAACGGGCCACGCCCATTTTTGACACCGGGGTCACCATTTTAATAACTTTGAAAGAGCATTGTACATCGATCATTCCTACCAAGTTTCGTCGAAATCCGGCTGGCGGTTCAAGAGAAGATTTTTTTCTAAGAATTGTGCTATTTTTAGATGGCAGCCATCTAGAATTAGCGACGACCTCCGTTTTAACAAATCTGAAAAGGCTTCACCCATGGACCATAACTGTGAAGTTTGGCCACCATGGGCCAAGCGGTTCGTGTGAAGAAGAATTTTGAAATCTCTAATAAAAGAACAACCTCTTGACCTTTCGGCGGCCATCTTGGATGACATAACCATCCGAAATCGAAAATGCACCACAGTGATCGCCTCGTTGATACCTTCAATTTGATATATAACATGACCATATTCGGTCAAAAATAAAATTTGACCTCAATTTGACCCCATGGGCCACGCCCATTTTTGACCCCGGGTAACCATTTTAACACCTTTGAAAGCGCATTGTACATTGATCATTCCTACCAAGTTTTGTCGAAATCTGGTTGGCGGTTCTTGAGAAGATTTTTGAAGAATTTGTGCTATTTTTAGACGGCGGCCATCTTGGATTACGTAATGACGTCATTTTAACAATTTTGTAATCCTCCTCCCTAAGGAACATGACCATGAAGTTTGGTGACTATAGGCCCAATGGTTACCGAGGAGAATACGTTTGAAAATGTTCACGGACGACGGACGACAGACAGACGGACGGACACATTGCGGTAACAATAGCTCACATGAGCTTCGCTCAGGTGAGCTAAAAATTAGGTAGCAGCAGGGCTACATACTAGTAGCAGGTGTCTGTGCTGTACATTACCGACTGTGTTCGTCTGCAAGAGACACATGAACCAGTGTGTCTCCCTTTGGGAGTTGTGAGTGCTGCCAGCTCCGCTTTGTGTTGATCTGGCTCCAACAGCGCAACGCCTGGTCAGGGTGCATGGTCAGGGGGCAAGATGGTCATTGGCTGGGAACTCATGGATGGGGCATAATGGCTCATCCCTTAGACAACTTCGACATATTGTTGTGTAGTCCATTTGCAATTTTGCTGATTTCGGCTATCATCGCTGGTGGAGAACGTATTTGGATGTGTATTTTCAGTCCATAAACAATTGACCTTAGCTTGGACCATCAGCTACTGACAAGGAATTGACATTAGAACACCAGAATAACCATATTCTGTACAATATTTTATTTCTAGGCTAATATGTTAAACATTCAAACTAAACTACATATATTGAACACACCAAATGTAATCAAATTACTAAGAATAATTACAAAGTGCAACATGGTTCAGGGCTCCAGATAAGCTGCGTATTTGCGTAAATACCCAATTAAAATTGCCAAAAACCCAATTGAGGTCAGAAGTACTAGTAGTGAGTATCAAAAAGCAATGAAAAAATTGTGGTACCTTTATCATGCTACAGAAAACAATAAACAGACCACAAATATAGCATATTTTTCCATGAAAACACATCTTCGTATTTCATTAGAATTGTCTCCAAGGAGACAATTCTAATGAAATACCAAGATGTGTTTTCAAGCAAACTATTCAATGAGTGCGGTCTGCTGATATGTAATTTTACTTTACCCAATTAAAATGTTAAAATACCCAATTGCTTCAGAAAGGATGGAGTGACAATACTCAGATTACTAATTCCTTATCTGGAGCCTGATGGTTACAGCTACATCTAAACTCCTGTGGAAAAGAATTGGCCATTTTGCTTCTTTGCTTATAAATCTCCTGACACAAACCTCAATGGAGTTAACATAGTATGATTGTTTGATTGATTGATTGATTGGTAGCGGGGTAAACCAGTCTAGTCTGTGGACGACCATTACGGGAATTACTGAATCATAATGATAGTGATCTGGGGCCCGTTTCACTAAACTTCTTACGACTAAAATGTTCGTAAGTTCAAATTTAAGATCGTCTGTAAATTTCAATTTATGGATTTAAATTTATTGAGCATAGGCTGCATATGCTGCCTATGCTCAATAAATGTAAATCCAATAATTATTTACAAGAAAACATTGTTAATGTGAAATTTACAGACTATCATAATTTTGCACTTACGAACATTTTAGTCGTACGAAGGTTAGTGAAACGGCCCCCTGGAGTCAAGTGCATTCACAGTCTCACCGAAACTGCCAAAATTTTACTCGACATTTTTACCAGACCGGACCGAAATTTTATAAAAATAAAATTGATTTTGTGTGATATTTAAGAGCTTTTTAGCTTTTTTAAGTATATCAGTCATATAAAAGCTAGCTAGATAAGAAGTGCCTACCAAAGGAAGGTGATTTCAATGAAGCTTAGAATAGACAAGAAACGAGGCAAAGCCATGAAGGCCAGGTTTTTTCCAAGCATGGACACTTGGATAACATAATTATACCCACTTTTTGTAGACTAGATGGCAAGCGGGTGCGACAATGATGATAAACACCCATGTGAAGTATCAAGGTAATGGGTGAAGCAGTTGCAGAGATATAGTACACGAAAAAAACTTTAACAAATAAATTCAAAGTAATTTGACCTTGACATTGCGCACAGGGGCCGCACGGTTGGGGGTTAGAATGAAAATATGGACGATGATAAACACCCATGTGAAGTTTCAAGGTAATGGGCGAAGCAGTTGCAGAGATATAGTATAACAAAAAAGTTTTAACCAAAAAATTTAACCAGACGTACGTTAAAAAGTTAACGTTGAAAATGGCTAAGTCAATTACGTAGAAATAATAGGTGAAGGTAAAAAAATGGTCACATGTTGGATAGTTGTATGTGGTAGGCACCCCTTGGTTATGAAGCTGTGAAAGTTTGGTGGTCGTAGGTGGTACAGTACCAAAGAAATGGACTTAAACACAAAAACTTAACATTGTAAACGCGAAAACTTAACATTGAAAATGGCTAAGTCGACTGCGCGGAAAAAATGCGTCAATTTAAAAACAAGAAACGAGGCAAAGCCACGAAGGCCAGGTTTTTTCCAAGCATAGACACTTGGATAACATAATTATACCCACTTTTTGTAGACTAGATGGCCGTGGCCTGCATGTCGCGCTTGGGGCGAGGCATGGACACTAAAAAAATAGATATAGTAGATGGAAAAATTTTAACAAAAAAACTTTAACCGGACACTCGGACGTATGGACGGACGGACGGACGTATGCCAAAATGCCGACGATATCGCGCTTCCGCAAGCGGGTGCGACAATGATGATAAACACCCATGTGAAGTATGAAGGTAATGGGTGAAGCAGTTGCAGAGATATAGTACACGAAAAAACTTTAACAAATAAATTCAAAGTAATTTGACCTTGACATTGATCACAGGGGCCGCACGGTTGGGGGTTAGAATGAAAATATGGACGATGATAAACACCCATGTAAAGTTTCAAGGTAATGGGTGGGCGAAGCAGTTGCAGAGATATAGTATAACAAAAAAGTTTTAAGCAAAAAATTTAACCAGACGTACGTTAAAAAGTTAACGTTGAAAATGGCTAAGTCAATTACATAGAAATAATAGGTGAAGGTAAAAAAATGGTCACATGTTGGATAGTTGTATGTGGTAGGCACCCCTTGGTTATGAAGCTGTGAAAGTTTGGTGGTCCTAGGTGGTACAGTACCAAAGAAATGGACTTAAAACACGAAAACTTAACATTGTAAACGCGAAAACTTAACATTGAAAATGGCTAAGTCGACTGCGAGGAAAAAATTGGTCAAGTTAAAAACAAGAAACGAGGCAAAGCCACGAAGGCCAGGTTTTTTCCAAGCATAGACACTTGGATAACATAATTATACCCACTTTTCGTAGACTAGATGGCCGTGGCCTGCATGTCGCGCCTTGGGGCGAGGCATGGACACTAAAAAAATAGATATAGTAGATGGAAAAACTTTAACCAAAAAACTTTAACCGGACACACGGACGAACGGACGGACGTATGCCAAAATGCCGACGATATCGCGCTTTCCGCAAGCAGGTGTGACAATGATGATAAACACCCATGTGAAGTATCAAGGTATTGGGTGAAGCAGTTGCAGAGATATAGTACACAAAAAAACTTTAACAAAAAAATTCAAAGTAATTTGAACTTGACATAGGGCACAGGATCGCGCTTTCCGCAAGCAGGTGCGACAATGATGATAAACACCCATGTGAAGTATCAAGGTATTGGGTGAAGCAGTTGCAGAGATATAGTACACAAAAAAACTTTAACAAAAAAATTCAAAAGTAATTTGACCTTGACATTGGGCACAGGATCACGCTTTCCGCAAGCAGGTGCAACAATGATGATAAACACCCATGTGAAGTATCAAGGTATTGGGTGAAGCAGTTGCAGAGATATAGTACGCCGCCCGCCCGCCCGCTCGGCTTTTGCCAATCCAATAGCCTCGATTTTTTTAAAAAAAAACCTGGCTAAAAAGTAAAAAAATATAGTCGGACATTCGGTCCGGCGACTTCCGGTTTAACGTCGGACCAGTGGCAATTTTAACAGACATGTCCGACGGACCGACGACTTTTGCGGAGACTGCCTTCACTGCCAGCAACCAGGATGTTAGATTGTGACTGAATGGTCGAGTAGACGTTAAGCTAAAACTTAATGCTGGCCAAAAGATGTAGCAGTACGTCACTTTTGTTAGACATTGGAATATGTACAAAGGTATTTTATACCGATTCAAAACAGACAAATGTGCACTGCTATATCAACTAATATCTACTACATGTAGTAGAAAACGACAGCTTCAATCTACATCAATACAAGAAAAAAAAAATATTTTTGCATTTTCTGCATGGACAATTTGTTTTGAAAACCAAATACTAGTATATATGTGTACATCATTGTTGTACTATGCTTGACGGGACTTTTTAAACTTTTGTGTTGTAACAAGATGCGACGGCTCAATTCTGATCCCAGTAACCAAATTATTGGCGTATTATAAGCAGGACTAAGTCAACGTCATCTCACCAGATGCTTCAATGTCCATGTTTCGATGATATCATGTCTTAGTGAGCGGTTTGAATCGACAGGGACCGCAAATAAAAAATAAAGACTGGTCAGCCATATGTGACATGGGCGCAACCAGCATTGTTGAAAAAGGGGTTCGACTTATGACTGCGAAGCAACCAATTTGGTTCCTTCACAGCCCCGGACTGTAGTTGATTCCTAATTCTAGAAGTCAAATGCTACATTTGGGTATGTCTGAACAATAAAATTGGCATCTTGTAATACGCTTGGCATCACTTGACTGTGTATTTTTAGTACGGAATTTGAATAATATTATGTCTGCTAATTCAAGCACTGAAAACCACATTTATATAATCAAAATGCTGCTGGCACAAAAAAAGGGGTTCGAACCTCCCCTGATGACGCCCTTGTGAGACGACTCCACGTCAGGACAATTACACCTTTCAACGTCATCATTTCAATACGGCTGTTTCAACGGCTGCCGCCATCGTAGATACATGTGGGATCAACATTCATCACAGAACCGTATCTAGGAGAGTGATGGAACATGCAATTGTGAGTCATATTTTGACTCACATTATCTCAAAAGTTGGCTGATCTGTGAACAAACTACGCGTGCTACGTAAAAATGGTCGGAGAGTGGTTTTCTCAGACGAGTTGAAGTTAGCTTTGCCGATGACTGAACACAAGTATACTGACGGTGGAATTAACGTTGTTTTTATTTTTTTTCTCGGAAAATTGTGTCAATGTGTCGGGTGCCATATACGATGAATTTCATTCCCGGTTGATTTTTCTGACTGCACATCGGTATATAGACGAGATTATCAGTCCAGTATTGGTACTTCTTCTGCAACATCATGGTCAAAATCAGCGTCTAAAGAATGTAGAGGGAGATGTGAGGGTATTGACCATATAAAGTTGTAGGAAATGTTCTTCACCATGATAGGTTCAACGGAGTCATCAACATGAAAAATAAAAAAATCGCCACTTCAAAAAAATCCAAAAATAAAACAATGGGCGATAAAAAATTACAATTTTCGAAAAAAAAAATACAATTTTTTTATCGCCAATCGTTTATTTTTATTGCCAATTGCGAAAGTGGCGATCGCCAGCGGAATCCCCGAGTCTGGGGAGAGGAAACTGTTGTCAACTGTGACAGATTTACTGCAGCAGGAAACAGAATGTGCTGGTTCTTCACATGAAATACTTTCTGTTATGTACAACTTGGTCCCAGTGTCTGTCATACAATTCTTGAACAGGACCCAGTTGTCACATCCATCAAACTGTGCTGCAGAATTATAGGTCACGGTACAAATCAGCATGAATTTGGGCAATAGCCGAGTTGGTTGTGTCGCCCAAGAATGCTCTTGATTTGATGGAGCCATCCAGTTGAATTGGAGAGCTGGTGATATTGGTAGCATGCGATTGGTAGATATGATCTTCTCATTTATTGTATAACAAATGGTGGACCTTATACATCAGTGGTTTAGCCAGATTCTTGCCGAGGGGTGCGAATTGTAGATAGAATTTGATAACAGCTGCGGGAGCATTGCTCCCCCCAGAAAAAATATGTATTTCAATTACCTCGATTAAAGTGATATGAAAGCTATAATTTTCACATATATTTCAGTTATTTCCCTCAGAAAAAAACGTAAGTGAAAGTGAAAATATGAACGTAGCCAAAAGTTAGGGAGTGCGTTCGCTCCCATGGAAACCCCAACCGCCCCCTCCCCTAGTTACGCCACTGTGCATATACATGTACTTACGGTAGATGACATGCATATGCCGGTGGTTGTCTGACTTGCTTTGTGACGAGCCGGTGTTTTGAAATGGTTATGGCACGACTGATTATCTTCCAAAGTGCATGGGCCTGGCCAACGTCATTCGTCACACTCTCCCTTGCACCATAAAGGTGATAACCCTAGTGTCGGGCCCATATGGGTCTTCACTGGCAAGCTGATCGATCATCATCAAATACAGCACAGATAACCATCTTCACAATAGATGTAGTGGATCAACTTCATTTGTATTGTCAACTGGCTTGTCTTGATACACGCTTCATCCAGATGATCATCATTCACAGAGCTCCAGATAAGTTTGTTTTTTTGGTTGTTTTTTTTGTTGGGGTTTAACAGCTAAGGTCATTTAAGGCCGGGTCAATGGGTTTAGTACTAAATCCCATGTATTACCTGTACAAGTACATGTACATGTTCAAGTACATGTACAAATGTGTTCCAGATAAGTAAATCTACCGAATTTGGGGAGAGGTAACTGTTGTCAACTGCAAAAGATTTACTGCAGCAGGAAACAGAATGCACAGCTCCAGATAAGGTGCGTATTGGCGTATCTTACGCACTTATTTTAGCAGAATACGCATTGATTATCAAAAGTTGGAGTACAAAATACTCACAGCAATGTAACAATATGCATTGATTTTCAAATTGAGTAGTGAAAATATCGTAATAAAGTTGAAAAATTGCTTAGTTGAGCTGCAAAATAAGTGAATATTTAAATTTATTTGGATTTTTTATCATTTGTTCCCTATTTAATAAGTAAGAAATTCAATAATACATTTGTAAAAGTAAAATACACATTTAATTTGATATATGGGGGCAAAATACTCTTTAGATACAAAACCTATCTGGAGCATTGATAGATGTAGTGGATCAACCTCAGTTATATTGTCAACTGGCTTGTCTTGTTATGTGCATCGTCCAGATGATCATCTTCCATCTCTAAACTCTTGCGACTGACCAAGTGAATTGGTATGCACAGAGCTCCAGATAAGTTGTGTGTCTCAAGAGTAGTGATACTATTATACACCCAGATTTCAAATTCAATGTGTATTTTACTTTTACAAATGTATTATTGATTTTCTTCCTTATTAGGGAACAACAAATGATTACCGTAATTACCCTAAATATTCGGACACCAAAACCAATTGTTATAAGTGTCGTAAACATTTATCAAGTTGATTATTTCAGGACCGACCTGAACTGGCATGAAAAAATAAAGACCACTTAACATATGACTATATTTATTGTTATTTCCTACCACAATTTTATTTGGGAAGTGGAATATAAATGGCCGCAAGATCTTTCCTATAGAGATACAGTTGATAAGTGTATCAACAAGCCCATTACAAGAAAGATCGTCACGGGAATAAAATGAAAACGGTAACCATGAAAATTCATCAAGCCAAAGGACGGGCGTGCAGGTGTCCAATCGGCACCAGGTTAAGTACACAATAGGACAGTCCATCACATTGTACACTCAACCAGGTGCAGATCCAGCCCCTCGCTCCAGAGTACGCACATGCTAGTGTTATACTTATACGAACTTAGTGACTACATGTGTTGGCGCGAATAAAGACCACACAACAAGCGCCAAATCATTAGACAACAACAACATACTGTACAATGTAGTCAGCCCGTAGTAATCACCATTCAAGGAACTTGAGCCGCCATATTATACTACAACGAGTCGGCTCAATTTAACTACTACTTTTCCTTGAATAATGATTATTAGAAAAAACTTCGCAGTATAAACAAACACGTAACCAAATACATAAGCTATGCACGTCTTTACACAAGCATTAAATGTTCCATATGTGACCCACACGCCCGCCCGTTGGCTTTCTGAATTTTTCGCGCCACAAATTTATTTATAAATTCCCCCAAAAATTCAGATATGGGAAAGCAGATGAACTTTGAGTTTTTCTAAATAGATGTCCAGGCCCTCATTTGACAAATGCACACCGTGCGGTCGAAATAAAACCCGGGGTACGCAGGTTTATACCCAAGTCGAGCGCGTTACCCTTGGTAAGTAAACGCACTTGCTGCCTGCCATATAAATTTACACGGCGCATTTTGCGCACCTCAGCCCCCGACCACTGGGCCCTCTCAAGAATGTTAATCCATGTGCATGTTGCCTCCGGGAAAGCTGCATGCACATACTTAATTGTGCGCTTTATCACCCGAAAAAGCTTATACAGGGATGACGTTTGCAGATCATTTCCACCTAGGTGGAATATAACTAGCCGCGGGACGGGCTGAAATATCACCTTTAGTTGGAGATGGTGCACCAAGTCGCCCCACTTCAGGCCGCGGACGCCGTACCAGCCAACACTCGCGTCAGTACCGAGGTTACCATGGTTCCTGGTGACGGCCCGTTTACCAGCCCAGTGGGGTATGGAGTCGCCCAGCACCCAGACGTCTGAATTAAAATATAAACAAGGCCGAAAAACCTGGACTTTAACGATCCTATTCAGTTATAAATATAGTAATAGCTATAACACAATATTCATGATTACTATTGATTAAACACATCTGTATATACCCATATACATGTTAAAACTTAACTGTGATACAGAAATTAAGAAATCCAAGCTCCAAGTAATTGAATCCGGAACCCAGATCTCCCAATTCCACAATAAACCCACCCACGCACATATATATTTAAATGTAGCGACGCACGTGCATGATCTGATAGAAAACTTATCATTATTTGAAACCAGGCATCAATTTGATGAACGAATGTAAGTTTTGTATGCCTTAGAGCGCCACCTTCCCAGTTTCATGATCACATCCCCAGACACACCAGCTGCCGCCAGCTGTGACGCTCTACCAATGCGAAAACTATGCGATCTGACCATTTGACCACGAAACTGCGACGCGCCAATGCATTTGGCTAAAACTGCACTAAACTGTGAACGTGACAACACCGAACGGTCCGCATGACAGAAAAATGGGCCATGGCCTACAGGACGTATTCTTTTGAAGTTATACATACTTTGTACCGGACACATTGTGCTATCCTTCTCCCTCGCTAACTTAATGACTGTAGGAGAGCCATATTGCTTAGTTTTGTATGTTTTTAAGGAAACCGACAATGATCCGCATTCCTGATCAAAGGCAATATCCCCCACTTTTAGTGCACTACCTATCACTGTTCGGGACGGGCATACCAGTTCGCTGACCCGAAAAAGTCCAAAATATGCCAGCAAGAATGCTGCCTTAAACATGTTTGCTTCGTATTCACTGTAACATACCAGCGGCAGCAATCGACATATTTCCGACAACATTTTGGGCGTTATTGGCGCTCTATTATCGGTACGCATGCGTGATCTACGGCCACCCTCCAATAATTTGCTGATTATGAAAACACCAGCTATGTTAAACCAATTGTGTAACTTGTGAAAATACGTTAAACCATGGACATATGTAGAAATTGTATTTGGTGCCAGGCCAGTTTCGAAACAGTAGGATGAAGTAAAGGTTAGAAAGAGGTCGTGGTATGATCACGTGATACGTTTTAACCTATTGTGCAATGATAAAAACAGCATTATTCCAAATTTAATATCTACTGCGCATGTGTGACCTTGTCACGTGCTATCATGTCAGGGCCGCATGGATATCAAGTGAAACACCTTTTCCATTGTGCATAACGATATAAACCGAGGTGTTCCAAACTTCCCATGCAGTCCTGTACTGAACCTTGGTGACCTTTTTGAACCAGGAAATGAACGTAAACAAAAAACAGGTCTGCCAAAATAATAGCATCTATTTCCATATTGAAATAATCGGCATTATGTTGTCCAATGAGGCCTCCGAAGCATTTTGTGAAAATGGCAAATAGTGCAGACCCTGATCAGACTGCTCCTTCAGGAGCAGGCTGGTCTGGGTCTACACTGTTTGCTCACATATTAGTGTCCGAATATTTAGGGTAATTACGGCAGTATATTTTCACTAATCAATTTGCAAATCAATGCGTATTCGACTAACATAAGTGTGTAAAATAATTATACCAATACACACCTTATCTGGAGCTCTGTATACACATGGTAGTGTTACCAGTTGTTTTGCTTGGTATGCTGTGCTTGGTGCTTGGGCAGGTGTGTGGTTGAGTTGACTAAGTAGATCTATGTACTTAGCCGACTTCTTTCTCTTGTATCAGGTCAACTGCAGTGGCATGTGTTTCGTCAAGTATAAACCCTTCCTTTTCTTGGTGTACTATATTGACACGAGCTTCATTTAGTTTCCCTTCTTGTGCTTGGTATACTGTTTTGAAATGAGCTTTGTCGAATTCATTGACCAGCTTCCTGTCTGTGTGCTTAGCCATCTCTTGTATCTGGTCAATTGAATCAGCATGTAATACATCGACACACAAATCATGTGCTCCGTGTTCTCGTCTTGTACTTGAAGATATATCAGCAACTGTATTATGGGAGTACGTCCATCTGTCTGTCTGCCCATTAATCTGTCCATCACAAATTGTGTTTCACCCCAAAACTATCTAGTATTTGCATACACAGTTGAACTGGGTTTAACCATGCAGTGGTCAAATAGAAAGTTAGCAGTAACAAACTATTGTATCGGGCATTGGTTCTGTTATACGTATAACAGTCATTCCATTCACAACAATTGTATTGACATTAGCTAGAGCGAATAGTACGTTAAATATTCTAGTGCTAATGAAGATAATGTTTGAAAAACAAATTCTATTGACCCCATTTTCAAAAAAAGAAAAGAAAAAAAAAGCCAAACATAAGGTTAATACATGGATACCCGGTATAAGGTAAAAAGTAGAAAACTTATGCAACCACTAAAAATGAACTTGTCCACACCAAGAATGAAACTGACAACAGGATTACAATGACATATTTTTGAGAGTGACAGCATGATCCCTATATGACAAACCATCACACCGATATACTGTCACAAACAAAAATCTTCTTTGCGTCATAATGCATCTAAATCTAGTTACATTATATCTGATAAGTCTTAGTGGCAGATATGGACCTCAAAGTCATGTGTATAGCAGTAAATAGCAAATGCAGTGATTAGAACAAACATTACATTCTCACATACAACATTACACCTCTGAACATTTACATTATTTAAAATATTCATCCCCATTTTAAGTCTCACACAAAAAACAAACATAATGGATAAAAGCATTACAATATTCAACATTGCTTTCTGTCTTACAGTCAAAAATGAACTTCAACAACAAAATAATCATCTCCTCCAACATTAATTCAACAGCAATATTATTTTATCCCGTCAACACAGTGCGTATGTGCCGTGAAACACGGTGCCGTGAAACATTTTTGATATCCAGTCAATACTATTTTTGCATTTTACAGCCATTTGTAGGTGTTGACGGGATAAATAGAATAGTAGGTTAGTGCCGTGAATGGGAAAAAATATCTGGCGCGGCACGGAAACGGGATGTGCTCGGCAGAGCCTCGCCCATCCCGTTTCCTGAGCCTTGCCAGATATTTTTTCCCATTCACGGCACTAACCTACTATTCTCTATATCTCCCTCAAATATCTCAACATTAATTCTTCCCATGATTACATAAATGTGTCCTCTCTTTCCTCATTGCAGTATGATCACCACCAACATTTACATCATTATCACCATTTTCACTCATAACGGATAGGTAATACAATCTATACTTGCTTTTCATTTTACTTTCTATTACTAGTTAGTGTGCATTATTTTTCCATATACATGTAGCATATTTCATAGCACTGTCATGCCGATTGTAACAGAAAGAAATTGGCATCATTCATTATAGTATGCGACATCATTTAGTGTAAATACTTTATGACATTAAGATAAGACATAAAAGTAAATTTGTAAGTGATGTATGCAATTAAATAGACATAATACATGGGAAATGTGCACTGGTTCTTTCGCGAATATATTGCGCCACATAATTTCCTCTCCAGAACTTGTGCATAAGTTTCAACATTCAAGTGCAGTAAATAGCATACACTTATGTCTTACGGTTCAAGTATATAAACAGAATAGGTATGCGTATATTATATTTCACTAGTCATGCTTTTATTGAATAAAAGAGTGCCTATTGAAATACATTTGATTTTTTTAATTATTTTTGTTAATACAATTTTCAACACTACTTATATATATAATACACTATTCAACACCACTTGCAGAATACAACATTCAACAGTACTTGTATAATACAATATTCAACACTGCTTACAGTCCAATATGGACATCAATAACGATGACGCCTCCATCATCCGTCCCACCGTCACCCTTTCCCCCACCACTAGTAGCTACACCAGCCTTACCCCTGTCTTTATCCTTAGCCTTACCCCCACCAGTGACGCCACCATCTCCACCATCCATAGCATTGCCACCATCTCTCCCACCACTATTCCTCTCATTCTCACCCTTATCATCATCAGCATCATCATCCCATATCTCATCTACAACCATGTCATAATCACCACCCCCTTCCTCTACTTCGTCCACACGACTACAAAATCATCCATGTTAAAGTCATCTTCGCTGGTGTCTTCAAGTCATCTCTTCTACGCCTTCAGCACCGTCTATTTCTGCCTTGTCATTATTATCTACAAGTATAGCCGTATTGCTGGGTAACTCAGGTTTTTCTGTGTCTGGTGTCGGGTCACATTCACCAACGATGTCTACTACGATAGTCGTAGCAATGTCGTCAGCTCTTCTAGAAGTTGTCCTTTTGGAGTCACTCTTACTCGATGTCTTCGCAGTTTTATCTTTCTGGAGTCGCAACACCATATCTGGATGCTTCCCTTCGAAGGCTGGATATTCAATACTGTCCGCGCGGCCTCTAATGATCGCCGATTGTTGATGTTTTTTCAGGGTGCAGTGTTCAATGGCATCGGCCTCTCGGTAAAAGTGACGATGGCATTGCCCACATGTATATGGGGTAACCTTCGAATGCTTCATCACGTAGTGTTCTCGCGGCCATCGCGACAGCTCCAAGATGGACCTCTTCGTGGGGACTTGGTCATCGGTCCAGACTGACTTGGTTACTTCACACCGCTTGCAGAACCATTCCATCGAAAGGTAGCGTTTGATGACTATAAAGAAGAATGGCACGTGAATTGGGACATCGGTAAATGAAGGGTGGGACATCGGTAAATGAAGGGTGGGACATTCGTGATCAGTGTGAATCATAATCACCATGTGCCGTCAGTTGTATATAATATGGACACGGTAATGAGATTTAATTGGTCAACCCAGTAAAGGTGGGACAACATATATTGGCGTCAGCTGTTTTTATTTTTAATATTTTCTTTTCTAAACAAGAACATGTGGCAGCACATGAAAATCATCTCCATTTGTTTATGAAATATGGGAAATAAACAGCAGACAACCAACATTTTTGTCGTCTGCTGTTTATTTTCTATTTTCCATTTTTATCATCAAAAACATGCTTTGACAGCACTTTATAATAATTTACAACATGCTTTGACAGCACTTCAGAATCATTTCCATTGGAAATGATTCTGAAGTGCTGTCAAACCATGTTTTTATTGAGAAATAAGGCAAGATATAAAAGCAACAGCAGACGACAATTGTTATGAGTAACGGTCTAAGGGTTAAATTAAGCTCTGATGCTGTTGCACATGCTGATTAAGACTTTACACTGTCCACCAATCAAACATTTGTGACAGTGAATGGGTTTAACAATTCAGCACCAGCTAAGGTCATATAGAGAGATGGGACATCGGTTTAAAGTCTCCTTTGAAAGACTAATGGGATGCTACTATGAAGGGAACAGGTAATTATCGTTATCTCGAAGTTGACCGGACTGAGCAAAATATATCGACATATCCGAACTTCGAGATAAAAATTGCCAAATTTTGCGACCATTCTCGAAAAAATCCGAACAGAATCGCTTCAAAAATAGCGACTTTACTTCACTTCCGGGTTTTCATAAATCGCGCATTTTCTAATAACGAAACACGCATGCGTTGTTACTAAAAATCGCATACGCAGGACACAATTTCCGGTACACTACATTTGTTTTGCTAATCATAGCCAATACACATCAATGAATAAGCATTATTATTCAATCGCAAAATGCAAGACCCGCATTTCGTCCCCAAACCACGATGGACCTAGACTCGTCGGCCACAAATCAGTTCGGCCCAAGTCGAATCAAATCGGCGTTAAGAAATGTCAAGTTCAATTGACTTGATTGCCACTCCGTTTATTTCATCCTCATGTTAAAGTGATCCGATATCACATTCATTAATTGGTTAATTATGGTTTAAGTGAATTAATTTAACATATTTTTGCAACGTTTAACACATTTTAGGTGTGAAAACTTACCTGAGTAATCTCTCTGAATCAGACTTGGCGGTGCCAGGTGCTTATTTTTCACATTGAGTTATCAGAATACAAATATGATGGAAACATGCTATCGGGACTCGACTTCCACCTCGACATAACCGAAATATCGACATTTCCGATATCGACTCATCAGGAGTCAAATACATGATCTATATAGGGAATTAGGCCGTGCCCTCGGACGTATATCGAGATAAGCAGGTATATCGAGATAAGCGACATCTGTAACATACTCCAGACAGGAGACGTGTTTGATTGGATCAATCAATAGACTGAAATTGGAGATTTTATCATTCAGCACTGAATTTATTACAAAATACTGATTTAGTGGCAGGTGCCCTATCCACACCTGAAAGAAGTGTCAATGGGTAGAATCAGTGTGAACTCAAAATAGTAATTCAGGACATTATAATCTAGAAGAGAGTGTATCCACAGTGTGCGAACGCTAACTACTCTAAATACCGGTAGAGCTAGTTATGATGGTCGGCCCCAAGTTGGGTCACCCTTTGGGGCACTGTCTTGTAGTCTCGGCATGGGTGCCGACTCGGAACTCAGTCCACTGTACGATCAATGTTTGTGTGTAAGAACTCACATTGTTCATCTTCGAGGGGTCCAGGAGACAGGAGGGGCTGACGTCGCGGCGTGACATGGTGGTGATCAGGATATATTGTCCTGCCATACCCACGATATTGGTATAAATCTTACCACCCACTTGTAGATTGGAAAATGTTTATTAAAAAATGTTGACATCATCTTAGGACACGATCTAGATAGAAAAAGGTTATTGAAGAACTATCATCAACTTGAATTTGTTGATTATGAAATCGCTTCCACTGCTTATGTCAAATTGTATAATACATGTATACTGGAATTCAACTTCTTAGCATGATCTGTAGACCGGAATTGTTAGTTGTTAAATCGCTTCAACTGTCTTGGCGATGGTATGTAGACTCGAAAAAGTTGTTTATAAACTCATAATTCAAATGATTTACACAATTCTTGAATTGGTTGTTTGTAGAATTACTTCAACTTCTAATGGCGATCTGTAGACTGGAATTGCTTGTTTGTGGGATTGCTTGAATGGCTTATGCCAATCTGTAGATTCAAACTGGTGGTTTATGAACAATCTGTAGACTGGAATTGGTGATTTGTGGAATCACTTCAATGGCTTACAATGATACTGTAGACCCGAATTAGTGGTTTATGAACTTCTTAAGACGATCTGTATTCTTAAATGGGTTGTTTAATCAACGGCTTAGGACAATCTGTGGACTCAAATGGGTTGTTTGTAGCATTGCTTCGGCTTACAATGATCTGTAGACTCGAATTGGTTGTTTGTGGGTTTGTTTCAACTTCCTAGGATGATCTGTAGACCCAAATTGGTGGTTTATGGAAATGATTCAATAGTGTACGATGATCTGTAGACTCAAACTGGTTGTTTATTCAACAGCTTGGGATGTTCTGCAGACTTAAAATGGTTGTTAAATGAAGTTGCTTCAACAGCTTACGACGATCTGTAGATTTGAACAGGCTGTTTAGGAAATCACTTCACCTGCTTTGGACGATCTGCAGACAGGAATTGGTTGTTGATCAAGTTACTTCAACCAGCTAGGACGATCTGTAGACTGGAATTGGTCGTTGATCAAATTACTTCAACCAGCTAGGACGATCTGTAGTCTGGAATTGGTCGTTGATCAAATTACTTCAACCAGCTAGGACGATCTGTAGTCTGGAATTGGTCGTTGATCAAATTACTTCAACCAGCTAGGACGATCGTTAGACTGGAATTGGTCGTTGATCAATTCACTTTACCCAGCTAGGACGATCTGTAGACTGGAATTGGTTGTTGATCAATTTACTTCAATCAGCTAGGACGATCGGTAGATTGGAATTGATCGTTGATCAATGTACTTCAATCAGCTAGCACGATCTGTAGACTGGAATGGTCGTTGATCAAATTACTTCAACCAGCTAGGACTATCTGTAGACTGGAGCGGTCGTTGATCAAATTACTTCAACTAGCTAGGACGATTTGTAGACTGGAATTGGTCGTTCATGAAATCTTCTCACCTGTTTAGAATGATCTGTAGACTCAACCTGGTGGTTTATGGAATCTCTTCCAACTGCTTATAACTTCCGGCCTTCATACTATAGTTAAACCCCAAAGAATTTGAAGTGATTGTTTATGAAACTGCTTCAACTGCTTAGTACGATCTGAAGACTTGAAATTGTTGTTAATGCAAATATTTCAACTGGTTAAGAGTGCGTCAGGGGCAAGCCCCATGTAGTGGCGCGAGTACGCCTAGCGTACTCGCGCCACTACATGGGGCTCGCCTCTGACGAGGTTGTAGACTGTAAATGGCTCTTTATGAGATTGCTTCAACTTGGCTCTTCAACTTCTTAATGTCTTTTGCAGACTTGGAGTTTTCAATCACATGGTTTCTAGCCATGCATGGCACTGTTGGTCATGATGGTTTGATGAAGGCATTGGACTTTGTGCATAGCAGTCGCTACAGTACACAAAGTGATGGCCGCTAAATAAGCATTCGATATAATTTCCAGGAAATACAGGTTTTCACAAGGCTATGTTGTTACATATAGTCCTACATGGAGCAAGTGTTGACACACCTGTATAGTTGTCGGCACTGTCTGGAAATGTTGATCAGCTGGGTGGTTGACTCACTGAGGGGATATCGTATTCAGCGCTCACTGAATTCACAAGATACTGATATAGTGCCAAGTGGCGTTACCACATCTAAAGGAACCCTTGAATAGTAGAATTCTCCATCTTCAGCTGTCATGTGCAACAACCATCTATGTTACTGTGAACTATTCCAGGATCGGCAACAGAAATGGTACTGATCGTATATTGTGACTGTTCTTTTATTAACCCTTTCACCCTTAAACATGGACTGGTCATTCCATTTTTTAACTATTCCATTCATCCGAATTTTTAAATATTTGCATACTGGCAAAAGCTGTAGAACCTGAGGAGACGTCTGGTCAGGATGTTTGTGAATATTGAAATTTAATTATGGCCTGTGGAGTTGAAAGGGTTAAATTAACTATTAAATAATTCCAGCACAAATTTTTTTACACAATTCCCTAACATTTGATTGGCCCGTAGCAAGTGTCTGTCCAAAATTTATATCCCAGTAAACTCCAACGCCGAACTACTTTCCGTAACTGTGAGGCGCAGTTAAAATAATTCTTAAGAAAACGGAAAATAAACACATTTTCTTGATGAATTTATTTCAAATGCTGGAATTATAAGGAATGAATGGCCTTTTTGTGGAATTTATCGGGGATATAAACTTGGAAAAGTCGCGGGAATACTGGACGAGGCCTACCGGCCTTCGTCCAGTATTCCCGCGACTTTTCCAAGTTTATACCCCGATAAATTCCACAAAAAGGCCATTCATTCCTATATTGTACACAATAACGGAAGTCTCATACTGGGTATCAGAGTTCACGTCTTGGCGTCCTGGTACCACGTGTGCACCCACGATTCGGTGTCAAACAGCCAATAACGTTATAGTATCGTAATTTGAAAACGTATTACAGTCAATCAAAGCTATGTTATTCATGTGCATTTAAACAAGACAATATTCATAGTTCATATATTGAGTATTTATTTATGTAATGGTGTTTAACAGCCTGTGAACAGATAAGGTCATTTTACGCCGGGTTAACGGGGTCGAATCACGTATTTCACCTGTAGGGATGGCGGGATAAATCCCAAAATCATAACTGAATATTTACATGATTGTTCAGCCCTGAAATTAGAATAACCTGATCTGGTGTCAGGTCCACCACACCAGTCAGTTAGCTCCACTTCCTAAAGGTAATAGGATTAGTACTAATCTTACTACTAATGGGTATAACAAGATTCAACTGCCATGTACCAGAAAGCCAAAAATGTACTTGAGGGCCAAACCAAGGATATCGGGATTCCAATAAATATGAACCCCATTGTTAATTTTACACTTCAAATCCTCCCAACCAACCACCAACAGTTCACATATTGAACTTTTAATAACCTAATTTTGTGAAATTTCAATATATGAACTATGACTACCGTAATAACCCTACATATTTGGACACAATTTGTTTTGGGAAACCCCTATTTTATAGGGGTTTCCCAAAACAAATTGTATCCAAATACATTGTTATTGTGACACACAAGTACAACCATATACTAACCCTAAATATTTGGACAGTCATTGCTGTGAGAAAACATATATTAATGTGTTTCACCGAACAAATTGTGTCCGAATATTTAGGGAATTACGGCAGTACATAACAAGATCACTTACGTTCTCCGGGTGTGCACGTCCTCCGTTGCCGATCCAGCACTGCATAGCGCCCCCTGGGGACAAAATCCGCCTGCGGGCCAAAGAAGAACGGATACTGGTTCAAATTGCTCGATGATACTTTAGTGGCGGCGACCTTTTCTTCAGTGGGATGTACCATGTGGTATTGCATGAAGTGGTCGGCGGCCCGGGGCGTTGCGACGTTGACGCCACACACTGTGCACATCCAGAATAGGCTTGTACAGGGAGACGGAACTGAAACAAGAAATGGCATCGTTAAACGAAGTTTATACCCTCGCTGGTAGCCTTGATAATAAAAAACAATTAACATTAAAAGCCTTACAAACAAGGTGGACACAAGTCCTCAGTGACCTCGGACGTGTGTCGTATGTAAAACAAAGCACCATCCCTAGGCACACATTGTGGCCAAATGGTATCAAAATCGGTGAAGCGGTTACCAATTATTGAAAAATGAAAGGTGTTACAAATGCACGCCCATAGGTACATGGACTAAGGCCATCCATAATTATATCTCCGTTTCCTGTAACCCGACTGACCTGCTAAAAACGGCAATTATTTTTATTTATTTTTTACAATTTCTTTTTTTTTCATTTTTTTTTTTCAATTTAGTGCTACAGTGGGTTAAAAGGGTTCATATAATCTCTGGCCCTAAATGGCATACATGTTCATACAACAACACATACAGCAATTGACATACTTTTATTATTATATTTTTAAAATTCAATAATTATGTCATGTGAAAGAAAAAAAAAAGAAATTGCCTACCGACCGACCCACTTCTAAAATTCTGGGTCGGGTTACAGGAAACAAACAATTTTTTAAGGATGACCCAATGCTATATATTCCCTCTTGCCTATCAACGAGGGGATAATTACAGTGGAAACTCAGTAACTTAGACTTTGGGAATGAAACTTGTCGTCTGCTGACGATTTACAGGTTTTCTACTTTCTCAACAAAAAATGGTTCGACAGCATGTTTTTGATGCAAAAAATGAACAGCAGATGACAAAATTGAATTCAGCATTGTAAGGGTGCTATCTTAATTTTTTTTGTCGCCTGCTGTTTATTTTCTATTTTCCATTTTTATCATCAAAAACATGCTTTGACAGCACTTTAGAATATTTTTACAACATGGTTTGACAGCACTTCAGAATCATTTCCATTTGAAATGATTCTGAAGTGCTGTCAAACCATGTTTTTATTGAGAAATAAGGCAAGATATAAAAGAAACAGCAGACAACAATTGTTGTGTGTAGCAGTCTAAGGGTTAAGATCTTATCATTTTGTTGATCATTTCAAGAAAATGTCGGTGATAATAGAACTGAACTGTGTGTATAATAATAATAATAATAATATATTAATAGACTTTATTTTCCGAGGGTTACACATTTAGTAGAAAACTAATCTTCCAGGATGCCCTCTATTATTTACAAGATGTACAAAATGACGAAATACATATAAACATACACGCTTATAAACAATCATTCAAAGCACACACACGCCAACATAAACATACACATCAGTACAAGCATACATATATATATATACATATATTTACATGTGTGTATGCTATTCCTGTTACACACCGTTAAAGGGGTGGGGTGGGGATGGTCAGGGTTTATGCTGTCTGTCACTGAAACATACCCTTTAGTCAGTTGGTGGCTAATTTTCATTGCGATACATTGATATGAGATACGCCATGTGATTTTGTACCTTCGGACATCTGCGTAATTTCATAAAATATGTTTACAAAATACTTTTCATAAATAAAGTCAAAAGTTGACAAAATCTTCAGAGTAGTCAAACCTGTGAATAGAGGCCAGCCATGGGAAGAGAAAAATCTGGCCTTTATTGACAGATGGTCTTTATTCACAGGGTCATTTATGTGGTAATTGAATAATTGGGAAAACAACAGCTTGGCTGCTATAGACAGGTATTCGGAGGTGGACTGTAGGTGGAATATAATTCCGCAATTTTGTCAACTTTTGACACCATTTACGGAAAATATTGTAAATTTTGTAAACGTATTTAATGAAATTACGCAGATGTCCGAAGGTACAACATCACATGGCGTGTCTCACTTGACGCTGTGAATGGAGAAATGGGTTTCCTGGCATATGCGGATATTCAAACTTCTAATATTCTAGCGAACTCCTGAAGCCTGATAAGGATCAAAACTGCCATACTAACCCTGAATATTAGGACACAATTTGCTTTGGGAAACCCCTATTAAATAGGGGTTTCCCAAAGCAAATTGCATCCAAATACATTGTTATCGTGATGAAACCAGTACCACCATAGTAACCCTAAATATTGGCACGCTCGCTGTTTAAGGGAAACCATATATTTTTATGTTTCCCCCAAATAAATGATGTCTGAATATCTATGGTTATTACGGTACAAGTTAGAAGCATGACGGGTGCTTCAATGACTGAATGGTGAACAATGCAGGCCCTGATCAGACTGTGCGGATGCACAGGCTGATCTGGGGCTACACTGTTCGCATAACACACCAGCCCCATTTCTCCAGTCACAGCCGCATTATGCCACATTGTTTCAAACTGGCGCATAAAACTCACAGTGTTCTAAGAAGGGAATTGTGTCGTCCCGGACGAAAGTTCCAATTCCGGTAACCATGGTAACTTTTATGGATGTGCTCGTTTTTTCTTTCACCTGAAAAATAGCGAGTTATAATCAAAGAAATCTCACAACCTTGGATATATGGGACAAAAGTGTGGTTTTTATGATAAAAGTGAAAGGGTTTAACGGAACCAGCAACATGTAAAATAGTATAGAGACGGGACCACAGTTTTAAGTCTCGCCACTAAAAAACAGGGGACCGTTTCACTAAACTTTGTATGACTAAGAAGTTCCTAAGTGTAAATTAAGAACCGTCTGGAAATTTCAATTGATGGATTTACATTTATTGAATATATGCTGCATATCAATAAATGGAAATCCAATAATTGTTAATACAAGAAAAAATTGTTAATGTGAATTTACAGACTATCATAAATTTTGCACTTACGAACATTTTAGTCACAACACAATTTACTGAAATGGCCCCCGCAACAAATAGGATTTGTAAGCCCAGATCTGGGGCTACACTGGTCGTATATCTCATGGGCTCCGTTTTCTCCGCAGGGGGTCCAACAATTACCTCTGCCACCTCATCAGCCATCACCAGTATCAGGTCCGGCCGATCTCCGTACAAATCCGGCATTGTGATACGTTTGCCCGTCGTCATTTTGTAATACTTGCAATCGAGTTTATGAGTTATTACTTCGCGAGCGTCGTGCAGCTTGATACCGCAGTCACATTGGAAGGGCACGTCAGGGGAGTGGTTTAGCAGGTAGTGCTTGTTGGCCAGCATGTGCTGATTGGCCATGGCATGTGTGGGCTCTAACTCAAACACTTTTGGATCAATCGGTAAACTTGTGTCGCAAACATTACACTTCCACGCCATCAGTTTGTTTCTCTTAATGACTGAAAAGGGAAAAACAAGAAATCAGTGACACTGATGGGTGTACCGCTATTAACCTTTCAACCCTAAGGAACTGGAATGGACTGTGATATGCTAATGTTCCGACCAATCCAATGGTCACAAAATGATTTTCAGATTCGTCCATTTATGAAAAGGGGGTGTTTTTGTTCAAAGAAATATGAAAATTACTTGCAAGAAGTGCAGATCCTGATGAGACGGCTCGTTACGAGCCGGCTCATCTGGATCTGCACTTTTTGCATAAACCGATATAGCGGGATTTCGGGTTCAAAGGGTTAAAACAGCTTTAACGTAAATTTGAAGTCAATATTACTCTATTGCCACCCATGCAGTCCCTGTGCACAGGGGCCGCATGGGTGGCAATAGAATAATATTGATGATGACAAATAAGCATATGAAGTTTCAAGCCAATCCGACTTGCAGTAATAGAGATAGTATATAGCTGAAAACATTAACGCAAATCTCGGACAGACAGACATACAAACAGACAGACAGGGTGGCGACTATAATTATGTACTCCAAAAAATATTTGGGGTACATACAAATTTAGGGAGGGTGACTTTTTTAATAGTAAAAAAAAGTATCTAAGTTTGGATATTTTTGGGATTTAATGTGTTTAATGGCCAAAAATAGTTTGGCAGAAAAATGTGAAACAAACAATAAATGTACAAATGGTTGAATCAGGCATTAACACTGTCAAACCGAATTTAAACCACTTTAGCCGACGGTACATTGGTCGAACGTCAAATGACGCCAGTGTAATGATGTCACATAGGCATATCAATATCAATTTATACAAGATTATATAGAGTTTATTCAACTACAATTTTGATTTATATGCCCCCCCCCCCCCCCCCCCAACCAAGACATCTGGAAATCCGATAAAGAAAAGTTTCTTTGTTGGATTTACAGATGTCAAGGGAAATAAATTTGGTATTTCAAAATGGTAGTGGAATAAATTGTATATTACATGCTCTTCGAAAAAAAGTGAAATTTACTCTTAGACCAGCTTATAACGTTGTCAACATTGACAATTTTGAATTTAGAGTACAAATTGTTTCTTCGCCGGAAATGACGTGACTTCAATTAGGAGGAAATTTTTCCCTCAAGGAAATAAATCCCTCTAGAATCACGGTAAATCACTGGGTAGCATGTAATATATTTCCTGTAATTCCGGCATATGAGCACCTCAAGCCAAATATTTGCCATTTGCGATTGTGAACACACATCTTCATAAGAAATAAATAGTCTTTGAAGCGCATAAATCAAAGTGGGTGTGGTATGGAATGAAAATATGAATGACGATAATGAAGTATATGAAGTTTCAAGACAATCCGCCTTAACGTTGCAGAGACAATTGGTACACGAAAACTTTAACGCAAATCTTTCTCTAAGTAATTTGACCGTGACCTTGTACATGAAGGTCGCATGGGTGTGGTGTTGAATGAAAATATGGATGATGATAAGGAAGTATATGAAGTTTGAGGTCAATCCGACTTACCGTTACAGAGATTATGGGTACCAAAAACAATTAACATGGAAGGACTGACGGACAAATGGATGGACGGACAATCGGACGGACGTAAGGAATTACAAAAATTATATACCCCTCGACATACTTCGTATACAGGGGGTATAATTATGAAAAGGGGGTGTTTTTGTTCTCAAAAATATGAAAATTCCTCACGAGCAGGCTCATCTGGATCTACACTATTTGCCAATACCACTATACAGGGGGCCGTTTCACTAAACTTTGTAAGATAAAAAACTTCATACGAAGATAGTTTTAAATTATCTTAATTTGTTAGTGCGGTGTACTAACATTATAACTAACTACCTACATCATGTAACATGTTAAGATCAGTAAATTCGAACATATCAACAAAATATTTCTCAAATTCAGTTGCTAATGCAAACTTTGTTCTTGATTTTTATTTTGCACTTACGAACTTAGTCATACGAATTTTAGTGAATCAGGCCCCAGGGGGCCGTTTCACTAAACTTTGTACGACTAAAATGTTTGCAAGTGCAAAATATGATAGTCTGTACATTTCACATTAACAATTATTGGATTTACATTTATTGAGCATAGGCTGGTCTGTAATGTTGAAAGGGTTAAATAGAACTTACTAGATCCTGGCTGGCAATCAATCTTCTGAGAGTTGAGCTTGGCCTCCGCCGGGTCGAGTGGAATGACGTCCGCCTGAGGCCCGTACAGCTGACATTTATTCGACTCTTTCTTTCGATTGATTAGCGACGCGCCGGGCATCGTACATTGACTCTCCACGTGCTTCACCACGTCATTCCTCTTGTTCTGCTTCGTAACGCCACGGAAACCACACTTGTCGCAGGAGAAGATCGGGCTTGACGAATGGTAGTAGCGGAAGTGGTTGACAGCGTTGTAGTACTCGCTCACCAGCCCGCAGTGCGTACACTCCCAAAAAAACAGGTGAAGAATTTCTATCTCTGAAACGATTCGGGATAATTTGTTGATCGATTTATGGAATTTTTACATCACCACCTGTGCTAATCTTGACAGTACAGTCGAACCTGTGCTAAATACCACATTGGAAAACCAAACCAATTAGTATCAAGGCTGCCAGCGAGGGCATATTGTTATTATTATTATGTTGCAGCGCTTCCTGTGGTGATCGTTATACCCTGGGCCGTCTCACGAATTATGCTCGACAACACACTGTAAGTAATATGTGGCCGTGAAGCTTATGGGTTTTACGACCAGTGTAGCTCCAGATCAGCCTGTGCATCCGCACAGTCTGATCAGGATCTGCACTGTTCGCCATTCCATCAATGAAACACCCGTCAACAAGCAATATAGATCGTTATCAGGATATAGGAGTGTGCTAGTATCTGTAGCCGATTTCATCAAAATTGCAAAGTATACTTTCCTAGCAAAGTATACTTTGAGGGAGCAATCATTGATTTTTCCGAAATGCATTATTTCATGCAGAACTAACAATTACATATATTTGATGATTAAAACTATGCAGAATTATTATACTGAATTCATTTACATTATCACAGCCAAAATTGGCTGTAATAATGTAATAAATTCAGTATAATAACAAGAAACGAGGCAAAGCCACGAAGGCCAGGTTTTTTCCAAGCATAGACACTTGGATAACATAATTATACCCACTTTTTGTAGACTAGATGGCCGTGGCCTGCATGTCGCGCCTTGGGGCGAGGCATGGACAGTAAAAAAATAGATATAGTAGATGGAAAAACTTTAACCAAAAAACTTTAACCGGACACACGGACGAACGGACGGACGTATGCCAAAATGCCGACGATATTGCGCTTTCCGCAAGCAGGTGCGACAATGATGATAAACACCCATGTGAAGTATCAAGGTATTGGGTGAAGCAGTTGCAGAGACATAGTACACAAAAAAACTTTAACAAAAAAATTCAACTTAATTTGACCTTGACATTGGGCACAGGATCGCGCTTTCCGCAAGCAGGTGCGACAATGATGATAAACACCCATGTGAAGTATCAAGGTATTGGGTGAAGCAGTTGCAGAGATATAGTACACGAAAAAACTTTAACAAAAAAATTCAAAGTAATTTGACCTTGACATTGGGCACAGGATCGCGCTTTCCGCAAGCAGGTGCGACAATGATGATAAACACAGTGAAGTATCAAGGTATTGGGTGAAGCAGTTGCTGAAGATATAGTACACGAAAAAACTTTAACAAAAAAATTCAAAGTAATTTGACCTTGACATTAAGCACAGGACGCGCTTTCCGCAAGCAGGTGCGACAATGATGATAAACACCCATGTGAAGTATCAAGTATTGGGTGAAGCAGTTGCAGATATAGTACACGAAAAAACTTTAACATTCAAAGTAATTTGACCTTGACATTGGGCACAGGGGCCGCACGGTTGGGGGTTAGAATGAAAATATGGATGATGATAAACACCCATGTGAAGTTTCAAGGTAATGGGCGAAGCAGTTGCAGAGATATAGTATAAGGAAAAAGTTTTAACCAAAAAACTTTAACCAGACATACGTTAAAAAGTTATTGTTGAAAATGGCTAAGTCAATTACGTAGAAATAATAGGTGAAGGTAAAAAAATGGTCACATGTTGGATAGTTGTATGTGGTAGGCACCCCTTGGTTATGAAGCTGTGAAAGTTTGGTGGTCCTAGGTGGTACAGTACCAAAGAAATGGACTTAAACACGAAAACTTAACATTGTAAACGCGAAAACTTAACATTGAAAATACACGAAAACTTAACATTGTAAACGCGAAAACTTAACATTGAAAATGGCTAAGTCGACTGCGCGGAAAAAATGGGTGAAGTTAAAAAAAAAAAGTAACATGTTGGATAGTGATATGTGGTGGGTACCCCATGATTATGAAGCTGTGAAAGTTTGGTGGTCCTAGGTGGTACAGTACCAAAGAAATGGACTTAAACACGAAAACTTAACATTGTAAACGCGAAAACTTAACATTGAAAATACACGAAAACTTAACATTGTAAACGCGAAAACTTAACATTGAAAATGGCTAAGTCGACTACGCGGAAAAAATGGGTGAAGTTAAAAAAAAAGTAACATGTTGGATAGTGATATGTGGTGGGCACCCCTTGATTATGAAGCTGTGAAAGTTTGGTGGTCCTAGGTGGTACAGTAACAAAGAAATGGACTCAAACACGAAAACTTAACATTGATTGTGGACGCCGCCCGCCCGCCGCGCCCGCCGCCCGCCGCCGCCCGCCCCCGCCCGCCCGGCTTTCGCCAATCCAATAGCCTGGATTTTTTTTCAAAAAACCTGGCTAAAAATGAATAAATTTATTCTAAAATTGAAAATTTCTCCCTCAAAGTATACTTTGCTAGGAAAGTATACTTTGCAATGTTGATGAAATAGGCCCCTGATCAGAATCTACACTGACAAATCCCACAAGCCCCATTTCTCCATATTAAGACAAAAATGTGATACACAACTTACTTGACTACACCGGTCACAAATCCCATAAGCCCCATTTCTCCAGTCACAGCCACTTATTAAGACAAACGTGTGTTACACAACTTACTCAACTACAGTGGCCACAAATCCCATAAGCCCCATTTCTCCAGTCACAGCCACTTATTAAGACAAACGTGTGTTACACAACTTACTCGACTACATCGGTCATCAATCCCATAAGCCCCATTTCTCCAGTCACAGCCACTTATTAAGACAAACGTGTGTTACACAACTTACTCAACTACAGTGGCCACAAATCCCATAAGCCCCATTTCTCCAGTCACAGCCACTTATTAAGACAAACGTGTGTTACACAACTTACTCAACTACAGTGGCCACAAATCCCATAAGCCCCATTTCTCCAGTCACAGCCACTTATTAAGACAAACGTGTGTTACACAACTTACTCGACTACATCGGTCATCAATCCCATAAGCCCCATTTCTCCAGTCACAGCCACTTATTAAGACAAACGTGTGTTACACACTTACTCAACTACTGCCACAAATCCCTAAGCCCCATTTCTCCGTCACAGCCACTTAAGACACGGTGTTACAACTTACTCAACTACAGTGGCCACAAATCCCATAAGCCCCATTTCTCCAGTCACAGCCACATATTAACCCTTTGAACCCGAAAGCCCGCTATAGCAGTCTATGCACAGTGCAGATCCAGATGAGCCGGCTCGTTACACCATCAGGATCTGCACTTTTTAAAAGTAATTTTCATATTTTTGAGAACAAAAAATATCCCCTTTTCATAAATGGACTAGTCTGAAAACCATTTTGTGACGGTTGGATTGGTTGCAAAATTAACATGTCAAAGTCCATTCCAGTTACTTAGGGGTAAGGGGGTTCAGACAAACATATGTTACAGAACTTACTTGGGGAGCCGAACAGCAGAGGTTTACCGGGAACAATCTTGTCTTCTGGTCGGTTGCTCACAATCATTCGACGCCGTGCGATCATCTTTTCCAGCTTTTCTTTATTCGACTCGTCCTCCCGCATTTTAGCTGACGTGGTTGCTTTAGCCTCCGTGGTAGTTGTAGCATTCATAGAATTATTTGATGCTGTGGTAGTCTTAGCCACCGTAGTTATTTTAGCTGTAGTGGTAGCTTTAAGTGTCGCAGTAGTTTTTGGTGTGGATTTTGCAGCAGTCTGGGCAGTTTTTATTGCAAGTTCTTTCTCCAGTGAGTAACTCGCAGCCTGTTGGGTGGAAAATAGAGAATACAAAAATTTACCAACATTTTTTTCTAAATATTCTTTGTTTCTCAACAAAAGTATATGATGTTACCACTCATTTGAACCGTCTCACCGAGACGATTCAAATGAGTGGCAATAACATATATTTTCATTGAGAAATTAAGAAAATAGAAAAAAATATTTGTAAATTTAGATATCTGTCAATGGGTATTCGGCACGAAATGTGTTAAATGGAGAATAGCAGACTAGTGCCTATTGATATCAAGTTAATCAGGCAAGGCTAATGACTAATAAGCAGATGAAGTTTCAAGCCAATCCGACTTATTATTACAGATATAGTAGGTACACAAAAACATGAACGCAAATTTTGGATTGACAGGCGGACAAAAAGATTTTTTGGGGTACATACAATTGATTTGCCACGTTTTACCAGCAGGTTTTGGCAAATTGCCGCCACTTTATGTGGCTGCGACTGGAGAAATGGGGCTTATGGTGTTTGTGACCAGTATAGCTCCCGATCAATTAGCTCGTTCCTGTAGCCTGATAATGATCTATGTTACTTGTTAGAAGCATGACGGGTGATTCATTGCTGAAACAGTGAACAGTGCAGATCCTGATCAGACTGTGCGGATGCACAGGCTGATCTGGACTACACTGGTCGCAAAACCCACAAGCCCCATTTCGCCAGTCACAGCCACATATTCACACTGTATGAAAACGGTCCAATCGTTTTGATGACAGCACAACTATATCAGTCACTGAACCACCGGATGCACAGGCTGATCTGGATCTACACTGGTCGCAAAACCCATACGCCCCATTTCGCCAGTCACAGCCACATATTCACACTGTATGAAAACGGTCCAATCGTTTTGATGACAGCACAACTATATCACTAAACCACCGGATGCACAGGCTGATCTGGATCTACACTGGTCGCAAAACCCATACGCCCCATTTCTCCAGTCACAGCCACATATTCATACTGTATGAAAACAGTTCAATCGTTTAGATGACAGCAAAACTATGTCGGTCATTGAACGGTGAACAACATCGTCTTGATTACACTTCGTAGATGAGCCGGAAATAGTGAACAATTTCTTACCCGTTTGTTTGTTTGTTTATTGGTGTCTAACGGCCTATCAACAGCTAAGGTCATTTAAGGCCGGGCCAAGGGGTTCGATCCCGCATTTACCCTGCAGCATTGGGGGGAAAATCCCAAATCAGAACGGAATATTTACATCGAGAAAAAATATATTCAGCCCTGAAATTAGAATAACCTGATCGGGTGCCAGGTCCATACCACACCAAAGTCACTTCTCCCTCACTGAACGGTTAACCCGCGTAAACTGTCGTCTGCTGTTGCTTTATTTGTTGCCCTGTTTCTCAATAAAAACATGGTTTGACAGCACTTGAGAATCATTTCCAATGGAAATGATTCTGAAGTGCTGTCAAAGCATGTTTTTGATGAGACAAATCGAAAATAAAACATAAACAGCAGACGACGACATTTCATTCATGCTAACAACATAGGCTTGGTTACACTTCACAGATGCGCAGGAAACAGTGAACAATTTCTTACCTGTATATCCGTGGTCCTGTTTGGCCAGGCCAGGGTGAGAATCAAGTCGGGATTCTTTCCAATCAAGTTGGGAATGGTCGGCTTGCCAACCTTCACTTTCAACACGTCATGTTTAAATGCCCGACAGTGGCTTTCCATTGCAGCTTTATCCATCGTTCGCTCACCACACGGACACATGAACGGGGCGTTCAACGAATGGTGAAGAACAAAGTGCTCGATCGGCCAAGATTTCAGGCTCCCGGACAAATCAGATTGGGTCATCCCCGGCTGATCAGCGGTAGTCTCGAAAACACCACAAAGTTTACAGTTCCACACATTCGCTCGTAGCTTTTCACAACTGAAACACAGATGATTTGTGAAAGGATTTAACATCCCAGCAACAGTTAATGGCATATAGAGAAGGCACCTCGGTTTCAAGTCTCATCCAATATATCAGTGGGACGGATGATACTATGAACGTATTTTTTCAAGTCCAAGGACAGAATTGAACCCCCAACCCGTGGTACTCAAGTCCAATATTCTACATATGTGGCTGTGACTAGAGAAATGGGGCTTATGGGTTTTGCGACCAGTGTAGATCCAGATCAGACTGTGCATCTGCACTGTTCACCATTCAGTCATACCCTTACTACACCGGGTCACTTAGTCGCCCCAGGTGTGACTCAACATTAAGACGAGTCCTTAAGGGTGAATTCATACGATATACAATATGAATATGAGAAGTGAAACATCGCAGATTACATAGTCAGGGTATGGAATCACATGGTCTATTGTATACACTGCAATAATGGTGGCACCCATGAGGTCTCGGGGTAAATTTTATTTTTTCATCAATACGGCTGCGGTTTCTTCCTTTTAATGACGACCATGTTCCAGCCATTAACACTACGAGTCTGCCAATATCAAATTTAGTAGCATTACTTGTGTAGTTAGTCTGAACATTCAGCGGACTCGTATTTTTAACGGCTGGAACATGGTCATCATTAAAGGGAAGAAACCGCAGTCGTATTAATGAAAAATTAGATTTACCCGAGAACTCTTGTGTGCCGCCATTACTGCAGTGTAAACAATAGACCATGTGATCCCATACCCTGGTAGTGTGACTTGTATTATGTTTTGTATTAATGATGATTTCTCAATGGAGAAATGGGACTTATGGGATTTGTGACTAGTGTAGCTCTTGATCAAATAGCAAACTCCTGTAGCATGAGAACGATCTATATTGCGTAAAGAAGCAATGATAGAAGTTTCATTGATGGAATGGCGAACAGTGCAGATCCTGATCAGACTGTGCGGATGCACAGTCTGATCTGGATCTACACTGGTCGCAAAACTCATAAACCCCATTTCTCCAGTCACAGCTTAATTTTCAGGCACATCAGAAAAATAAATACTTACTCTGCAGTGGCTTGCATGGGATATTCTGTGTTGCCGTAGCAACAGAGTCCGTGGCAACGGGCACAAAGTCAGCCTGTGGACCGAAGAAATACGGCAACGTAATGGCCGCCATCTGCTTAATATGCTTGAGGAAATCTTCAGTCTTTGTGTCGATTCCAGTCGGTTTCTTGCTCTCAACTCGACATACGGTACACGAGACGTCATCAGGGCAACGAGTGTGGTAACCAAGGAAGTGGGAGGCGGTCTCAGACGTTGTCAAGACGAAACCACAAACTGTACATTTCCACGCATTGTCCAGCGGTGGGGTAGCTGGAAGGTAATTAAGAAAGATTTCTCGCCTAAATATCGCAGACAGAGCGTTCCATGTTAATATTTGGACTGTTCAAGAAATGGAAAATGGAAATAAATGACAAAAAGTGAAAGTGAATGGGATTAACGTTCCAGCAACAGCTAAGTTCATATAGACACAGTTCGAAGCCTCATGAGACAGACCAGTGGGATGTTTGTTTTTTTTGTTTGTTGGGGTTTAACGGCCTATCAACAGCTAAGGTCATTTAACGCCGGGTCAATGGGTTTAGTACTAAATCCCATATATTACCTGTACAAGCACATATACATGTTCAAGTACATGTCCAAATGGGGGGAAAATCGGAAAATCAGAACTGAATATTTACAATAAACCAGATGGCCGCGGCCCGCATGTCGAGCCCGCCGAGGCATTTGATGGTCTCAGAGTGTATTTATTCGAAGTTTGAATTAAGGGTGGTGGAGATATAAGGTATGTAAAAGCTTTAACGCAAATTTTAAATTCATTTGACCTTGATCTTAGGCATGTGGGCCGCATGGGTGAGCTATAGAATGAAAATATGGATGATGAATAAGAAGTATTGGATGTTGGAAGTAAATCGGAGTAAGTGTTGTGGAGATATAAGGTATGTAAAACCTTTAAGTCATTTGACCTTGACCTTGGCATGTGGACCACATGGGCATGTAAGGTATGTAAAAACTTTAACACAAACTTCTAAGTCATTTGGCCTTGACCTTGGGGCACAGGGGCCGCATGAGTGGGACACAGAATGATTATATGGATGATGCCCAATAAGCATACAAAGTTTCAAGCAAATCTGACTTACGGTTAAAGAAATAGTAGGTATGTGAAAACTTTAACGCAAATTTTTACAAAAACTTTAACGCAAACTTCTCAGTCATTTGACCTTGACCTTGGGCACAGGGACCGCATGAGTGGGATACAGCATGAATATATGGATGATGACTAATAAGCATATGAAGTGTCAAGTCAATGTGACTTAGGACTGCAGAGATATAAGGTATTTAAAAACTTTAACGCAGATTTCGGACAGACGCGACGGACGGACACACGCACGCACAGACGGATGGCCGGCAAGACGGACGCACGGACGCACGGACGCACGGACGCACGGACGCACGGACGCACGGACACCCGGACGTCATTGTGATCACTATATCTCGCTTTCCGCAAGCGGGCTCGACAAAAACTATATCAGAAATCAGAATAATCCTGATCTGGTGCCAGGTCCTCGCCACACCAGAATCACTTGGCCCCCTCCCAAAAGCAGCAGGATCAGTAATAATCCTACTACTTTTATAATGGGCAATAACCCAATTCTCAAAATCGCCACTTCAAAAAATTGGCGATAAAAAATTACAATTTTTGATTTTTTTTGGGGGATTTTTTTTCGAAAATTGTAATTTTTTATAGCCAATTGTTTATTTTTATCGCCAATTGCGAAAGCCAGCGGAATCCCTGGTGTGTTTGTGGGTGGCAGGTGGGAATGGAAATCCTATGAAAGTATTTTCGATGCACAAGGCGAGGTTTGAACCCACAACCTCCGACAACGATAAATTATTGCAGTGGCATAACGACACTAGCTGATGACAAATGTTTGCATCCCGCCTTAATTACCTTTGACAAAATACAGTGGCTTCCCGAGAGTCACCCTATACGTCTGCTTGTTCAACAATTTATACAGCTTGGTCTTTATCGCGTCTTTATCCATCGACTTGTCGCTGTCGCTGGTTGCCGTGACGACTCCATCGTCAAGGTCACAGATCTTGAGAACGGTGTCGGCTTTCGGGCCATCCAACACAGGTTCCGCTGTATAGAGAAACAAAATTACAGAGCTCAAGATAAGGTGCGCATTGGCGTATTTTACGCACATATTTTAGCAGAATACACACTGGTTTATCAAAAACTGGAGTACAAAATACTCACAGCAATGTGAAATACGCATTGATTTTCAAATTGAGTAGTGAGAATACTGTAATAATGTTGAAATTTACTTAGTTGAGCTGTGTTTGCTTTTTGCAGCTCAAATAAGTAAACTTTTAAATGTGTTTCATTTTTTATCATTTGTTCCCTATTTGATAAGGAATTTGAAATATGGAGATACAAAACTTATCTGAAGCTCTGACATTGGTCGGATAATTCCACTCTCCGTCTCCAGGGGCAACTAGATTTTCATGTTGGGATCATGTAAGAATATTTACATAGAAAAAATAGTATATTCAACCCTGAAATTTGAATAACCCCGACTTGGTGCCATGTCCATACCACACCAAAGCCACTTGGCCCCTTCCCCTAAAAGTAATAGTATTAGGAATAATCATATTACTCATATAAGGGGTATAACCAGGTTCAACTGTCACATACAAGAAAGCCAAAGACGTACATGAGGGCCAAACCAGTAGCCTATTTCATCAACATTGCAAAGTATACTTTAGTAGCAAAGTATACTTTGAGGGAGAAATTTTCAATTTTTTTAAAAATTTATTAATTTTTATTATACTGAATTTATTACATTATCACAGCCATTTAATGGCTGTGATAATGTAATAAATTCAGTATAATAATTCTGCATACTTTTAATCATGAACTATATGCATTTGTTAGTTCTATATGAAATAATGCATTTCAGGAAAAATAAATGATTACTCCCTCAAAGTATACTTTGCTAGTAAAGTATACTTTGCAATGTTGATGAAATAGGCTACAGGTCTCCGTTCGGGATTCCGGTAAGGATGAATCCTGATCGTTAACTAGAAATGGACGCTTGTCGACAAGCGCATGTG
>CM055281.1:49865236-49896417 GCA_029237695.1 Conchocele bisecta
TAGATTTTTTTTTTTATTCACGAATTAACAAATTTTGTTCCAGGAAATAACAATTTGTTCCCTCTAATTAAACAATTTGTTCCCACGAAATAACATAACAGTTAATTCGAGGGAACGAATTGTTAAATTGAGGGAGTGAGTGAGTGAGTGAATAGGGTTTTAACGTCCGCTTTTCTGACATAGAGGTACAAGCCTCGGGGAGTCTACACGCAGAGGGGTCAACGGGGTCGTGTCCCGTATCCACCTCCATGTCCAAGGGGGGTAAATCCCAACTTCAGAACTCAATATTTACAATCAAAATATATATTCAGTCCTGAAATTAGAACAACCTGATCTGGTGCCAGGCCCTCGCCACACCAGCATCATTTATCCCATCCCCTAAAAGTAATAGGATTAGCGCTAATCTTACTTTTATATATGGGGCATAGCCTGACTCAACTCTCACATACAAGAAAGCCAAAAATGTACATGAGGGCCAAATCCGGTATAGTGGGTTCCGGAAAGTATGAACACAATCGTTAAGCCAGTTTAGTCGCCTTTTACGACAAGCAATGGCTACTGCAGTAAATTGAGGGAACAAATTGTTATATTGTGGGAACAAACTGTTAAACTGAGGGAACGAATTGTAATTCGTGGGAACGAATTGTAATTCGTGGGAACGAATTAATAACAAAAAAATCCATGTCCCCTGCGTGGCTATGTATATAACTATTAGTAGTAGGCGTCAGTAATGTCAGAAATTCCCACATAAATACAGCGACAATTAATATAAACATATGTGACCGGGTATGGAAGGTGATCAAGTCAATTCCCACCCTTAAATGTAAGCCGAATCGAGTCGAATCTAAACATGTAATGTTGTCATAGTGAACAATAATTACCGTAGATTAAATATGTTTGTAATCGACTCCGAAACCTGGCGAGATAGCTTGAAAATAATGTAACTAAGAAAACAAAAGTTAGATTTTGAAAATCGGTCCACAAACAAAAAAAAAAAATTTAAAAATCTATTTTTTAGCCCCCATGTTAAATTCCCATAAGAAAACATGTGAGTAAGATTATGGTATAGGTTTATCCTTCTGGGTCTACACTAGTTACTGACATCATAAATTGTCATTATATGTTGCTATGGCTGGATAAATGGGGCTTATGGGTTTGTTTGTTTATTGGTGTTTAACGACCTATCAACAGCTCACGTCATGTAAGGCCGGGCAAACGGGTTCGTTCCCGTTTTAACCTGCTCCATTGGGGGGGAAATCCCAAAATCAGAACGGAATATTTACATTGAGAAAAAATATATTCAGCCCTGAAATTAGAATAACAGGACCTGATGCCAGGTCCCTACCACACCAAAGTCACTTGGCCCTTCCCCTAAAATAGGATTACGAATAATCGTAAGGGGTATAACCAGATTCAACTGTCATATATAAAATGCCAAAGACGTATGCGAAGGCTAAACCAAGTCTCAAGTCGGAATTCCTGTAAGGATGAACCCCTATAGTTAAATTACCCATCGCATTCTCGGGGCTTATGGGATTTGTGACTAGTGTAGCTAGAAATTGCCATTGCAATGAGGTATAATACTATGGTATAGGTTTGTCCTACTGGGTCTTACACTAGTTACCAGGCCAGTACGCAGAGGGGGTGCGACCCCCTTAACCATTTCACTCTTAACCGCAGGCCTGTATAGTGGTATTGGCAAACAGTGTAGATCCAGATGAGCCAGCTCGTAACGAGCCGTCTCATCAGGATCTGCACTGTTTGCAATCAATTTTCATAATTTTGAGAACAAAAACCATCCATGTCCATAAATGGACTGGTCTGAAAATCATTTTGTGATGATTTAGATTGGTTGCAAAATTAACAAATCTAAATCCATTGCAGTTACTTAGGGTTAAAGGGTTTAATCTGTCGAGGTCTGTCCATGGATGTGAAAAAAACAATGTTTAGGCCTTCGCGCGCCATCGATAACGCACCCCATAAAACAATTCCTGCGTACGGGCCCGAGTTGCTGACATCACAAATTGTCACATCTATCAAATAACAATACAACACAACGCATATAAAATACAAAACTCCATATTACGACAAAACTCCATGGAGACCGTCATTATCCGTCACTATGGCTGGTGAAATGTATGGAACGCCAATCTACATAAACTGAAATAATTAATGCTAGCTGTAAATAATTAGAGCTAGCATTAAATATTTAGAGCTTGCATTAATATTAGAGCAAGCATTAATGATTCGAGTTTATGTAGATTTGGCGTTCATGGAACGCCAAATCCACATAAACTCAAATCATTAATGCTTGCTCTAATTAATTAGAGCTAGCATTAAATTATTTGTCTTTATGTACATTGGGCTTTCTATAGAAATGGGGCTTATGATGGTATTTGTGAACAGTGTAGCTCCTGATCAAATTGCACACTCCAGTAGCCTGGTAATGATCTATATTGCATGTTAGCTGATTGACGGGTGTTTCATTTATGGCTTTTGTTTTCTTTGTTTGTTGAGGTTTAACGGCCTATTAACAGGTAAGGTCATTTAAGGCCAGGTCAATGGGTTTAGTACTAAATTCCATATATTACCTGTACAAATGGGGGGAAAATCCCAAAATAATAACTGAATATTTACAATAAAAAATCTATATATTCAGCCTTGAAATCAGAATTATCCTGATCTGATGACAGGTCCTCGTCATACCAGAAATCACTTTGCCCCCTCCCAAAAGCAGTAGGATCAGTAATAATCTTACTACTTTTATAATGGGCAATAACCCAATTAAACTCCCAGGTAACAAAAGAGCCAAAGATAAAAACGTACCCGAGGGCCAAACCAGGCAAATCGTGATTCCTATAAGGAGGAACCCCTACCGTTAATTTACGCCGTCGCGTTCGCCGACCATCCACCCACTTCTTTTATGGTACGACGAACAGTGCAGATCCTGATCAGCCTGTGCGATCTGATCTACATTGGTCACAAAATACATAAGCCCTATGTCTCCAGTAACAGCCATATACACCATAAAGTCTGAAGTTTTACCATTTCTGCAGCTTTAAAATAAATTATGTAAACTATGGTATCATATAACAACAGTATATTGCATTGGATCACACACAAATTTGAAACAAAACAACAGTTGATCTACACGTATATACAAAGACCAGTAGCCTATTTTCGCCAACATTTACTTTATACCTAGCAAAGTATCCTTTGAGGGAGAAATTTTCAATTTAAGGATGGAAATTTATTAATTTTTATTATACTGAATTTATTACATTATCACAGCCATTTTGGCTGTGATATTGTAATAAATTCAGTATAATAATTCTGCATACCTTTAATCATCAAATATGTGCAGTCGTTAGTTCTATATGAAATAATGCATTTGGGAAAAATAAATGATTGCTCCTCAAAGTATACTTTGCTAGATAAGTATACTTTGAAATTTTTATGAAATCGGCTACAGATGGCCGCGGCCAGCATGTCGAGCCCGCCGAGACATTTGATGGTCCCAGAGTATATTTTTTATTTGAAGTTTGAATTAAGGTATGTAAAAGCTTTAAAGCAAATTTGAAAGTCTTTTGACCTTGATCTTGGGCATGTGGGTCGCAAGGGGGGGCTATAGAATGAAAATATGAATGATAATAAATTATTTGAAGTTTGAAGCAAATCTGAGTAAGTGTTGTGGAGATATAAGGTATGTAAAAACTATAACACAAATTTCAAAGTCATTTGACCTTGACCTTGGTGCACAGGGGCCGCGTGAGTGGGCCAACAATATGGAGAAAGGGGCCATTTCCATTGTACTAGGACAATAGAAATGGCCCCTTGTTATGAATAGAATAAGGAGCCACACAGAATAAATCAAAGGATTCTTTTGTGTTAGGCTCCTCCCAATGGCCCCTTCCTCCCATTCCGCCACGGAAGCGGTGTCGTGTCTGCCGAGGCATTTGATCGTGAACATTACATGTAAATGAATTATCTTGACCTTCAGAATTTGGATGTGGGGGTGTGCGTAATGAAGCATCATCCGTAGACAAACATTGATGTGAAATATTATCAATGTCTGGAAAGGGGTTAAAGAGATATTGTGAAAAAACAATAACTTTAACGCATTTCTGTTACAAATCAGGTGAACATTAATAAATAATGACCTTGCCTTCAAAATTTGGATGTGGGGGTGTGCGTAAGAAGCATCATTCCTGAAATTGATGTGAAATTAAAAGTTGGCAAGGGGTTAAAGGATATTGTGAAAAAACAACTTTAACGCATTTCGACAAAACCGGTGAACATTACAAGTAAATAAATGACATTGACCTTGAGAATTTGGATGTTGGGGTGTGCGTAATGAAGCATCATCCCATAGACAAACATTGATGTGAAATATTATCAAGTCTGGCAAGGGGTTAAAGAGACATTGTGAAAAAACAATAACTTTAACGTATTTCTGTTACAAAACCGGTGAACATTAGAAGTAAATAAATGACCTTGACCTTGATAATTTGGATGTGGGGGTGTGCGTAATAAAGCATCATCCCTAGACAAACATTGATGTGAAATATTATCAATGTCTGGCAAGGGGTTAAAGAGATATTGTGAAAAAACAATAACTTTAACGCATTTCTGTTACAAAACCGGTGAACATTACAAGGAAATAAATGACCTTGACCTTCAAAATTTGGATGTGGGGGTGTGCGTAATGAAGCATCATCCCTAGACAAACATTGATGTGAAATATTATCAATGTCTGGCAAAGGGTTAAAGAGATATTGTGAAAAAACAATAACTGACGCGGACGACGCGGACGACGGAAAAAGCGCCGACTATAGTCGCGCCTCTGCTAAAGCAGGCGTGACAAAAACTAACATTTTTACAAGGTGAGCACGAGTCCTCAGTGACCTTGACCTTGGGTGGTCGACGCGATTCGAATGCAAAACAAAGCACCATCCCTAGACACACATTGTGGCGAAATATTATCAATATTGGTGAAGCGGTTCACGAGTTACTGAAAAATGTAATGTGTTACTAATGTTCGCATGCACATACATATGCAGGGCTCCAGATAAGGAATTCGTAATCGAGTATTGTCACTTCTGAAGCAATTGGGTATTTCAAAATAAAATAAAATCACACTACTGTTTACACATCAACAGACAGCAATTGTCGAATAGTTTACTTCGAATTGAAAACAGGTCTTGGCATTTCATTAGAATTGTCTCCTTGGAGACAATTCTAATGAAATACCAAGATGTGTTTTGGAGACAATTCTAATGAAATACCAAGATGTGTTTTCATCGAAAATAAGAACAAGAATTCCGCCACGGAAGCGGTATCGCGCCTGCCGAGGCATTTGACAGTGAACATTACAAGTAAATAAATGACCTTGAGAATTTGGATGTGGGGGTGTGCGTAATGAAGCATCATCCCTAGACAAACATTGATGCGAAATATTATCAAAGTCTGGCAAGGGGTTAAAGAGATATTGTGAAAAAACAATAACTTTAACGCATTTCTGTTAACAAAACCGGTGAACATTAAAAGTAAATAAATGACCTTGACCTTGAGAACTTGGATGTGGGGGTGTGCGTAATGAAGCATCATCCCATGACAAACATTGATGTCAAATATTATCAAAGTCTGACAAGGGGTTAAAGAGATATTGTGAAAAAACAATAACTTTAAACGCATTTCTGTTACAATACCAGTGAACAATTACAAGGAAATAAATGACCTTGACCTTGAGAATTTGGATGTGGGGGTGTGCGTAATGAAGCATCATCCCTAGACAAACATTGATGTGAAATATTATCAATGTCTGGCAAGGGGTTAAAGAGATATTGTGAAAAAACAATAACTTTAACGCATTTGCCGTACAAAAAACCGGACGACGCGGACGACGACGCGGACGACGACGCGGACGACAACGACGACGACGGAAAAAGCGCTGACTATAGCAGCGCCTCTGCTAAAGCAGGCGCGACAAAAATATGCGATATTTGTGGTCTGTTTATTGTTTTCTGCATCAAGATAAAGGTAGCACAAATTTTGTATTGCTTTTTGATACTGGCCACTTCTGATTTCAATTGGGTTTTTGGCAATTTTAATTGGGTATTTAAGCAAATACGCAGCTTATCTGTAGCAGGCTTATGGTGTGTAGATTCGCAATAGTAGACTGCCACATACAAATCAACTATCCTATAAATATAGGACAATATAGCAGTATACACATATAGTGAAACACAAACACAAGAATTCTGCCAAGGAAGTGGTATTGCGCCTGCCGAGGCATTTGACAATAACTTTTAACGCATTTGCCTTACAAAAAAAAGGACGGACGACGACGACGCGGACGACGACGAAAAAGCCCCGACTATAGTCGCGACAAAAACGAAAATTCAAAGAACGGAGAAACGCACACACATCTACTAAATGTGCGCGCTGGTTGAGCATGAACATAGAATGATGAGAAAAATGCCCATGAAGTTTCAAGCCAATCGAACAATTCAGGGATTCCGCTGGGGAAAATAAAAAAATCGTCAAAACAAATATGTTTTTATCGCCAATTGTTTATTGTTATAGACAATTTCGTAAGTGGCGATCACCAGCGGAATCCCTGGGTCATATGGTAAAGAAGTTATAGGAGAATGAATGTATTAAGCAGAAATGTAAAATCTACCGACTTGGAAATTTGATCTTCACTTTGGACATGGGGGGAGTACGGGTTGGGTGGGAAATAAAGGTATGGATCATAACAACCATGCACATGAAGTATCAAGCCAATCAGTCATACAGTATAGAACATATAGCATAACGAAAAATGAGACATCGATGACTTTTGTATCCCTGTGTCCCATTTTCTCGATGTCTATGTATTTTAACATTTGGGCAGCCAGTGGTTAACCCTTTCAACACTACAGACCTGCATCGTGCTATTGGCAAACAGTGTAGATCAAGATGAGACGGCTCGTGACGAGCCGTCTCATCAGGATCTGCACTTTTTGCAAGTAATTTTCATATTTTTGAGTACAAAAATACCCACTTTCCATTAATGGACTAGTATGAAAATCAATTTGTGACAATTGGATTGGTTGCTAAATTAACATATCAAAATCCATTCCAGTTACTTTGGGGTGAACAGGTTAAGCTACTATGTCCGAATTTCAACCCCTTTGAAGGCTTTCCAAATGCTTGAGGTGGGAAAAAAGCCCAGTTGATGAGAAACTGTACTGCTTTACTCAGCGTGTATATCGAAATGTGTCATTTTAAATCATGTCATAGAAAATTCCCAATTCTGATTGAAAATTCCCAAATGAGACAAAATATTCCCAAATGTGATAGAAAATTCCCAATTTAGCTTTAATAATAGATATTACAAAAACAGCTGAAAACGGCCGCTAGTCGAAATTGCTGACTAAATTCTTTGTCCATAGATTCAATGTCCTCGGACTACTTGTTTGTAGTTTTGCCGTGAGTGGGTTTATGCACGGTGGGTTGTTTGACCCCTGTGATCTCTCGGGACCTTTCCACTCGCTGGTCAGAGTACTGAACCACGATGATAGCGAAGACTTGGCCTGATTCAGGGCGCCACCTGGAAATACGCCAATTAGGCCTAAGTTCAATTTAAGTCTGTTTAATAGCAAGAAACATGTACATTTTCTGTGTCATATCCTTAATATTGTAACACCATTAATATTATATTCAGCTGTTTTCGCTAAACAAATAGCCAGTCGCTGTTAACTTGCGACAGATACTAGATTTTATTTCTTTGTTATTTAATATTTATTCACTTTATTTTTATTTCTTGCTATATTTAGGTGATTCCTTCTGTAATACATGTAACAAGATTAACCATTTCCTGATAGGTGTATCAACTATCACCCCTAAATATTGGATACTGACTGGTGCATTCTACGTTTTTGACCATTACATTTATCAAGTAAGAGTTCGTTTAAACAGTATATTATTTCACTTTATTACACTGTTGCAAATTAGAGAGAAAACCCGTAATCAACTACTTACAAATAATACACCGTGAAGAGCCGTAATTAGAATGGTGGTTAACGGCCCACCAACACAAAAGAGTATCATTTAGGGCCAAGCAATGTAGATGAAGAAGACAAAATAAAATACGGGAAGTATAACACTCTTTAGATACAAAAATTATTTGGAGGAGCTGCATAAGCCCTATTTCTCCAGTCACAGTAACAAGTATCGATGACTCTGACCTACGACCGACTTACCTACAGCCTTGCCCGTTTGTACGACATATTTCCCCGTTTGTGACACTGCAGCGTTGATCTTCTTACCTCGTTCTGTACTCTGCATCGTGCTGAAAACAATCAGGGCCAAAGATGTTACTTGATTGAATGATTGGGGTTTAACATACGAGACACGCCATGTGATTTTGTACTTTTGGACATCTGCGTAATTTCATTTACGTTTACAAAATTTACAATATTTTTCATAGATAAAGTCAAAAGTTGACAAAATCTTCAGAGTACATGCGGAATATAATTCAGCATGTACTCTGAAAATCTCTTTTCACAAAATATTATAAATTTTGTAAACGTATTTCATGAAGAAAAATATATACGCCCATCGAGGCAAGGCCAGTCAAAAAGGGGAGACAACTGACTGAAAACCAACAGGATTCTTCCTCTTTCCTTGATAAATATGTGTACCAAATTTGGTTACGATACATCAAGAAGAACGTGGACAAGTTGTGCCGGCCCGCGCGTACAAGGTGAATACATAATACGTCGCATTTTTTCAAACGGTCGTACAAAATCAGGGCCCGGTTGCTCAAAGCTTCCGTTAGCTTAACAGACTGTTAAATCCTTAGCATTGCTAAGATTTAACAGTCTGTTAACTAACAGAGGTTTTTAGCAACCGGGCCCAGGAAATTATATTCCTGTCAGGAGAGAGGACAGGTAGAAGAAAGAAAGCTACTTACTGTGCGAGTCTGACTCGAATGTCATTCACACCAAGATTCCCGTGACAAGGATGCCTGAAAGAGACAAAAATGAGACGGAACCACCGTTTAAAGTCTCATCCGAAACACTAGTGGGATGGAAATGATATGTTCAGGCTCCAGATAAGGAATTAGTAATTGAGTATTTTCACTCCATCATTTCTGTCAGAAGCAATTGGGTATTTCACAATGTTAATTGGGTAAAATAAAATCACACTACTGTTTACACAGACAGCAATTATTGAATAGTTTGCTTCGAAATTAAAACATGTCTTGGCATTTCATTAGAATTGTCTCCTTGGAGACAATTCTAATGAAAAACCAAGATGTGTTTTCATGGAAAATAAGAAAAATATGCTATATTTATGGTCCGTTTATTGTTTTTTGCAGCATGATAAATGTACCACAAAATTGTATTTAAGCAAATACGCAGCTTATCTGGAGCTCTGTATGTTAGTATTTTTTTTGCATCTAGTGTGAGGATTGAACTCACAACCTCAGTAGCCGATTTCATCAACATTGCAAAGTACACTTTTCTAGCAAAGTATACTTTGAGGGAGAAATTTTCAATTTAAGGATAAATTTATTAATTTTTATTATACTGAATTTATTACATTATCACAGCCATTTTGGCTGTGATAATGTAATACATTCAGAATAATAATTCTGCATACTTTTAATCATCAAATATATGCAGTGGTTAGTTCTATATGATAAAATGCATATCAGGGAAAAATAAATGATTGCTCCCTCAAAGTATACTTTGCTAGAAAAGTATACATTGCAATGTTGGTGAAATAGGTTACTGGTATTGAAGTCAAATGCCATATCCACTAGGCCACGGCCCATCCCTACCTGGAATACAAAAATCATGTGATACATTAAATGTGGCTGTGACTGGAGAAATGCTTGGAATTTTCATCTTGAAATCAAGCAGCTTGATTGGCCGAGACTGAGCTTACAGCTCAGGCTTAGCCAATAAAACAGCTTGATTGCAAGTTGAAATTGCCAGTAGTTGTTCAGAAGCGTTGACATTTAGGCAAGATTAGCACAGGTGCTTACCGGCTTTAACTACAACTATTATTAACCCTTACACCGCTAGCTTAATATTTTTTTTGTCTGTTGTTTATTTTCTATTTTCCATTTTTATCATCAAAAACAGGCTTTGACAGCACTTTAGAATAATTTACAACATGCTTTGACAGCACTTCAGAATCATTTCCATTGGAAATGATTCTGAAGTGCTGTCAAAGCATGTTTTTTATTGAGAAATAAAGCAAGATATAAAAACAACAGCAGACGACAATTGTTGTGAGTAGCGGTCTAAGGGTTAATCTCACATGGAAGAACAGTGAAAATCTACAGACGGGACCACAGTGAATGGGTTTAACGTCCCAGCAATAGCTAAGGTCATATAGAGACAGGACCATAGTTTAAAGTCTCATCCGACAGATCAGTGGGATGGAAATACAATGTTAAATGTTATTCACGCCTAGAGTATGGACTCACAACCTCCAGTATTGAAGTCCAATGCCATATCCCTAGGCCACGGCCCATCCCTGACATGGAAGAGTTTGTTTGTGGGGCTTAATGGCCTATCAACAGCTAAGGCCGGGCCAACAGGTTCGGTCCCGTGTTTAACCTGCTGCATTGGGGGGGAAATCCCAAAATCAGAACGGAATATTTACATTGAAAGAAAATATATTCAGCCCTGAAATTAGAATAACCTGACCTGTAGCCTATTTCACCAACATTGCAAAGTATTCTTTTCTAGCAAAATATACTTTGAGGGAGAAATTTTCAATGTGATGATTAATGTATTAATTTTTATTATACTGAATTTATTACATTATCACAGCCATTTTGGCTGTGATAATGTAATAAATTCAGTATAATAATTCCGCATACTTTTAATCATCAAATATATGCAGTCGTTAGTTCTGTATGACATACCGTATTCTTGCGATTATAAGACGCATTTTTTTTAATCAGATTTGTATCCCAGAAAGCCCCTGTGTCTTATAAATACATGTAGATACATGAGCATTTTTTTCCACCCGAAATATTGACATAAACGACCAAAAATAAAAAAAAATAAAATACGTTCCTATATTTGTTGTTGTTAGTCTTTGGGGTAAAATCCGGTATTGGAATATTGGTTTCGTATTCTAAACAGTTCGCGCCTTTACTTGCGCCTTACTCGTTCCGGCCATGTGTCACATTCGGTACACATTTTCTATACCGAAGGCGAACAATGTATACCAAGATCAGATCCGGTCGACATTTTCTCTGCCGAATCACAATCTTGCCTCTATCATTTTAATTATCTTTTGAAAACATTTACCGGTCCCATATCGGTCGGTGTCATTTTGCCGTGAAAAATATTGCACGACGCCATTAACGGTAAATCCCAATATGCATAATGCAATTCCACGAAAGTTATAAAACTCCATCATTAGTTTCGAAACTGTGTGTTTACAAGATGCTGATGAAAGTGGCAAGCCTAAGTCACCTGGCTGATATCAAACACACCGCGTGTCAAGATTTACAACACAAAGCCATATCAAATATCAACACATGCAGTTCTATATGACATAATGACGGTAATGCATTTCAGGAAAAATAAATGAATACTCCCATCAGAGTATACTTTGCTAGAAAAGTATACTTTGCAATGTTCGTGAAATCGGCTACATGTGCCAGATCCATACAACAACAAAGCCACTTGGCCCCTTCCCCTAAAAGTAATAGGATTATGAATACTCATATTTATACTCATATAAGGGGTATAACCAGATTCAACTCTCACATACAAGAAAAGACGTACAGGAGGGCCAAACCAGGTCTCCGTTCGGGATTCCGGTAAGAATGAATCCCAATCGTTAAATTACCCATGACATTGAAGAGGCTCGGGGTGGGCGGTGGACGGGGGTGTGGGGGGTGGGTGTTGGTGAAAGGTTTATTGGATGTTCCATACCTGGGCCGCACGTGTTCAATGCCAGGGTGGGGGTGGGTGGGTGTGTGGGGGTGGGTGGTGGTGAAAGGTTCCATACCCGGCTGCATGTGGTCAATGCCGGGGTGGGGGGTGGGCGGGGTGTGGGGGGTGGTAAAAGGTTCCATACCCAGGCTGCACGTAGTCAATGCCGGGGTGGGGGTGCTAGTCCAGACACGGTAGTTATGTGTCGTTTTCCACGTCTGGATAAACACGGGCCCGAAATCTTCCAGCAGTTTCGCATCTGGAAATATTTACATTTCAAACAATTTTTATCTTCACAGATGGTTGCGGCCCTCATGTTGAGCTGGCCAAGGCATTTATTGGTCACTTGACCTTGGTCATGGGTGTAGCATGTACTGGCTATAGAATACGTACAAGATGGATGATGATAAACAAGCATATTCAGTTTCAAGTCAATTTGATTTATGGTTGCAGAAATATATCAAACGTACTTAGAGAAATGCCACTGTATAATTTAAATTGTCAAACAGTACAACAATATTTGTGGCTGTGACTGGAGAAATGGGGATCATGGGTTTAGCGACTAACGCAGATCAAGATCAGCCTGTGCATCCGCAGTCTGATCAGGATGTACACTGTTCCATCAATGAAACACCCGCCATGCTTCTAACCAGCAATATAGATCGGCTACATGAGTGTGTTATTTGATCAGAAGCTGCACTGGTCACAAATCCCATAAGCCCCATTTCTCCAGCCACATTTACAGAACATCTGTATGATAGTCAGCCACATAAATGCACTGCCAAACTGGCTAATGTACATATGAGACACGCCAATTGATTTTGTACTTAAGATTTTTCATCAAACATATATACAAAATTTACAATATTTTCCGTAAATGATGTCAAAAGTTGAAGAAATTTTCATAGCAAATGCGGAATTCTATTCCGCATTTGCTATGACAATTTCTTCATCTTTCAACGTCATTTACAGTTATATGTCATGAAAAATCACACACGTTCTTAGGACAAAATATCATGCCATGACACATACAAGACAAGAGTAACCCACTATCCAGTACCACGGTAGCCAGAATGCTCTCCAAGTAAAGTCGGAAACATATTTACAAAATTTACCATCTTTTCTGTAAATGATTTTGTTTGTTTGTTTAATGGTGTTAAAAAAGGCGCCCATCAACAGCTAAGGTCATTTAAGGCCGGAAAATGATTTCAAAAGTTAAAGTAATTTTCATAGCAAATGCGGAATTCCGCATTTGCTATGATAATTTCTTCATCATTCGACGTCATTTACAGAAAGTAAATGGCGTGTCTCATATAAGACAAGAGTTACCCACCATCCAGTACCACGGTAGCCAGCATGCTCTCCAAGTAAAGTCGGAACTGGGCTCGTAGCCACTCATCCCCTCCCTCCCACTCTGTAAGTGGAATAAAACAGTGATTGATTGATTGATTAATTGGTTGTTTGCTAATTGATTGACTCACTATTAGGGCCCGCAGCCACTCATCAGCATCCTCCCACTCTGTAAGTGAAATAAAACATTGACTGATTAATTTGTTCATTCATTCATTGATATATAGAATGTCAGATCGACAATTTGATTGATTGTCAGATTGATTGATTGATTGACATATTGATAATTTGATTGATTGCCAGATTGATTGATTGATTGGCAGATTGACAAAGTGACTGATTGCCAGATTGATTATTGATGGATTGGCTAATTAATTGATTGACTGGGGTTGAATGTCCATTCAACAACAATGTCATATACAGGCAGAATAAAATATTGATTGACACATTGATTGACTGACAGATTGATTGATTGATTGTGGTTGTAAGTCCATTAAATTTTGCATATATTAATAACAAAAATTACTTAAAGAGTAACTAATCAAAATCTTGCCTATATGTTACAGGTTCTGAACATCTATTGGCAATCTAGAACCGCAATCAAGCAGTTTGGTAGCACAGCTCAGGCTCAGCCAATCGAGCAGCTTTATGTACATGATAATCAGGTGTACATCATCCAATCACTCCTCAGAGGAGTCAGTTAATCGCTATACACAAATTACAGTGCAACCTCACTAAACCGAACACCCAGGGACCTCCCAGGGTGTCCAGTATAGAGACGGCCCACTCTAACGAAGATGTACCTGTTGTCCCATCGAGATACAGGTCATCCGTCTGTCCCATGACCCCCTTCACCAGAATATCGGCAAACCGAAGGTCGGCGGTCGTCAGGACGAGTTGTCTCTGTAGCTCGCGGTCGTGTAGGTCAATTCGCGCCTCGTTCACCTGTCGCGTGAATAAGTATAGGCTATCGACTGTATATGGATAAACTAATCTGGTTCATCAATTTCTATGCATATCTGTGCCTTTAAAGGGGATATCAGGAAAAAATACTATACAAAATAAAAACGTGTGTTCATCATGGTCCTGTATAAAGTGGTTCAATTGAAGATATATGACGATACTGGGTGGTTTCAATTTTCACCGATATCACTACATAAGTATCAGATGTTCTATCATCGATTTTTTTTTTTTAAATTTCAGCGGTGCTAGTATTGTCATACATCTTCAATTAAACCACTTTACACAGGGCCATGATGAAAATACGTTTTTTTTATTATTTTTTTTTAAAGAAATCCTGATAAGCCCCTTTAACTCTCTGCATGGTGGGAAATTTGTGGGTTATAAATAGTTTAAAAAATAGCAGATGACGATTCATTACATTTCTTTTATTATTCCCTATAAATACCATGAATGTGTCTTGGAATTTCATTAGAATTGAGTCCGAAGGACTCAATTCTAATGAAATTCCAGGACATATTTACACAGAGAAATAAGAAACTGTTGGATGTTATTTTCACTGCTCGCTAGCAAAGAGTTGAAGACAATGTCTGTCCAGCAAGGCTTACATCTATAGCAATGTCGGTGAGGTGGCGTTTCTGGCAGAAGAGAATATTGGTGGCTCCAATCACGAAGCTTCTCACGTTGACGTCGTTCATCAAGTCGAAATACTGCAGGGACAGGTACGGGTGGCAGATGGATCCCTGAAATACGAAATCACTGTTGCCATTGCTGTTTGTTAGTTTGGTTATTGGTGCTTAACTGCCTATCAACAGCTAAGGTCATTTAAGTCCGGGCAAATGGGTTTGATCCCCCGTATTTAACCTGCTGTAGGAAAATACCAAAATCAGAACAGAATATTTACATCGAGAAAAAATATATTCAGCCCTGAAATTAGAATAACCGGACCTGGTGTTAGGTCCATACCACACCAAAGTCACTTGGCAACTTCCCTAAAAGTAATAGGATTAGGAATAATCATATTACTCATATAAGGGGTATAATCAGATTAAACCCTCACATACAAATGTACAAGAACGCCAAAGACGTACCTGAGGGCCAAACCAGGTTTCCGTTCAGGATAAATCCCTATCGTTAAATTACCCATTGCATGCCACCCACAGCCATTGCTGATGATATGTGGCTGTGGCGATTTGTGACCAGTGTGAAATAGCACACTCCTATAGCCTGATAACGATCTATATTGCTTGTTAGAAGCATGACGGGTGTTTCATTGATGGAATGGTGATCAGTGCAGATCCTGATGACAGACTGTGCGGATGCAAAGGCTGATCTGGATCTACACTGGTCGCAAAACCCATAAGCCCAATTTCTCCAGTCACAGTCACAAATATGTAAAATGGGACATTTTTAACTGATTATATGTGGAATAAACCTATACGGGTATGACTTTTTAAAAGTCCCAGTTCGTCCTGCTTAACATGGGTAGGGTAGGCCTACATATGCTAGAATCTATGAAAAGGGAAACCAAGCTTGGTAAATATAGCGAGGCGAAATGCCAGATCGTCCTGATTCAACACGGGCATGTTAATAGGTATAAATATGCAAGAACCTATAAATAGGGAAAACCCACCTTGGTAAATATAGCAAGGGGAAATCCCAGTTTGTCCTGGTTTAATACGGGCAGGGTAGGCCTACGTATGTTAAAAATTCACCTTGGTAAATATAGCGAGGGGGAATCCCAGTTTGTCCTGGTTTAATACGGGCAGGGTAGGCCTACGTATGTTAGAACCTATGAAAAGGGAAAACCCACCTTGGTAAAAATAGCGAGGGGAAATCCCAGTTCGTTTATTCTGGTTAAAAAAAAAAACGGGTAGGGGTAGGCCTACTTAATGTTAGGAACCTAAATAAAAGGGAAAACCCACCTTGGTAAATATAGCAAGAGGAAATCCCAGTTTGTCCTGCTTTAACATGGGTAGGGTAGGCCTACGAATATTAGAACCGATGAATCGGAAAAACCCACCTTGGTAAATATGGCGAGGGGGAATCCCAGTTCATCCTGGTTTAATACGGGCAGGGTAGGTAACTCCTTCGCCTCCACGGCGGGTGATGGCGGCTCGTTGCTGCTCTGGGACGAACTCTTCCTCAGCTTTTGTTTCAGACCGAGGCCACTCAATGCACTGGACAGTCGATTCTTTATGGCCGTCACCTTCACACCTGGCATGTACATGTACAAATATTAGACGAGCCATGTTATTTGTACCTAAGATCATGAAAACTATTTACAAAATTTACGATATTTCCCGAAATGACGTCGAAAAAATAGAATTCCGCATTTGCTATAAATATTTTGTCAACTTTCGACATCATTTACAAAAAATATCACAGCTTCTGTATTAAAATATTTCTTATAAAAAAGTGCATATCCCAGTAACTTTAACGATTATAATTATAGAACTACAAGTATATATTGGGGGCCAATATTACATTGCTCGCCTCATACGTGGTTGCCACTGCAAACATCTTTGGAAACACAAAAGGGTGAAAACCAATGTACTTTTATTATACTGAATTTATTACATTATCACAGCCACTTTGGCTGTGATAATGTAATAAATTCAGTATAATAAATCCACCCATAAAATCAAAGCAATACAAACAGTAAAATCTTACTTGGGCTATGTGGTACACTTCCATTTGTCTCCTCCTTGGATTGCTGTACCGTCGCCTCCACAGTAGACCGGGTACCAACTCCATCCACACCACTGTCCTGCCTAGCAGCCGGCTCCCGGCTCGCATTCTGGATTTCATCTGAATCTTTTGTCTCACTTTTAACACTAGAACTCCGCTCTAACATGGACGATTCCTTAAACGATGAAGCGAGACCAACCGTATCATCCACGGCCGAGGAATTCTTCTCCGTATCAATCGCTAAAAGTAATCGATCTTCTTCCCATGAGAAACAATCTTCGCGGTCAATCTGACTAATACTTTCCGGCGAATCTAACTCCTCGACACTATCCGTACGTTTCATCTGTCCATCAATGCTATCCTCGTCCCCCAGACTTATTGACCCATCACTGGTGACAGATGCCAGGGGGGCGGGCCTTGAGAAATAGTTCATGTCAGGGTTGAAGTCGTCGTCAGCCGACTGCGACAACGCCTCGATATTTATCACAGAGTCAGTGTTTGGAATGCACTTGCCAGTCTGCGGATGGAGAAATTGTTGGTTTAGTAATCTTGCAACTTAACAATCATGTGTTCAGTGCTCAGGCTCAAAATCAGGCAGTTTGATTGGTGGAGTGAGTGAGTGAATAGGGTTTAACGTCCGCTTTTCTGACATAGAGGTACAAGCCTCAGGGAGTCTACACGCAGACGGGTCAACGGGGTCGAGTCCCATATCCACCTGTCCAAGGGGGGTAAATCCCAACTTCAGAACTCAATATTTACAATCAAAATATATATTCAGTCCTGAAATTAGAACAACCTGATCTGGTGCCAGGCCCTCGCCACACCAGCATCATTTATCCCATCCCCTAAAAGTAATAGGATTAGCGCTAATCTTACTTTTATATATGGGGCATAGCCCGACTCAACTCTCACATACAAGAAAGCCAAAAATGTACATGAGGGTCAAATCCGGTATAGTGGGTTCCGGAAAGTATGAACCCAATCGTTAAGCCAGTTTAGTCGCCTTTTACGACAAGCAATGGCTACTGCAGCACTATTCTCAGGATCAGTTGATCCCGCCCCGGTGCCTGCACGGGGCTTGATTGGTGGAGTCTCGACCAATCAAACTGCCTGATTTTGAGTAAAATTCACACAGGCCACATGTTTGACAGTGACATACAAAGTTTTTTTTACAGGTTGCAACTTAACGAGCATGTATGTGAATAGCACAGCTTCGATGTATGATGCTATACAATGCAAAACATAAAATGTGTGTGTTGATTTAATATGATACTTATTAAACTGATTTCATAACAAAACAAACCTCATTTCTTATTTATAAACATTAGATTAAATCATCACTCATGGAAGATCCTTATCACTACACAACATGCCCAGATTATCAACGTTTCTGAACATCTGTTTATTTAAGCAGTCTGATTGGATGAGCCTGAGCTGTAACACAGCTCAGGCTCAGCCAATCAAGCTGCTCTATTCCAAGCACAATATTCAAGTATTTTGAATTACAGAAATTGACGAATATCGGCAAGACTGGCGCCAGAGGTGATGTATTATCAGTTACATACCTGAACACTTTCCAATTGAGTTACACCCTTCAGCATGGGACCGCTGTCTCCGAGCAGCACATGTCTGTCATGTGACCCATCTTCCTGGTCATGTGACAGACGGTCATCTGACGTGTCAGGCTCAACAGTTGGGCAATGATCACAATATGGTAAAACGTCACTATTCTCCGATGACTTTCTCTGCTTCTCGATATAATGATCTTCAACGAACGGAAAACTAATGGATTGTCTAAGCTTCCTATTGGTGTTGTCTTTCAGCTTCTTGCTGCTACTGTCTGCGTATCTGCCTAACGAGTTAGTCCTACTTAGGCTAGTATCACAGGTCGATTGCACGTTGCCCGCAGCGGGGTGGTTGGATCTTGGGAAGATGGCATCGCCACGCTCCATAGTGGGCGACTCTGGAGCCTCAATATTGTTACACAGGTACGTGTCACAGTCTATACTTAACTCTGGGCTCAGCGAGTTGTCTTTCGAATACCTGTGGAAATACAGGCTGTCTGTATAATTCCATCTGTTTGGGATGGCTATCAGTGTGCAAACTGCTCGTTAAAATACTATACACTCAATTTAGCTGGTTAGGAGGTCGGACTCGTACTGGGTAGCATTGGGAGCGTCGTTTGATAGTCTGGGCACTGGTGCCGACCCGGGACATGACTTTGAACAAATCCACCATACGATCGATTGTGTGCCAATTAACTATGATTGCCAAACTATGGTGATTGTCTTAAAGGTACATGCCCACGCAGCAGGTTACACTGTACTACTACTTTTAATTTTCTGTCATGCCTTATACGAGCCATTTGTCAACCCACTAACGAGTTATTTTTAATTACGGCGCGTGTTAATTGGTGTTAAATCGCATTTTATATGCCGCGACCAGAAAGGTTATTTTCCGACCTCGTGCTATTTTTACCAACACGCGTCACGTGACACGGTCGATCATATCACATATTTGACATGCGCAGTGAAGTATCGGAAGTTGAGAAGAAAAATCTCTGTTCGAGTCCAAATCTAAATCTCCACGTAACTCTTTCCATTTGGTGTTCTGGTCGCCAATATTAACCACTCTCTCTCTCTCTCTCTCTGTACTGCCTGTCCCTTTTTGGCTAACGCCGTTTCATACAAGTTCCGTCCTCGACGTTTCGACATGTTGATATTCTTGTTTACATATTGGGAAGCCTACTGGCGCGCGTAGTATACTGCGCATGCGCACCGCAAGCCGTGATGTTAAATTTGTCGTCCCCGCACATTATCAAAATAGACTGTTACCGCCGCGCGTCGCTAACAGTAAATTGATAATTAATAAATGATTATATTTGTATAGCAGGCACTCGTAATTGTTAGAACTGGTGGAATAGTGACATAATTATACACTTATTTAATTCCTATAAAGAACATTTTGTGCCTACTGCGTGGGCATGTACCTTTAAAGACCATGGGCCATTTCACTAAATTTTGTACGACTAAAATGTTTGTAAGTGCAAATTTAGGATCGTCTGGAAATTTAAATTAACGGATTTACATTTATTGAGCAGCTGCATATGCAGCCTATGCTCAATAAATGTAAATCCAATAATTGTTTAAGAAGACGTTGTTAATGTGAAATTTACAGAAAATCATAATTTTACACTTACGAACATTTTAGTCGTACGGAGTTTAGTGAAACGGGCCCCTGATGAGACTCGGGTGGTGATCACAAGAACGTCATAACCATCTGATTGTTTCTGGGCAATGTACACAACAGGCCTACCTTATTTCCATGAATTCCTCGACCTCCGTGTCGAGAGACGTGACCTTCATGTTGGACGAGATGTGTTTGTGGATGCCGTAGCTGGCCGCCTCGATCAGACCGTGTTCTATCATGCCTGGGAGAACAGAACCAACACAGGGGCCTTAACTCTTAAAATGTTGGTATTAGCCACAGGTGACGGGAAAAAAATCACATGACAGTATATATATAGTATATCAGGGCTCCAGATAAGGAATTAGTAATTGAGTATTTTCACTCCATCATATCTGAAGCAATTGGGTATTTCAATATTTTAATTGGGTAAAATAAAATCACACTACTGTTTACACATCAACAGACAGCAATTATTAAATAGTTTGCTTCGAAATGAAAACATGTCTTGGCATTGCGTTCGCCCGACCAACCACCCACGCACGCACAACAATAGATACCCTAGAAACTACTATATTATGTTAAAAAGCACACGACGATATGGGCGAAATAAATTAGGAATCTGTTATTTAAATACGGTTTTGGATTTGTTTTACATGCTCTCTACCATTCCAATTAAGAAAGGCTATGGCAACATTTAGGTGTTCCAATCACAAACTGAATATTGAAGTTAGAAGACATGTACCAATACAGTGATAACTTCGGAGTTGCCAGTACTGCTCAATACAGACGAATCGAGAAGTACTGGAAGATGAATTTCATGCGTTTTTCTACTGTGAATCAATAGTTGAAGTAACGGACCGAGGTCTATAAATACATTAAATACACCTAAAAGCATTAATAAGTGGGAAAAAAAAGGTAATTTTTTTTTTTCTTTTTCACTTATTAATGCTTTTAGGCATATTTAATGTATTTATAGACCTGGGGCCGTTACTTCAACCTGTGCTGTAACTTATACAACGACATCCGATTGACTCATCTATCAGTCAATCTGTATTCCAACAAGTCTTTGGACAACATTTATAAAATTATTGGTTCAAATAACTATGAAACGATCTACACAGTTTCGGTATATATTTACCATTTGTTAAACAAGCTTAACACAATATAATTCCATTAGTTATAATTGGATTTATCCCATCAACACAGTGCGTATGTGCCGTGAAAGCATTTGAAAGCCATTTGTAGGTGTTGACAGGATAAACAGAATAGTAGGTTAGTGCCGTAAAGGAGATAAAAATATCTGGCGCGGCACGGCAGAGCCTCGCCCATCCCGTTTCCTAAGCCTTGCCAGATATTTTTTACCATTCACGGCACTAACCTACTATTCTCTATCTATTTTCCTTATTTCTGAACCAAAGTATATGTTGTGACCACTCATTTGAACCGTCTCGGTGAGACGGTTCAAATGAGTGGTCACAACATATACTTCTGATGAGAAATAAAGAAATTCTTGAGCCTTGCCGGATATTTTTTCCCATTCACGGCACTAACCTACTATTCTCTATGTTTGCACTAGTATGCATGTCATGGGCCAGAGTATATTGTATTGTATTGTATTGTAAATGGTAGAATGCTTTAAAGTGGTTTAACATCCCAGTAACAGCTGTCATATAGAAATGCGGCCTCATCCGAAAGACCAGTTGAATGGAAATACGATGAAAGTATTTTGTATGCCCTGGGCGAGGATTGAACAAACAAGCTCCAGTATTGAAGGCCACTCACAGAAGTCAAAAGTTGACAAAACATTCAGAATACATGCGGAATATAATTCTGCATGTACTCTGAAAGTTTTGTCAACTTCTGACGTAATTCACGGAAAATGAGACATTTTCTGTAAATATATTTCATGAAATCACATGGCGCGTCTCATATGTGAAACAGACATTTTATTTTAGCTCACTGTATGGTCATCGACTCTTTGCATGCTGGGAAATGTGTGGGCTATAAATAGTTCTAAAATAGCAGATGACAATTCATTATATTTTCTTTTATTTCTCCTTATAAATGTCATGAATATGTCTTGGAATTTCATTAGAATTGTGTCCGTAGGACACAATTCTAATGAAATTTCAAGACATATTTACAGAGAGAAATAAAACATATACTCTTTATTCGTTTGGCGGATATTTTCGCCGCTAGCATGCAAAGACTTAAACCTCGACTTACCCGGGTATAATGAGAGAACAGAGAGAAGCGTGTTACTCAGTGTTTGGACGGGTGTCCCAGTAAACAGCACCTGAAGGACGAAAATAACAAAAACTTTGAATTTGTTTTATTATATTATTAAAATCAGAGCTCCAGATAAGGTGTGTATTGGCGTATTTTACACACTTATTTTAGCAGAATACGCACTGATTATCAAAAGTGGGAGCACAATTCTAACACCAATTTGAAAATACGCATTGATTTTTCAAATTGAGTAGTGAAAATACTGTAATAAATTTGAAAGTTACTCAGTTGAGCTGCAAAAAGCAAAGACTTTTTGCTTTTTGCAGCTCCAATAAGATCTTTAACCCTTTGAACCCGAAACCCCGCTATATTGGTTTACGCAAAAAGTGCAGATCTAGATGAGCCGGCTCGTAACGAGCCGTCTCATCAGGATCTGCACTTTTTGAAAGTAATTTTAATATTTTTGAGAACAAAAACACCCCCTTTTCATAAATGGACGAATCTGAAAATCATTTTGTGACCATTGGATTGGTTGGAACATTAGCATATCACAGTCCATTCCAGTTCCTTAGGGTTGAAAGGGTTAAATGTGTTGTTTTTTTTGTATCACATGTACCCTATATAATAAGGAATAAAATCAAAAAAACATTTGTAATAGTAAAATATGCATTGAAATTGAAATCTGGGGATATGATACTCATTAGATACAAAACTTATCTGGAACTCTGTCAAATACAAATCAAGGATTTGTTCGGGGTGTTTTCGGAACCGGACAAGATGCAGTTTACAGTTACGGTGAGGGGTGCAAATTTAGGAAATGGGGCTGCGCCTGTATAGTGGTATTGACAAACAGTACATATCCAGATGAGCCGGCTCGTGACAACTCACTTTTCATAAATGGACTAGTCGGAAAATCATTTTGTGACAATTGGATTGATTGCAAAATTAACATCAAAATCCCTTCCAGTTACTTAGGGGTGAAATGCAGATGCAAAATGGCATAAATGATTATGAGGGATCGTAGCTAGTTATTTCTCTTTGTAAATCTATTTATAGAGATCCAGACCTGGGTGGTATTTTAGCGTTTATTTCTTACTGAACACCGAACCGAGTACAACCATTGATATTGTGAACAGAGTAGACCCAGATCAGACTGCACACATGTGCAGTCTGATCTGAGTCTACACTGATTGCCATAACATTAATAAGTGTCAAAATATGAATCTAGCAAATAATGCAGTCCCGGATCAGATTGTGTAGATAGCTAGCATGATCTGTATCAACAATGTTCAAAATAACTACAATTGTTCCTTTTCAAAGAAAATCATACCACATTCGCCCTTTTTAAACTACACAATTTGGACCGGATTTCAATAAATAAATTCAACAGGAGATAACTGGCTACGATCCGTCATTGCTGACCATGTTGACCATGCTTACCCTGCGCTCCAGAAGTATCAACTTGAAGAGCAGCACAATCTTGTGTTTGAATAGGAGTATAAGGTCGCGACACGACATGCCGAGAAATACCTGGGACCCAGCCATCCAGCAGGCTTTCTGTCAGCGAATGGTTCAGGTTCCTGTAATTGGTTCACAGAAAATAATGATGGATTTATTGATTGATTGCAGTTTGAAGAGCAGTATAACGTCCCGACATGACATACCGATGAATACATGGGACTCATCGTCCAGTAAGCTTGTCAATGAATGATTTAGGTTCCTGTAATTGGTTCACTGACTGATGGTTGGAATGTTTTCCGAGTATGAAGAGAATCGGCCCAAAACTGTAGAAGTAGTTCGCAGGAGAAGAAAAAAATAATTTCAGAGTCTAAAAATGGGCATAACTGCGGATGGATCGTGGGAAAGCGAAAATTGTTACGTTACGCACTCCTGCACTTGATGCTTGTGATGTACACCAAGTATAAAGAGAATCGGCCAAAAACTTTAGAAGTATTTCGCCGGACAAGGAAAAAAATAATTTCAGAGTCTAAAAAGGGAGATAACTGCGGATGGATCTGTGGGAGAGTGAAAAGCTTTATGTTACGCACTCCTGTACTTGATGGTTGTGATGTATACCGAATATGAAGATAATTATGGGATATATAGAGAATAGTAGGTTAGTGCCGTGAATGGGAAAAAATATCTGGCAAGGCTCAGGAAACGGGATGGGCGAGGCTCTGCCGAGCACATCCCGTTTCTGTGCCGCGCCAGATATTTTTTCCCATTCACGGCACTAACCTACTGTTCTATTTATCCCGTCAACACCTACAAATTGCTGTAAAATGCGAAAATAGTATTGACTGGATATCAAAAATGTTTCACGGCACCGTGTTTCACGGCACATACGCACTGTGTTGACGGGATAAAATTTAAAAGAGGGTCATTCATATGGCACCGTGCCTGTGATATTACCTGTATGTGTCCTGGTGCCTGTGATATTTATTACCTGTATGTGTCCTGGTGCCTGTGATATTTATTACCTGTATGTGTCCTGGTGCCTGTGATATTTATTACCTGTATGTGTCCTCCAGGAGTGACACCTTACTGAAGTCCAGCTCTTTGAAGTAGGCGTGTGTGATCAACTCCAGTTTCGCCTGTATCAGGCCATATAGAGGCTGAAATCAAATGATAATAGTATACCGTGAAAGGTTATAGAGAGGCTGAAATCGAATGACATAGTAAATACATGGTTAGTGCCGTCGAATATAAAATATATTCAGTTGAGCCTGAGACAGCTTTATTGGGGCGAGCTTTACCGAGAAACTATAAAGTTGTCGGGGCAAAACCGAATATAAAATGACGTCACTAATCATGTATTTAATTTATACCGCATACTAAACTTAATTGTTTGAACGTGCGTGACGTGATGTTTTGACGTCATTCCCTCGCCATACGTCACAATTCTAGCGACGTCATTCAAAGCAAAATGGCGGCGTCCATGCTAGGTAGATTCGGTATTGTATCTGATTAAATCTCCGATTTATTTATGATGCGCTTGAATTTGCTGTTGAGACTGACCAATCAGGCGATTAAGGGTCAAAGGTGAAAAAATAAAGGCAAAAACGGCACTTCATGTATATTAGGCTACTTCAGATATAAACAGTATTTATTCAACCCCCTTTATTATGCTACATGGAGCAATGGTTGCGGTATAAAATAGTATACAGTGAAATCATATTATAGTGGCTGAAATCAAATGATAATATTATACCGTGAAAGGTCATATATTCATGTTACGGGCAGGCGGATGACCAAACAGAAAGGCGAAAACTATATACCCCTCGGAATACTTGGACCAGTGACATAAAAGAAATGTCCAGTGAAAAACTCCCATTGTTCCACCTATCTGGTGTCGTACCGTACGTTACATTTCTAGCAACTCCAGATGAGTGGGGTAATGCAAGTTTTTTAATGGGCATTTTTTAGGTCACAGGTCCGAGTCTCCCACCTTTGCACCCTGTATGAGACTTACCAGATAACTGAGGACACACACACTTTTCTGAACTGTGCTTCTGGTAATGTCCACTGTCCTGATTTTCAGGTCCTGAACAACAAGAAATGGTATTATTGCAGGGCTCCAGATAAGGAATTACTGTCTGTTCCACGTTTTGCTGTCGACAAACATTTGGCCATTAAACACATTAAATCTAAAAAAATATTTAAAAGTACCGGTAAGTGCTTTTTACTTAAAAAATTCACCCTCCCCAAAAAAAATTGGAAATTGACTCTAAAACATGGCAAGATAGCTTGAAAATGATGTAACTAAGAAAACAAGTTAGATTTTGAAAATCGGTCCACAAATAACAAAAATATTTAAAATAAATCTATTTTTAGCCCCCATGTTAAATTCCCATAGGAAAATCGTTTTTTCGCAATAAAATCAATATTTGATGGAATTTCATCAAATAAAATTGTTTGGGGAGGGTGAATTTTTTTATATTGATAAAAAAGTACTTACTTTTAAATATTTTTTAGATTTAATGTGTTTAATAGCCAAAAGTTCGTCGGCAGCAAAACATGTAACAGACTGTAGTAATTGAGTATTGTCACTCCATCATTTCTGAAGCAAGTTTTATGTTAAAGGCTAGAAGCATTGTATTGCTTAATGCTTAATAAAGGATATTGTATTGTTGTAATGTATTAATTGCATATTTCAAAATGTTAATTGGGTAAAATAAAATCACACTACTGTTTACACATTAACAGACAGCAATTATTGAATAGTTTGCTTTGAAAACAAAACACGTCTTGGCAAGGAGACAATTCTAATGAAATACCAAGATGTGTTATATAAGGAATTAGTAATTGAGTATTTTCACTCCATCATTTCTAAAGCAACTGGGTATTTCAAAAAAATTTAATTGGGTAAAATAAAATCACACTACTGTTTACACATCAACAGACAGCAATTATTGAATAGTTTGCTTCAAAATTAAAACACGTCTTGGCATTTCATTAGAATTGTCTCCTTGGAGACAATTCTAATGAAATACCAAGATGTGTTTTGATGGGTAATAAGCAAAATATGCTATATGTATGGTCTGTTTATTGTTTTCTGCAGCATGATAAATGTACCACAAATTTGTTATTGCTTTTTGATACTCACTACTTCTGATTTCAATTGGGTTTTTGGCAATTTTAATTGGGTATTTAAGCAAATATGCAGCTTATCTGGAGCTCTGTTATTGCAGAAAATGGTTTTTCACAGCGTATTATTAGTGTAATAAAAATCATAATACACTAGTGTACTAAATATGCAAATGAGGCCACTACAGAAAACATGATAGATGACCAGTACAGCTTCAATGTATAATATTGTGCTTATGCAATAAATATAATCTAACATTTGTGTTGATTTAATATATTTATTAAACTCGTTAACAAATTCAGTAACAGAAATCAGTAAACTTGTGTAATAAATATCATATTAAATCATCACTTGTAACCCACTGAAGTCTAAGGATACAATAACTTTGTTGAAAAAAATCTGATTTTCTAGTTTATTTCTCAATAAAAGTATGTGTTGTTACCACTCATTTAAACCGTCTCGCAGAGACGCTTCAAATGAGTGGTGACAACGTATACTTTCAAGAAGAAATGACGAAAGTAGGGATTTTTTTAGAAAATTTCATACCACTTTAATGGTATCCCGTCTGCAATGGGTTAAAAGATCCTCTATGTGTGTTTGCTACTACCAATTGCACTAACAGTACAACACAGAATTATATATTGAGAAAATCACTTTACTATTTAACCCTTTCAACACTACAGACTTCATTAGCGTGTGTTTGCAAACAGCGTAGATCCAGATGAGCCAGACAAGTCGTCTCATAAGGATATGCACTTTTTGTAATTTTCATATTTTTTTGGGGAAAAAACAACACCGAAAATACTTTGCTGACAATTCAATTGGTCAGAAAATTGACATATCAAAACCGATATAGTTATTTAGGTTTCAAACGGTAAAGCTTTACCTTAGAGTCTATCTGTCGGTAGCAGGCGACACCATATACTGTCCGGTGAGATCCCTCCAATGATGGCAGGTGGAAATATATTGTATCTGTAAACATGCAGCCACTTGTGAATGGACTGGAGAATCACATGGACAATAGCCAATAACAAGAGCATCGTTGTCACTACACAAATCCCCTCGCTGGCAGCCCTGATAATAAAACAAGAATTCCGCCACGGAAGCGGTGTCGCGCCAGCCTATGCATTTGACCGATAAGTGTTGCTGCAAACATGTGAAGGCAAAGAAGGTCAAGGTCATGTTAATCATGAGGGTGTTCCGAATGATCACATGTTTCAAGTGTCCCAATATTGAAGCAATCCGTCAAGGAATATTAAAGTTATACCATGATGACGGAGCTTGTACAAACTTTTTTACATTTCGGACAACGACAACTAAAAAAGCGGCGACTATAGTCGCACCTTCTGCTAAAGCAGGCGTGACAAAAATGAAAGGTGTTACTAACGCATGCACATACTAACACTATATGCCCTCTTGCCTATTGGTGAGGGGATAATGAGTGGCAGCTACTGTGACTGGAGAAATATGGCTTATAGCATTTGTGGATATTCAAGCTTCTGATCTTCTAAAGCCTGATAAGGATCAACACGATAAGTTAAAAGTTGTATGGGTGTTTGATTGATTGAATGGTGAACAGGGCAGGCCCTGATCTGACTGCACGGATGTGTAGGCTGATCTGACCATTTCTCAGTCACAACCATAATATGATGCCAAGCATATGTAAGCATGTTTATATAAATAATTAAATGTACATTGGAACCTCGCTAAACCGAACATGCTTGCAACATCGATGTGTTAAATTATGACCGATTTCACTGCCAAATATCGCTGATGTTGATCCGTGTTCATGATTGCAATGCACATAGGCATGTACATCAGGGATTCCGCTGGCGATCGCCACTTTCGCAATTGGAGATAAAAATAAACAATTGGGGATAAAAAATTACAATTTGCGAAAAAAAAAAAAAAAAAAAAAAAATTTGAAAATTGTAATTTTTTATCGCCAATTGTTTATTTTATTTGAAGTGGCGATTTGTTTTATTTTCCCCAGCGGAGTCCCTGGTACATGTATATCCGTGCAGTTACATCAGAATCACAATGGAACATCTCTAAACAGGACAAACTGGGAACCTCCCAGGGTGTCCGGGTTACAGAGGTTCCACTATACCAACTAATCAGTCTTGTAGTTATATCAACACAATTGTATATTTCATTTAGACTCAAATTAAGCTATAATTAACCCTTTGAACCCGAAAGCCCGCTATAGCGGTTTATGCAAACAGTGCAGATCCAGATGAGCCGGCTCGTAACGAGCCGTCTCATCAGGATCTGCACTTTTTGCAAGTAATTTTCATATTTCTTACAACAAAAACACCCCCTTTTCATAAATGGACGAATCTGAAAATCATTTTGTGACCATTGGATTGGTCGGAACATTAGCATATCACAGTCCATTCCAGTTCCTTAGGGTTGAAAGGGTTAATGTTTGTCAATGCTGACAATGAACTAGAAAGTGATGCTTGCCCACAATGTTTTAAATGTGTCAAATCCATAGTATCCCCAGACTTTCATCCCGGGGGATACAATCAAAATTTTTTTTATGAATGATGACGACTCGATCATGGGCAATGGTTGCAATCAGACTACAGTGCAACCTCTTTACAGTGTCCACCCATGGGAAGAGTGAGTGAGTGAATAGGGTTTAACGTCCGCTTTTCTGACATAGAGGTACAAGCCTCAGGGAGTCTACACGCAGACGGGTCAACGGGGTCGTGTCCCGTATCCACCTGTCCGAGGGGGGTAAATCCCAACTTCAGAACTCAATATTTACAATCAAAATATATATTCAGTCCTGAAATTAGAACAACCTGATTTGGTGCCAGGCCCTCGCCACACCAGCATCATTTATCCCATCCCCTAAAAGTAATAGGATTAGCGCTAATCTTACTTTTATATATGGGGCATAGCCTGACTCAACTCTCACGTACAAGAAAGCCAAAAATGTACATGAGGGCCAAATCCGGTATAGTGGGTTCCGGAAAGTATGAACCCAATCGTTAAGCCAGTTTAGTCGCCTTTTACGACAAGCAATGGCTACTGCAGCACTATTCTCAGGATCAGTTGATCCCACCCCGGTGCCTGCACGGGGCCTCCCATGGGAAGAACCCAACACAGTTCTTCATTTGCGTGTAGTGTAGTGACCTTGTTACCTTTGATGTAGTTATGTGCGCCATCTGGTATTGCGAGCGATGAAAGGTTTTTCCACTCAGTAGGTGTATCATGGCTGTCAACTTCACCATTGGGTATTAGGGGCGGGTACGAATATTCCACCTACAATGAGGATAATATGTTTGGTTAACTTCTTAACTTCAAATTCTTTTAACTATTGTGGTCCCCATTGAAGGATCCTGGTGCCAGATGCTGAAATATTTTTTTTTAGTCATAATTATGAGATAACTCCTACTTGGAAGATACTAACTCCTAATTAGGAGATGCTAAGTCCTAATTAGGAAATACTAACTCATAATTAAGAGATAGTAACACCTAATTAGGAGATACTAAGTCAGATAATATAAACTACAGATGAACCAGTAAAAGACATATGTATATGTTACCTGAATGTTACCTGAATCTTCGGGTCATATTTTAAGCATAATGCTTATCTGATCCCTCTAGTTACTCTTCTTTGTATAGTCGACATTTGAGTGTGCTAATATGAATTATGAAAGCGTGAATTTATTCTCCCTCCAGTTGCAATTGTCTAGCAGCAATTTGAAAATGTTCACTGAATAAGCTGATACAATTTCCTTGGATAGCTTTTTCCATAATTTGACTGTTTGTTTGTTTGTTTATTAGTGTTTAACGGCCTATCAACAGCTAAGGTCATGTAAGGCCGGGCAAACGGGTTCGATCCCATTTTAACCTGCTGCATTGGGGGGAAAATCCCAAAATCAGAACGGAATATTTACATCGAGAACAAATATATTCAGCCCTGAAATTAGAATAACCGGACCTGGTGCCAGGTCCATACCACACCAAGTCACTTGGCCCCTTCCCCTAAAATAGGATTACGAATATCGTAATACTCACATAACCAGAATTCAACTGTCACATACAAAAATGCCAAAGACGTATGTGAGGGCCAAACCAGGTCTCCAGTCGGGATTCCGGTAAGGATGAACCCTGATCGTTAAATTACCCATCGCGTGCTCCCACCTGCCACCCACACCGTAAGTTGACCAATCTTTGAGAGAAGGTATTGTGGTGCATGTTCATTC